>JBBEEQ010000025.1:11200000-11800000 GCA_037950945.1 Hypolimnas misippus | reverse complement strand
TCACCAACAGCCAAAGCCGTAGTTATCGCATCACCGGTAACCATCTTAACTTGAACTTAAGCGCTTTTAAATCTAGATTCAGATGATAAAAATAAGTATAATAATTGGCACAAATACTCACCAACAGCCAAAGCCGTAGGTCTCGCATCACCGGTGACCATCTTAACTTGAACTTGAGCCCTTTTAAGCGCAGCTATCGCATCGCGAGCAGACTCCCGCGGCGGATCACACACTCCGCAAACTCCCGTATACGTGAGATTTTCAAGACTTGGACCGCGGCAAAGAGCTATAATACGTAAACCTGTGGAATAAATATTATTAGTAAAAGAAATCTTAGTGCGGTAGAGCCTAAATGTAAAGTGCTGACTATATGTAGCTTCTACAAGATTGGCTCGACCGGAGCATTACCACACTCTCAAAAGACGGCTTAAATTTGCCAATATAGCTAAAGTGAGAATTACACTTTTACAAAGATTTACATAAATTGTTTGTACATTACTTTACACCTGACAGAATTGACTGTCCTATTATTCCTAATTTCTTATTTAATTTAAATCCGAATTTAATGAATTCTGCAAATGTTCTTTTGAAGCGGTGATTACTTTACATCTTGTAACTGCTTATTTGTGCACTATATTTTTATAAAAAAATACATATGCTTTTCATGAAATTTAGTATGTTGGGTATTTCAGGGGCCATAAATCGATCTAGCTAGATTTCATTTTTAGTAAACGTCCTTTCATTCTTAATTCCAGGCATTGAAGAGACTGCTTGACTTTTTATTTCCTCCTAAACCTAAATATAATTTCCAGAAATCACGATTCACCAAAAACTACTAAGACACTAAAAAAAAAACAAATGTATACAGAGAAAAAAAAACAAAGCTCTATATCAAGTAACACATCTCACCCATACGTCCGATGTTATACGCTTCGTTTATAAAGTCGGTACGCTTTTCCTTAGTGATGGGCGCGTAATTGCCAGCACTATCGATATAGTTGGTACAGAGGGGCAGCACTTTCTCTATGGCGCCCTTGACGAACACCTCCTCTTTGAACTTTCCATCGTTGAACTTCGGCGCACATTTCACTACCATCATCTTGGTCTCGGAACTAAATGATAAATTATATATTATTTGGACACTGATAAGCAATACTATGTTAAGCCACACGGACTCCATTTTAACAAAAGGGCGTCTAAAGATGTCAAACCTATTCTTAACAAATTTATTTGAAGACATATTGTAAAGAGGTTTATCTAATAATAAGTTTTTCAAATATATATTGATCACATTACAATATTCGCTTAAAATTAAGAAACTTTTTTTCTGTACTTATTTAGTTTAGATGACTTGAAAACAATTTGAATAATGTTTAATACATGACTCACTATCAGAATACATCAATATATCCGAATACGACTTTTTGTTGGTTTACACAGTTTTGCTTATCAGCATCCATTTATGCACACGTCAAACGCTAACATTTAAAATTAATTAAAATGTTTGCAGCTAAAAACCAAAACCCATACATTATATAAATCTCCTTTTCTTTTTATCATGTTATATCAATCTTCTCTTGCGTGTAACGAATTGTTACGTACATTTTTTTTTTTCAACAATTAATTGATATTTGCAATTAAGAAATTTTACTTAAAATAAAAGAAAAAAAAGTCTTATATATTCAAGTTACAATATTTTACATCTATCATATGGCGTTAGTTATGTACAACCAAAACTTTATTAGCTATGTGGGTAGTGAAAGAGAAACAACTTACCTGAACGGTATTTCATTAAGTCTGGTGTATTGTTCCCTGAAGTCATGCATGTTGTTCTTCATGGCGCAAGCAAGCAAAGCGCCCTCTGTCGGTTGCCCATACAAAATGTCATCACGTATAACCGCATTGTTGCACACTACGCCCACCTGGAAAATTGTACATTTCTAATATGTATTTGAATAATCAAATATCACAAAACATTTACAAAATCTATATTTATTATGAAATTCTAAGTACTCCATAACAAATCATATAAAAATAAAATAAATAACATAAAGATTATTTTGGTCAATAAAAAGCCTGCAAAAACTTGGTGTGTGTGACAATAAACTAAACTATAATCTATGTTATCTAGTAACCTAGTAATTTTGGCAGTCACTACCTATCCTCATTACCTCTCACCCCACTTCTAACCCATCCAGCATACTGTTGATTCCTATCTTCGCCACATCGAAGTCAAGACCCTTATATGCTCTCATTTATATGTTTCGCCTGCCGCATGTCGCTAGCGCCGTCATGGTCATTTCAAACAGTCATTCCGGCTCCCCCCGCTTCTCACCCACTCACATCCAGCATGCTGTTGTATCCCATCCTCGCCACGTCCAAATCCCGTCCCTTGTACGCTCTCAGCTATGTCCCCCCGAACGCTGTAATCCGCGCTCGTCGCCTCCAGGATGTGATCGCCAGATGGCGACATTATTACCGTCATTTCAGACAGTCATCACCCATCGTGATTCCCAGTCCCCCACTTCTCACCCACTCACCTCCAGCATGCTGTTGACTCCCATCCTCGCCACATCCAAGTCCCGTCCCTTGTACGCTCTCAGCTGTATGTCCCCCCGCGCGCTGTACCCCGCGCCCGTCACCTCCGCGATGTGCCCACCAGATGTCGATAGCGTCGTCACCGTCATTTCGTTCTTCGTTAATGTACCTGTAACAATTAATTTTTCTTTAATACCATCGCAGAAGAGAAACAATTTTTGGTGTACTGTTGCAATGAAAAGTATGGATGCTAATAAGAAATGATGTTTCAACCCACAAAAAGTCAAATTATGATATATTGATGTATTCTGATTTCCATATTCAACTTTAATCGAAAATGTTTCAAGTCATCCATGTAAACTAAATAAGTACGAAGAAAAGTTTCTAAGTTTAATGTTTCGAATACTAAAGCGTGTTCCATATTTTTCAATATGTGTTTGTCTTATATATTTTAAACAATTTATTATTACATAAAACGTTTTACTACCAATCTGCTTTTAATTCGTATACTTTTTATCAAAATAGAAAATAATAGATTAATAGAAAAAAGTTTCTTCAAACAAATTTATAAGAAAATTTGGCATCTTTCGGCGCCATTTTCTCAAAATGAAGTATGTATGGCTAGACACAGTATTGCTTATTTAGGGTTCAAATAACTGTATCGCATTACACATAGGAAGGGACTGAAACTACACCGTACGAAGTCTGCCAAACAATGGTATTATTTGAATTGGACAAAAGTCCCGCAAATAATATCCCTCGTCTACGCTGACCCATTCAATTGACTTAAACACGTCTTTTATATGGACGGTGATAAACAATACTGTGTCAAGCCACACGGACTTCATTTTAAGAAAATGGCGTCTAAAATTACCAAACTTATTCTTAACAAATATGTTTGAAGAAGTATATATCCATCTTTTCTTTTCTTTTTGAATAAATGGTATAATTAATTAAAAGCAGATCGATATATTTAATTTTATATTATCTAATAAAAAGTTTTTCAAATACTTTAGATTATTGTAAAAATTGCAAAATATGGAACGCACTTAGAAATCGAAACAATTAATCAAGAGACTTTTTTCCGTATTTATTTAGTTTATAAGACTTATTTTTTTTAATAATGTTAAATAGAATGCAGTGAACAAAATACATCAATATCTGCAAATTTGACTATTTGTGGGTTGACACATTATTGCTTATCAGCATCCATATTATTTAATATACTTAGAGTATTTTGTCACAATTTTATATGTCAATGGCTTGTTATAAAAATTGCAATAATATGTCGACATTCTTGCAATTTTAGACAAGTCGAACAAATGTTATGACATTCAATATATATCAAGTTTAAAAGTAATTTTAATATCTTATTGCTGTAAAAATAGAATAAGAAAATACTCACCAGTTTTATCACTGCAAATAACGTTGACGCAACCGAGAGTTTCAACAGTAGGTAGCTTCTTTACAATCGCATTTCTCTTCGCCATACGCATCACACCCAATGCTAATGTTACCGTCACAACGATAGGTAAACCTGTGAAAGGAATGCCCATAGTTTTGAACTATTCAACAATAAATGAAGCTAGATCAGGATTATGCTCTAAAAATCATATCATGTGGCACCTTCGAGTTTGTATGGTATACCAAATTTTTACCTTTGAGGGCGAAACGAAGCGAAGTGGTTTGGGGACATGGTCTGAAAGTCTGACGGGCATGGGTAAAAACAACTTTTGTGCTTTAAACATATATGTAGATATGTTCAAGCGGCCATACTCCTATATACCATACTACTTCTAAATAATATTCCAATTTCTTGATTCTTCTTCAATTCGGTCACTCACCTTCAGGTATTGCAGCCACCGCCAAACTGACACCGATGGTGAACATCTCCTGAATTGCCTTGCCTTGCAGCCAGCCAGCTACCATGATGAAGCCGATAATGCAGAAGGAATACATGGAAAGTTGAGTTCCGAGGGTATCCATAGAGCGTTGTAGAGGAGTCTTAGGAGATTCTTCGGCTTGCATCATACGGAACATGTCTCCGAATTCGGAACGCTCGCCCGTGCTTACTACTATACCCTGAAGATGGATTTTAATGTATTTGTTAGCAAAGAACATAGAATAAATTTCCCTAACAATGGATAGTCAAATAGATGAGTTCGATTTTTAGTTGGAAAATTAAAAAAAATCTAATGATGCATTTAGAGCCTTCATCAAAATCGAAGATGCTTTTGACTGTTTTCGGCAATTTCTTATTATTATAGTGTATAATTGAAATGAAAATTGTCAAAGAAAACAAATATCTTGTTTAAAAAATAATATAACAGAAAGTAACCTTAGCATTTCCGCATCTCACTAGGGTGCCCATAAACGCGACATTGTCCTTATTAACCCTACCCGCAGACGCTTTGTTTGGCAAGACACTCTTGATCGCTGGTTCAGTCTCTCCAGTGAAGGAAGACTCGTCTACCGCCAAGTCGGTGGATTCATAAAGTCTCAAGTCAGCGGGTACCCTGTCGCCTACATTTAGATGTATTATGTCACCGGGCACGAGATTTCGAGCGAGGAAATGTTCGACGCTGCCTTCTCGAAGACTGAAAGAAAGGATCTTAACTGACACCAATTCGCAAAAACGTAAACCGAAAAACAATACATTTCAGACTACGTTTGTTATAAAATAATGTCAGCTTTAAGCTTTTGGATTTATTGCACTTTAAATTAAAGAATTTAATTTTTTATGGTAATATACTAATTCATCATCTATTAGGTCATTTGTTAATGGTTTGTTTATATTAGTAATGACAAATTTTATCTTCGTATATAAGATAAGAATATTATTTTATTCTGAATTCTGATATTAATTTTGATTACTATTTAGGTAATTGGTATGAAAGTTGTTTTTTTAAATACATTTTTATTAATAACTAGCTGTGCCCGCGACTTCGTTCGCGTGGATTACAGAATGCTTGGTATGTCTCCTGCAAATCAAGGTTATAATAGTCTGCGGTGCTGCTCAAGAAAGAAGCTTTTTACTTTGGATCTGGGAACTTTCTGGTTGTTTTTATAAGCAGACACTAACTCAGATATGGTATTCCTCCACGGTTTTCGCTATAAATGTTGAAGAAAAGTTGTTTTGTGCTAGTCTTTAAAATTTTGACTGCAAAATAGTAAGTTCCCACCAAGGTTCTTCTTGTATTATATATCGGGTGACTTTTTTTAACTGGGCTTGATAGGCCAAATCCGGAACTTTAAGGAATCGCGAAAAATACTTAAAGGAGTCTCGTGTCCGATTTTAAGAAATCTAAAACTGCATCATAAGTTTTTTAATTTCATGATTCTCCTGACCTGGAATTGAACCCACTAATTAAAAAAAATACATTCTGTATTATTGCACCACCTACCTAATAGTGTCACTTGTAAGAATCAACTTTTGGAAAGTTTTAGGAAAAGATTTATTTTTTAACAAAATAACATTAAATCTATACATGAATTAGAAGTTCAGTAATCGATTCTATATATATTAAATGTACATATCAAATATGTGGGTTAAATCACGGCTCCCGGTAAGTTTAGAAAAAAAGTCTGCATAACTTCGAACGATTCGTTTATTTGCATCAAAATGCTAGTCACCTACTAAAGTAAGGAAGAGTGTAAAGAATATCAAAAATATATAAAATGAATAACTCACAGTAACTTCTTTTATGTTTGTCTATTTTTTCTATGTGAGCTATACAAAGTAGATACAATGTGACGTTTGTTTTGGTCCCCGTCACCTACTCCGTTACCTAAGTAGGTTTAGATAATTCCTAAAAAGATGAATCAATTTATTGAAAATCTACATTTCACTGGACTCGGCTATTGTACTCACCCGCTATTAGTGTTACAACATCCCGTTATAATTTAAAAATTTCACTTTTAGGTATGATCGTTTTTTTGAAGAATTACAAAAGATTTAATTAATGTATGAATTTGATAGAATTCTGTAAAAAATTTGCCCTTTCTTTTTGTTGCAGTTAACTATATAATAATACCTCTCTGAAGTTGATTCTTATAATATGTGACAGTATCAGATGATGCAATCATACAGAATGTTAATTTTTTCCAAAATCAACGTGTTCGTTTCTGGCTAGGAGAATTTATTTTTAAAAAACTAATGAAATAGTTTTAGTTTTTATTAAAATCGGCTCTGTTACTTCTTTAATTATTTTTCGCTATTGTTTATAGTTTCGGATTTGGTCTATCATATCCAGTAAAAAAATTACCCAGTAAATATATTATTTTCCAAATTATTATATTTATATAATATACATATATCTTCCATATTTGAATTAGATGTTGTTCACTTTTTCATTGGTTTCAATTTTGTTCCTTATTACATTAGCTTTCAGCAGTGAAAGTTTCGTCAAAATCGGTCCAGCTGTTTTAGATATTAGCCGAAAAAAATTGAGTGACAGAAAGACAGACAAAAATTTTAAGATTGGTAATTTTGTTGTAAGTACCGTGTATACTTTAATATGCATTTATTTAAAATTAAAAACAGACACATCAATTTTATTTATTTTTATACCTTCCCTTCTTAAATCGAAAATTGTTCACTATTTTATTGGTTTCTACAATATTTTGTTATCGCGTAATTCTCTTTTTTACTTATTCATTAAAATAAACATATTAAAAAAAGTAGCTAAAGTTAATCCTTATAATATCAGCTATAGGGGCTGTCCATTAATTACGTCATGTTTTGAAGAACTTTTTAGACTTTGTAATATTTCGTGAATTTCTTCTTCCATCTCCTCTTCCTTTCTGGACCTCACGTGATTAATGGACATTCCCTAATTGCTTGTGAAAGTCCCATCAAATTTAATTCAGCTGTTTCAGAGATTAGTCGTAAGAAACAGACTGACAGACAAAAAATTAAAAAATTGATATTTTGATGTAAGTAATGTATATACTTTTATGCATTTAGTGAAAAGCATAAAATACTGTTCGACGTGAACCCTTAAATTGACATAACTTTTTTTTATGAATCGATTGAAATGAAATAAACACCAAATGTTAAGTGAACCTTACTGCAATATAATCATGAAAACCACATCTAAATCGGATAAGCCGTTTCTGAGATTAGCGGGCGCAAACGCACTGATAAACAGACAAACAGACAAAAATTCTAACCATTATTGTTTTGGGTTCTATTGCGTATGTAAAGGCCCAAATAATTTGTTTTTTTCATATATCTTCTATGTACAGACAGCGACCCGTTAGAATTTTTTTATATGTATAGATTAAAAATATCTAAAATAGAAGTAAGCCTAAGTCACTTCTTATAACATTTTCTAACTGCAAGTAAAAGTACCATCAAAATTGGTTTAGCCGTTTTAAAGATTAGTCGGAACAAACAGATAGGCAGACAGACTGACAGACAAAAATTTAAAAATGTATTTTTTTATATAAGTACTGTATATATGTATGTACTTTCATGCATTTAGTGAAAAGTACAAAATAATGTTCGACGTGAACCCTTAAATTGACATAACTTTTTTATTTATGAACCGATCGACATGAAACAAACCCTAAATGTTAAGTGAAGCTTACCACAATATATTAGTGAAAACCGCATCTAAATCGGATAAGCCGTTTCTGAGATTAGCGTGCACAAACGCACAGATAAACAGACAAACAGACAAACAGATAAGAACTCTAAAAATCTTTGTTTTGGGTTCTATTGCGTTGGTAAAGGCCCCCAGTAAGATTTTTTTTCATTTATCTTCCATGTACAGACATCGACCCTCTAGAATTTTATTATTAGTATAGATATAGATTGGCTCTTAAAATATAAATAAGGTTTGAAAAGACAAAGGTAAAAAAAAAATCAGAAATACAAACCAAATATGGTCAGATGAAAAAGGAATTTTATTTTAAGCTTAAGATGTCTCTAGTAATTCAACATTAAACAATAATATTCTGTCTAAATTCTAAAATTAAAAGCTTTTTCATCAATTACTTTAACAGATTACCAATTAACTAGAGTCTCTAAATATGTTGGTACATATCCTTGGTGATAAAATTACACTACCTATTCGTAAAGTAATTCCTCTTAAAACTAAGCGACTCTTCACCAACTATGACAACAAATTACCAATTACCGAGGGTCAGGTCTTTAGGCCAAGGGGTCATAGACAAAATTGACAACTTAGCTTCATCTTAGCTTATAATAAATAAAGGAGATGCCCCATCCATAAAAAAAGTTACATTACCAAAGGAATTTATTCAATTATAACAGTTTTTGATAAAATAAAGATCTAATTTTAGATGTGTTCCGGAATACAGTATAATCAAGTACAGTCAAAGAGTTAATGACATACCGAATTGACATTTTGCTACATTTGACGAGACGTCAGTTTGTGCAATTCGACGTCGATTCAAGGTGCCGTTATGACCGTCATGATGAAATTTATTTCAGAACATACCTTTTCTTAATTTGCATCATTTATTTCAGGATTATTCAGCAAAATTTACACTCACCAGTTGCATGATGGTGGTACCAATTTGTTCAGCTCCTCAAGCGACTTCTCCGATCGATACTCCTGCACAAAGGCGACAGTCACCACTATCATGATGGCGACGGTTATGGAAATCGCATCGTCGAACTGCCGCATGCATATGCTGACTACTGCGGAACCTAATAACAAACAAGGGAAAATTGATAATTTAAAAACCCCTGACAACTGACCTTGACCTTCAACTCGCCTTTGACGATATTCATAAATTATAGCTAAGAACCACAAACTCGATCACAATAATTAAAAAAAAAAACAAAATCGGGTCACTCGTGTGGGAGCTTAGTTGCAACAGACAAAGCGACTTTCTGCCTCAATTCAGTCATAAGATAGACGCGATTTTGTTACGGTTTAGTTGCAAGACAGACAGGCAAAAGGTCTCCGTAACCTAGTAACAGTTACCTAGGTAACCATACGTAAGCTGTTAGTGCCAATTTATATATCAAGAGAATTCTTTTAGGTGTAAACACAATGATAAACAATTTATGTAAATCTTATAAAATATTGTTAGCAAAAATTAGTGTAGTTCTCGCCTATAACATTGATTCTATCAGATATTATAATTAAATTAATGAAAACTATGGTACACTGATTTTTGATACGTTGATTAACAAGTATTTTTCTTATCGAAAGCCATGTTATCAATATATCTCAATTATTCATACGCTTTCAGCACCTCGTTTTTCGCATAATTTGATTAAAATTTTTAGACGGTACACGATTTTTTAATTTTCCTAATGTTTCTTACAACCTAACTTGATTAGAGTTACGTGTAACGAAAATGTATGCGATGATAGATAACTACGTAATTATGATGCTATCGAGTTAAACCATGGTTACACAACTGTCGTGTTCATCCATAATAATATATACGACAGTTTTTCTATGGTATCTTTAATCATATCTAATGTATCTATTTTTAAACCCGACGTATAAAAGAAAATACAATGTTAATACTATATTTTATGTTTACAAATTTCGTTTCATGTTTCTTTAACAACGTTTTATTTTATATATAAAAATAACTGATAAACGAGGCGCAGGACACATGATATTAAGTGATCACCATCGCCCGTGACGTTAGCAGCAGCAGAGTGCAAATGCGTTGCCAGCTTGAAAAGGAATAAGGAAAGTTTTAAAGGAATAAAAGGGAATGGGAAGTAAGGAAAGCAATGGGGAAGGAGCTTAGGCTTCTGGGTCTCCCACTCACTGTACGAAACGCAGCTGGTTGGTACTTCATGCCAATTTTATTCGAAATTTAAATATTAACCCGGTGTAGCAAGCCTGTATACGAGCTGTAGTCAGTCAGGCTACAGCCAAGTCCTAACTCACTTGACCTTATTTTAAACTAACTTTTGTTCGAGGCTTCGCTCCCAGTAATGCACATCTTGTTTAAAAATAATACGTATATGTACAATTGTACAAATCGTTTAGTATTAAAGTGACCGAATTCAAAAATTCACATAGTTTGGCACAAAGTGCAAAAAACCTTTTACACTTGCAACTACGGCCGGTTATTTAAAGAATGTCAGAAAATGATGGTAGAATAGTTATTTATTTCAAAATCGTAATTTTTAACAAAAGTATTATATGAAACTAAATTTAATTTGCTAAGTTAGCTAACTCGTTTCACATAGATTTTGCATTCGGTCTTTTTAATACCAAGCGGGCTGTATGAAATGTAGCATACGACCATCTGGAATAATGTACGTTTCAAATGGTATCCTAATTTTTAATTGTTGTTCCAATTAAAACATCCGACTCTCACTCACCGTACGAAACCCAGCTATACTAACTACTTTACGTCCATTTTAAAAAAGAGAGAGACTTCCTTTCAACATTTGTATAGCGACTTAGTTCCATTATTTTCATATTTTATACAACAGATCTTTTCTTAATATCTAATGGTAGTAGTACCTTTTTAATGCCCAAAGTTGCATCCGTCGTGGTCACGAATTGACTCACACGAGCTGAGTGACCACGACGGATGCAACTTCGTCGAAACGTCGGGCATTAAATAGGTATCACTATCATTATTTATTGCGATAAGACCCGTTATATAAAATATGAATAGTATAAATCGCGAAAGGTTAAAATATATAGTTCCATTATAGTTTTATGTATAGAATAGAAGTAGCAATTTCAGTTATGTTGGGCATCATTGATTGGCCACAATGAATTAATGATAGTGCACTTAAATACACAATTACTAGACTTCTACTAGAGTACTATTCTAGTACTACTAGAATATGCACTTTAGACTACTTACTCCATTGACATTGAGAATTAGACGTATATATAGTTGGATTAATTTTCAACCGACTTCAATAAGGAGGAGGTTCTCTGTTCATAGTGCATTTATATTATTTTTTTTTATTTTGAAATGTTTGTTATTTCAGAAATCCATCATTTCTTAACCGACTTTGAAATTTTATTCGACTTCTTTTAGTTTGAAAGATTACTTTTTAATGGGTTCCAAGGAATTTTTATCAAGATCGCTTCAGTAATTTAGTTTTTAATTTAAAAAATACAACATAAAATTCATGTAAACGGAATTACGTATTTAGCTTTTAATGTTCCTTTTTTGAATCTTATTTATCACTGAAAATAATGTAAAACAAAAATTTAAGATTGTTCCTGCGTTTGAAAAAGTAATTTAGTAATTGAACGTGACCTTAGGCGCTTGGTGTAATTAGCCGTGACTGACTGTACTTATGTACGCTGTAATCTCACTAATTAAGCTCTTATTTACATCACAATACATGTAAGAGTGATTATCATACATTGCTACTTTGATTAGGTACGTTTTCACATAAGTGGAAGTCGTTTTTATCATACATAATATTTTTGAGGATATTAATATGCAGTTTGTAACTTCTTCGCAAAAAATTTAGTTTATAATTTATAATATTGAAAAAATATATCTAATTATATTTTGTGACATTTAAGTAAAAATAAACGGCCGAATTTCTCAAGTGGACAACGATTTTTACGGTTTGTGCCCTAAAATTTGAATTTCTGAACTCGGTCCGGTTAATAACTACAAAGCATGCGATATGTCATATAATACATATTTAAGTGTATATGCAACACACTTATGAGATTCTTATATGAATTTTATGGTAACCCATCAAAAAGGAAGTTTCAAGTAGGTACTTCAATCTTGATTATATTTATATCAATTCTTATATAATATATATAAAGTAGCCGAATTTGATTATTACACAAAAATATTGTTTGTTAAAAAAAAAGCTTAATTGAACAAGCAAATTCCAATTCTATGAGTGCGAGGTCCTGCCCCGGCCGAGCCGTGTGACTTAGAGGCTGTTAAAGTCCACAATAGCGTAATAAGAGATGGGGACGAAGTATTAAACATAAACGAAACTGAAATTTTATTTTTCCTTTAAGAAAATAAAAACCATCAACGCCCAAAAACTATCATCAACGCAATACAAAGAAGCGATTGATGTGATAAACTAAACACAATTTATCACTTACTTTTAGTAATAGACTAGCGACTGATTTATTAATAGCATAATGTTGATAATAATCAAACAACCTTTCATAGATTTACTAGCTGGTGCTCGCGACTTCGTCTGCGATGTCTGTAATGCCTATGTCGTAGTAGATTTATGCATGTAAAGTCTCAGCCCGATCGGTTTTATAATTGACAAAGTTTCATACAAATTTCCATCCTCTATTTTATCCCCTTGGGGGTAGAATTAATCAAAATCCTTTCTTAGCGGATGCCTACGTCATAGCATCTACCTGCATGTCAAATTTCAGGCCGATCCGTTCAGTGGTTTAGGCTGTACGCTAATAGATCACTATGTCAGGAAGTCACCTTTGAATTATATATATTAAGATGTCGGAATTATGACTAGTTACGTTGACATGAAAATTCTAAGAAACTATGATCAAAATGAGTTTCGTTTGTACCACTAGTACGAGCCCCTGGTTAGACAGGGAATCCGAAATGTCATCTCACTAACCACAATTATTATTCAACGTTAAAAAAATCTCATGGCTATAATTTAACACAACAGGTATTTCGAAGCATTGATTTTATTTATATAATTGGCTAGCTTCCCCTCACGGCTTTACTCGCGTTTGTGGTTACTGCTTCGCGTCTGAGTCGTAGCGTGTTGTAATATAGCGAATAAAATTCCTTTCAACACAAAAAGAATTTCTCAAATCCGACCAGTTGTTTCAGAAATTACCCCCTACATACAAACTTACAAACAATTTACATCTTTATAATATTATTTCTCTTTATAAAAATCATCCAAAATTATCGATGCATGAGAATTTATTCATATAGATTTGAAGATAGTCAGTTGTATACATCCCTTGAAATTCCTTTAATTCTTAAGAATAAATAATTTCTTTTATACATCCGAGGAAATAATCCCACGAAAGGTCGCGCACAAAATTCCGCCTTAAAACCCTTTATCATTGTTATGCGCTGCGTCACATTTTCTGCAATATTCGCCGCGTGCCTCATGTAATTTTTTTAGACATTTTAAAACCGCCAATTTTCAATGCGTCTATACGACTTGCAATTAATATTTTAGTTTTCTTTTTTTTGTATATATTGTAATTTTATTTTATTTTTAAATTGAATGAATGAATAATAACTACATTTAAAGAATAATATTAATATTTAAAAAAAATATATTTCAAGCTTCGAAATGACGATCATTTATAATAATATGTACAGATTATTCCACCCCGACCTCCCCCACTTAGGTATGCTTGTGCATTTATTTCTAACCAGAAGTAGTTATATTAAATATACTATATATTAATACGAAAAAATTACAATTTTTTACGAAAGTCGCGCGATCGGAGGAGTATAAAATTTTGCATACTTATAGTCTATATAGAGAAGAAGTGTAGAATGCAATCTAATATTTTTTTTAATTTGCATAAAAAATACATTAAATCAATAAAAAAATCATCACGCACACTGTCATGTTCATCACTTACTCATTTGTTTATTATTAAGGTCTGAGAAAAAATTTAGAATAGATTATGTGTGATAATTTTAAAAACGGTTGAAAATGTAATGAATTCTGACCGCTAGGCGACCACTACTTTTATTAATACGGTGTAAGTATTCACTATACTATGTTTTAATAACCTATAGTTAGCCTGTGTGGAGAATATCTATATATCTATATGCAATATATATATGTATATATATACAATGAATGTCCTTGAGGCGCTCAATCGATATTGGAAATTACTTGTCATGTCGATGTTACGGCTCGTTTTATACATCGGTAGTTTAAAATTTATTATCGAAGTTCTAGAGAATTCCATTAATAACTTTTTTTTTTAATTTACTGTTTTCTATTATCTTCAGTTTCAACAATGACATATAAAGACACTAGCCTTTGCCGTTTCACTCGCGTTTATGGTTACTGCTTTTCACCTATGAGTCGTATCGTGATGTAATATAGCCTATAGCTTTCCTCAATAAATAAATTATCTAACACAAAAATATTTTTTCAATTCGAACCAGTAGTTCCTGGGATTAGCGCGTGAAAACAAACAGATAAACTCTTCAGCTTTATAGTATTAGTATAAATACATACACTTCGTCTTGCGTCGGGATTAAAAATAGAAAACGTATGTAAATAACCGGACTGTCCTATTTAAACATTTTATTACATTTAAATTTAAGATAAATTGAACCTTAAATAATACAACCATTTCTGTTTCAATTTTAACTAAAATAAAATTATTACAATTCTTAAAGTATTATAATATCATTTAGGCACATAATCATATCAAAACGTTTTACAAAAAAAACTTTAATCTTTATTAATATTATAATATAAAGAGGTTAATTTTGTTTGTATGTAGGTGATAATCTCGAAAGGCACTGATAAGTTTGGAAATGGATTGTTAGACCGTTTATTGAGGAAGGTTATAGGCTATATTACATCACGCTACAACACATATGCGCAATGTGCAGCTTGTTTCTATATAAAAAGTCATCACATCAGACGGTATATACAAATGCACTCGTATGACAAAAAAAGCTATTAAAAAGTTTTTAGCGCTGTATTGTAAAGGACGGATTTACGTTTTGTGTAAATCCGTCATTGTTCTTTTTTTTGCGAACATTTTACTATTCTAAAAAATCTATGTAATAGAGAGAGCGAATTTTTGTATGTGTGCAGTAAACTCCAAATCATCGGACCTATTTTAATCTTTCATACCGAGCTTTCGTCTTCGTCGTCGTCAAAGAGGCGTGGATCTAATGTGCGTTGATGTTCTCATAGGATTTCAAAAAAATGTTACAAAAATCCATAATGTATGAATGTTTTTTTTAAAAGAGTACCTATCGAGTTTCTTACCGGTTCTTCTCGGTACTACATTCCGAACCGGTGGTAGCTAAAAAAAAAATCTATAACGATTCAAAAGTGCTATAAATAGCCTATTTGAAGAAAGTATATTTTGAATTTGAATTTGAATCATATAAAAATAATAATTAAAAAAAAAACGATAATATATTTATTGAGTTAATTTCAACGAGCCCAAACACGATACTTCTGCTGTAATTTGTGTATCTCGCTGAATCCAAATTATGCTGCAACATCGGGTCAAGGTTACGGAACTAACTACATATTCTTTTAATATTATTTGGATGCTGATTAGCAATAATGTGTCAACCCTCAAAAAGTAAAATTCTGAGATATTCATCTACTTTGATACTTCGTCGCCTATTTAACGTTATACAAAAAAATGCCATCTAAACTAAATAAGTACGGAAAAAGTTACTTAATGTAACGTTTCGAATTCAAGTGCGTTCCATATTTTGCAATTTATACAATAATCTCAGATACTTGTTTCAACTTATTATTAGATAACACATTAAATATATCAATCTGCGCTTAATTAATTATACCTTCTATCACAATAGAAAACAAAATGTGGATATATACGTCTTCAAACAAATTGATTATGAATACGTTTCACATCTATAGACGCCATTTTCTCAAAATGGAGTCTATGTGGCTTGACGCAGTATTGCTTATCGACGTCCATTTATCTATACATATAAAATCACTTGTCCTGACTGATCAACGAAGAGCCTAAACTAATCGGGTTACGAACTTGAAAATTTTTGCAGTAGGTGGCTTTTAGGTTGTAGGCATCTACTCATGCAAAATGCAAAATCTTATCCCGTGGTCGTAACTTAAAACTTAATATACATACATCTCTGTGATAGTAATGCAATATAAAATAGAAAACGGGGTACTATTACTCCACACCATTGGCCGATTATCCTTAAAATCAGCACAAACATTACTTAGGGCGAATAAATTAAATATATGTATCAAATAATTTCAAAATCATCCCTTATAATGACGCTAGGGGGTATTAATTCCTGGTAACAATTTCGCTGGTAGATTTATTTAGCTGAAATTCCAAAATATACGCGGGCGAAGCCGCGAGCAACTGCTAGTTTATAGTATGGAATTCGAATTCGCTCAGATCCTTTGACGTATAGAAATGAGCCATCAAATGTCAGAACAGATCTTCATAATTTATATGCTAAGAACCATTACATCAGCTACAAAACAAATGAAATCGCATCAAAATTGGCCTATTCATAGGTTGAAAATTATAATACAATTTGAAACATTATACTAGATGATGACTATACTTTGTGTTTATGTACTTATGCGTATTATTTTTAAACAAAATCTACATTAACGGAATCGAAGCCGCGAGCAAAACGTAGTCAGTATTAAACATTATATAAATTTTAATTTGAACGTATTTATATATACTTTTTTTTAATATAATTAGATATCATATTCCATCTGCCAGTGTTTTTATAAATATTATAAAAAATATTTGATGTTAGTATATATTTTTAATAACCTGCTACAATTATATGGCTGTATAAAAAAGTAAGGAAATAAAAAACAAAATAAACATCCATTTAATGTTTTATTATTTCAGTATTTCTGTGCTTAACGCTTATTCGAGTCAAATAAAAAAGATAATAGTCTACGTCTAACAATAAAATGAATTATTTTTATATTAGTACGTTTCACATCGTGTTCAATTATTAGTAAAATCGATACTAATGCGAAGATAACTCTGTCTGTTATATTTTACGGTAAAACAGCTGTGGAAATTTAAATAGAATTAGATATGTAAGACATTGAATAATAAGTGGATGCTGATAAGCAATAATGTGTCAACCCACAAAAAGTCAAATTCTGAGATATTGATGTATTCTCATAATTCATTATATATTTAACATTATTCATAAAATTTTCAAGTCATCTGAACTAAATAAGTTAGGAAAAATGTTTCTAAATATAATATTGCGAATATTAAGTCTGTAACATTTTGGATTATGCAATAATCTCATATATTTGAAAAACTAATTATTAGATAAAAAACATGTATTATACCAATCTGCTTTTAATTTATTATACATTTTATCAAAATAGAAAAGAGAATATGGATATATACGTCTTCAATCAAATTTGTTACGAATAGGTTTGATATCTTTAGACGCCATTTTCTCAAAATGAAATCAGTGTGGCTTAACACAGTATTGCTTATCAGCGTCCAAATAAGCTTCAAAAAGTTTTTAAAGAGAAATAAACCGTCAACAAAGAAGCCGTTTTTTTAAAAAGCAACCGACTTTACAAGCAAACAGATAATTTCGTTTAGTTGACATACTTATTCAGCTATTTTGATTCTTATCAAATTTTATAACCAAAACTGCTAAACCAATTTCTATATAAGACTAGCTGTCCCTCGCGGTTTCATTCGTTTATGATTACTACTTCTCTCCTATGAGTCGTAGCGTCATGGAATATAGCCTTCCTCAATAAATGAAATATCTAACACAAAAATAATCTTTCAATTCCAACCAGTGGTTTCTGAGATAATAATTCAAACAAACTCTTTAGCTTTTTAACATTAGCATGGAACTAATCTAAACACCTAATCTTTTCAAATAAATTTTCATCATTGGTTAAAAAATCACCGAGTTCTGAAGTAACAATAAAGGTAAATACGAATTGAAGTCCTTCTTGAAATCGTATGAAAAGAACAATCGGACACCAATGCAAAATATTCTAAGCAATATATAATTTAGTTAAAAATAAATTTTGCGTTAGATAATTAGTTTATTGCGGAAGTATATAGGCTCTATTACATCACCGCAAGGGACAGCTAGTATATTATAATTCTATACTTTCTTCCTCGACATAACGTAAACCAGGTGGACGAAATTGCTCGCAAAAACTCGTAGGAAATGAAGTTCACATAACATACACGTAAAAATTCGTACTTTTTTCATCCAAAGAATTGTGATACAAAAAACACATTGGAATCGAGTAACAGTCGCTGGACCGTAACGTGGCGTAAAAAACTTCGCACGGAACAGGTTTCGATGCCAACCTATCTTAGATCTAAAGCCGAGTTCACAATGAATAATGCGTCGCGCGTTCGATTCGATGGAAACATTCGACGAGTGTTTCATTCAAAATCGTGTGAATGTAAAATTACAGACGTAAAACGTTCTTAACATACTTAATAAGTGGTTCCCATCTTTGTAAGTGAGCCGTGAGATACTAAAGGCAGTAGCGAACATTTCTTATTATTCAAAGCATAACATATTAAACACGCTTTATTCAAAATAACGAAATAAGATAACAAATTATAATAGTTCCGAAAAACTAATAAATTTTTGACACAATACTAATTTTTTTTTTTAAGACAATGATAATGCATATTTCTGTCACTAAACCAAGTGTTACACTTTGTATAATAGCAATAGCTAAGAGTCAAGATAAAACTTTTCAAGATAAAAAATTAAAAATTAAACAGCACTTTTTACATTAAGTGAACTCTCAATAAAATTATAAAGTAAAACGCGGTTCTTGAATCGTAGCGAAACTTTTATAAGTGTAAACCGACCTTAAGTCTGATACAACAGAAATAGCAAATTGTAGGCATGCGAAATAAGAAATAAGTCAAGTATTTTTATATTTAATTAATTGTGTTCTTAATTTGTTTTTGTTTAAATTTAATACGAAATACGAGCGCGGAAGTTGAATTTACGTATAGAGATTTGCACGTGGGTTTTTTATCAATATTTTTATTCTACAAAATATTTACTGGTCCATAATAATAAAATAAATTACTACGTCTTATTATTTATTATCAGTATTAAAATTAATCTACTTTTAAGACGAGAATTACATTTTTTTATTTTTTTATACTGTAACTAGTTAAGTAGTGAAAATTAATTCATCGTGGATAATGCAATTAAAATCTGAAAACAGATTTATTTCGCGGTTAAAATACTTAATTAATTTCGAACAGCGTAAGAAAATATAAAGACATTTTTAGCGTAAACGCGTACAATAATGTGCATGCGACGCCTTAATTTATATACGCTTCGGAATTAACGACTCGAAGAAAATAAAATTAAAAATTAATAAATGCAATTTTAACATTTATAAGGACTTTTTATGAACATTAAACAACAACGCCATCAACGTTTTATCGAATCTAATGAATTTATGTTTCGTGTATTTATAGGTCTTTGGCTAGAATTACATTTGGAAGTTTTACTCTCGTAATTGACATAAAACACTGTAACCAGGTAACAGTTACCTAAACAAACTTACCCAAGCTACATATGTCTGTCAAAAATATAGGTACTGACAGTAAATTCCTTCAATTACAAACAATTTGTATAAATATTTAAGAAAGTCTGAAAGCAAAACTTTTAAGTATAATTTTCGCCTTAGATTAGATATAAATGAGAAGTAAAAAAAATAACTGATCTAAATTTAAAAGGATATCCAAGGACAATCTTGATCAAGTTACCTTTCATACAAAAATAACTAAATCGAAACCGTTTCAACACACTTACGCAAAAATAAACATACACACGTACACACAGAAGAAAACATGGCGGGTTTCCATATTATTGTTTAAACCCATTACTTAGGATGGACTTGCAGTTAATATAAAAACACATACCAAGCAACAAGAGAATCAGCGGGTTCTGGAACTGCTCGACGTACTTCTTCCACAGAGGCTCCTGTTCCTTCACCTGGAACTCGTTCGGACCGACGAAGTTCATACGGTCGTTCGCCTCCCGCCATGTCAGCCCGCGACGAACGTCGACTTGCAGACGTTCAGCCACCTGGGAAATAAGATTTACATTTAAACATCATATCGATAATATAAAAAATGTAAAAGTAAAGTAAGAGTCTATAAATGTCCCACTGCTGGGTAAGTCTCCTCTCCTATAAAGGAGAAGGTTTAGAGTTTAATCCACCACGTTGCTCCACTGCGGGTTGGCGGATATACATGTGTCAGAATTTACTCTTGACACGTGTAAGTTTCCTCGAGATAATCGGTTGAGGTCGATTAGTGACGTCTAACCACTAGGCCATCTCGGCTTTTTATAATATAAAAAAAAATTAAGTTTAAAAGAAACTACCAATGATTTGTTCATTGAGATCATTTGAATGGCCCTTACACGATATTTCTGCTGTGATTTAGTGAAGGCGTGTATCCAGCTGATTGCAAATGACGCTCCAGAATTAGGTCAAGGCTACGTAACCATGTTATTTTAATATTAGTAGATAGTAGTTTAAGCCGGTAAAAAAGACGTGTCGTGACGTGTTGTGATACTGTTTGTTTTTCCTCAATTTTTATGTATGAATACATAATTGCTTTACCTACATAGCCGATTATAAACCAATTTCACTAATAGAAAGGTACTATACCCTCGAATAATATAGGCTATATTTTATTTTCATAAATAGCCTCGAGTTCCAAATTGAAAAAGAGAACCGCGAGGAAAAGCTACATATGAAAAAAGCTACTCGGTATAAGCTTCAGCACACATCCGTATGCTGACGTAAACGGATTAATATCGCGGTCTAATTATAAAATGACGCAGTGGGAATTTGAAAATAATTATCGTTATTCGATTACAATTCTGAAGTTTGAACTACTCTCATTATTATACTTCGATATAAATATGCCATCATAACGGATGTACTTTCAATGCAAGTATTTGGCATACTAGTAAATAGCATGCTACTTTTAACTTTCCGCTACTAAGGTCTGTGGCATGCCAAAATCAATTCTATCTTTATTACTTGCCACTTGCATGCCATGTACATGGCATGGTTTTGGACATACTATAACCATATGGACAAGGTAGAAGTAATTTCTGAAACGACTGATCTGATTTGAAATATTATTTTGCTTGGGATAGCTCGTTTAAGGAGGTTTATAGCTATATTACATCACGCTACGACTCATAGGAGTGCAGCAATAACGATAAACGCGAGTGAAACAGCGAGGGTCAGTCAGTGGGACATATTTTGCTGAAGACTTAGGTTAAGCGCACACTAGATGTACATAAGTACCACAAAAAAATAGACTAAGCAATGTGTTAACAAATTTTCATTAATGCAATATCTACATATAGCTTTATTGGCAATACTTTTTAAACTGAGAATACGCAGCCACAAGTCCGGATTACAATTTTACAGGATACTCTTAAATATTGACCAAAATGATTTTATATATATGTATACTAGGTTCCGCTCGCGACTTCGTCCGCGTGGAATAGTTACTTTGGGCTAATAATGAATTATTTTAGAACAAATTTGGTTAGCATAAAAAAGGTTATAGTGAACTAACCTTAAAAGATAGACATATGCGTTCGCGGACTTTTTTTTAGAACTTTTAAAGGGGAACTATTCTGTCATACATGATTTTTGCGAAACTTTAACCGTTTACGCAGCGCACGCTCTCTCAAAATATCCCCCGATTTTGAAACATTCTTCATTGGTGCTCCGCTCCTTTTGGTCTTAGCGTAATAATATACAGCCTATAGCCTTCCTCGATAAATGGGCTATCTAACACGGATAGAATTTTTTAAATCGGACCAGTAGTTCCTGAGATTAGCGCGTTCAAGCAAACAATCAAAAAAAACAAACAAACAAACTCTTCAGCTTTATATATTAGTATAGATATATTTTTATTGCGTTCCAGAATAAGCGTTCTTGTCGACGGTTCTCGATAGAAACCACATTCCTAACGAGCAGTAGCTTCATGTAGAACTTACGTGACGGATTATTAAGTAACATGTCTACATCCATATTTGGATGCTGATAAGCAATACTATGTCAAGCCACACGACTTCGTTTTGAGAAAATTGCGTCTAAAGATGTCAATCATATTCTTAACAAATTTTTATTGAAACGTCTTTCAATAATTTTATCTTTTCTTTTCTATTTTGACAAAAGGTATAACGAATTAGCAGTTAGATATGATAAAAAGTATAATAAAAGATTAAGTTATTCTAATATATTAGATTTTTGCATATTGCAATATATTGAGCTCACTTCAACACCCGAAACATTAAAATAAGAAACTCTTTTCCGTACTTATGTAGTTTAGATGACTTTAAACAGTGTTACATAATTTTAAATATATGACGCATTTTCAGAATACATCAATATCTCCGAATTCAAATTTTTGTGGCTTGACACATTATTGCGTCCATTTATGCTCATTCTGGCCATCAGGTCAGATCCATAGACTGGTTGATATAATCAAAGCAACATCCGAATGATGGCGTTCTAGACTGACGAATTTTAAAACAATTTAATTTTTTTTCAAACTAGGAATCAGGCATTATTATAATTGGACACTGATAAGCAATAATGTGTCAACCCACAAAAAGTCAAATTCGGAGATATTGATGTATTTTGATTCAGCAGCACCTATTTAATATTATTCAAAATAAATTTAAGTCATTTAAACTAAATAAATACAGAAAAAAGTTTTTTAATTTAATGTTCCGAATTTCAAGTGCGTTCCATATTTTGCAATTTATACAATAATCTCAAATTTTTGAAAAAGCTTCTATTGAACACATTACACATATTAATCTGCTTTTAATTCCTTATATCTTTTATCAAAATAAAAAACAAAAGATTAATATATCCGTCTTTAAACAAAATGATTATGGATAGGTTTGACATCTTTAGACAAAATTTTCTCAAAATGAAGACCGTGTGGGTTGACACAGTATTGCTTATCAGCGTCAAATTAAGCTAATGGATTGGGGACAAAGCGTCTTACGGGGCTCTAACGTATTTGAATTTATAAGATGTTTATGTTTACTGCTTCGCTCCTGTGAGTCCTAGCGTGATGTAAAATAATCATGTTCCTTAATAAATGGCCAGTCCAACACACAAAGATTTTTTTTTCAAATTAGAGCAATAGTTTCAGAGATAAGCCACTGCATACAAACTTAGAACATCACCTCTTTATAATATTAGAATATACTAGTTAGTCCCTTCGACTTCGTCTACGTATAAGTTTCATCTCCTATTTCACCTCCTACATGACAAAATTCTTTGATTAGTTTTTTTTTTCAGTAAACGTAAAGACAACAGACAGAGTTACTTTCGTATTTATTACCCGACTGCGCGACGCAAAGGAGGATTATGTGTTTATCAGCCTCTATTATGTGTGTATTACTATGATTTAGAACAATCGCGTGGGCACATTTTGATAAATCGTTTTATTATCAAATGTCATAGAAAGCATAAACATTTGGAAAAAAAGAAAATGGCTGATTTTGAGCGTCATAATGTGAAAAGGAAAACGAAAATCGACAAACTATGTCAAGGTGGGGGGGGTATACGGTACTACTGATTGTAAATTGTATACGCATATGGTTACGCAGTTAATTTATTTATTTTTTACAGTTAATTTATCTAGTAATATTAGCATGATGACGGATAGATTTTGAGTAAGAAAGAAAGCGAAACAAGAATTCTATTTTAAAAGCGATTGAGAAACTAAAAGCATCCTAATTAATTACTCTTCGAGCAATCGGAATAGCAATGGCGTGTTGCCATTTCATCTCATCAAGTGGATAATGTCGGTAGTAGCTCGCACTCGATTGGCCTTTATAAAACATCGTTATTACAATAATCGTTAACAATGGCCAGTATCTAATCACAATGACAAGTTTATATACGTACAATAACCTTCATAGAATAAAGATAAATGTAGATGATTAAGGATTTTAGCTGTTTTTATATTTTTATGTAAACTAGCAGTTCCCATCAGCTTCACCCGTGTATTCTTAGGAATTTGATGCGTAGCAAACTTTCAGCCCTCTTCTTAATCCCTTGGGGTATGGATTTTTAAAAAATGTTTTATTGGGACACACTTTCGACATTTAAGGAACGTTTGTGCAAAATCCCACGTCCCAAGACCCAGCGATTTCAGTTCTGCGTTAATCGATCAGGCAGTGATATAGATTGTCAAGCCAAGAATCAAACTCAGCTTAAAAAATTTTATCACGATCAATAATTTCATATATTTACAAAACTTAATGTTAGAAAATACGTTTTAAAATATCATTTTGCTTTTAATTTAATATACCTTTTATTAAAATAGAAAGGAGAAGAAGGATTTATACTTCTTCAAACAAATTTATTTATAATAGATTTGACTTCTTTAGACGCCATTTTCTGAAAATAGAAATCCGTGTGTCTTAACACAGTATTGCTTATCAGCGTCCATTTATTGGTAGTACGAGATATAAGTAAAACCAGATGTTGAATAATTATGTTTACATTCTTTACAGACTTTTCTAGAACATTACCAAGTATTAAAACTGGTCTTGAATAGATGTAAGAATTGGTAAAACTAGCAAAAAGTGAACGAATTTAGATCACCTTGACAATGTGTTATCAATTAATTTGAGTAATGTAGAATGTGTTTTTGTTATCAATGCAATAAACGGAAATTATTTTTAAAGCTCTCGCAAAGAACTATTATAAAATTAATATGACCAACTTCACGACTTTAATTCATGTCAAAACAGTATTGTAACCGAATCAGTTCAGTCGTCAAATCAAATAACAGACATTAAAATAAGTCCCCGGCGAATTGGGAACCTCCTTTTTTATTGAAAATCGGTTAAAAAAATATTAAATTGTGTTCACAATCAACGAAGACGTTGCATAAAAATATACACAAAAAATAAATTAACCAAAATTACATTTTGTAAAGCTATAAAAAGCGAAATACCACTCACTGAAACACAAAAATCGGAAACTACCTACATGTTAAAATTTAGCAGATAGATTCCTTATAGGGTGTAGACATCTGCTAAGAATTTACGAAACTCCACCTTTAAGACGTAAAACAGGGGTTTGTATAAAAATCCAATGTTTTAACGAGACTTAAAATTTAAAATGCTCTATAAATTGTGTGGAGATGTACTCATAATATATCTTTTTTTAAAACAACACCCTTTGCTGTATTGTGATGTCGTAAAAAACTACATGCACCCGTGCGAACCCGGGGCGGTTAACTAGTAATATAGAGTGAAATGGTACTTTCGGTTTAATGAGATCTCAACGTCAGAATGTCTATTGTCTAAAAGGTCTTGTATTGCAGCCTGCGCTTAGACTGAGGTTTTAATTATTTAGTCTCTCATTGTATATCTTTTATTTTCAATTCGAGACAGATTAATGAGATGTTTTACAAATGCAACAGTATAATGTTTTGATTTTTCTTGTTAGATAATATTTTATTATTTTGAAGTTGTAAATTAATTCGTGCTGTAAAAGTGGTTTTTTTAATATAATTGGTAATTGTGAGATATATTGTTTTTGTTGAATAATATTTGCAAAGATACATGAACTAAACGACACTTTTTAGGGTTCCGTAGTAAAAAACGGAACCCTTATAGTTTCGCCATGTCCGTCTGTCTGTCTGTCTGTCTGTCTGTCTGTCCGCGGCTTTGCTCCGAAACCCTTAATACCAGACAGCTATAATTCGGTATGAGTATACATATGAATTACGCCGAGAAAGTCGTACAATAAAATCTTAAAAATATATTTTTTTCAGGGTGTCTTCCCTATGTGTTAAGAGAGACCAAAAATTTTTTTTCTCATTTATCCTATGTTGTGGGGTATCGTTAGATAGGTCTTTTAAAAATGTTATAGGTGTGGGAAAACCATTTTTCCGAACGACGAACTGTTTCAGAAATATTAAGCTTTGAAGTGTCAATTTTTCTTAGAGTCAAGTGTCCCCCCCCCTCTACCCACTAAACTGCTGCGTCTAAAAATATGAAAAATATGTACTCGAAGATTGCTTGACCGATCTTGACAATTCTGACAACGACGGAACCCTACATTGTGCGTGGCCCGACACGCACTTGGCTGATTTTTTATTTTATTATTTCGTATTTACTTATCTATATTAGAAAAAAAAATATTTAAATTTAAAAAACGACTACAGATAACAAATAATTGTTTTTCTGGATTATATAGCTTAGCTACACATATAACTATTTTTTATGAAATATAATTTCTTAAAAAAAAAAATTAAAAACGTTCAGAAATCAGCATCGCTTATATTTTTTTATTTACTATTGTAATAAGTAACACCATAACAAAGTCCTTAACAAATAATAATAAAAATCATAAATTGTAGCTAATAACCACCCCGATAACATTAGCTTTCAAACAAAATAAAAGCATCAAAATCGGTCCACTCGTTAGGGAGCTACGATGTCACTGTCAATCACATACACACGTCAAAGTTATAACAGCCCTCTTTTTCGTTTGGGTGTTAAAACTAAGGTTATTGTCGTTTAAATAAAGAGGTATGTATTTCTTATATAATTTATCATTCATTCAATATTTATTTTCAACGAAAAATTTATTTATTTCTTATCTTATTGTAAAAGGATGAAGGTAGCAATGTTTTCCAAAATTTAATTTATTCCTTGCAACTCTTAGCATTAACTTTCACAAAAATATTTCATTTATTTAACACTGGACATTTACCGATGTTTATCCGATAGTAGTTAAATCATTTGAAAATGCAAATTAATTTTAAAAAATCACATATTTCGCGTATAGTCAAGGAGTCTGATTCCATGTGTCGTGTTTAACTGTCTATCCCCTCAAAATTACTGACGCTTCATTACGTTACAGCTATATTTAAACGCTAATAAGCAATACTGTGTCAAGCCACACGGACTTAATTTCGAGAAAATGGCGTCTAAAGATGTCAATGACCTTATCCTAAAGTAATTGTTTGAAGAAGTAGTTTTCTATATTAATATAAGGTTTAATTAATTATATGTAATAAAAAGTTTTATCTAATAATAAGTTTTTCAAACATAGCATGAGATTATTTCATTTCATATTTTAAAATATAGAACACATTTTAATATTCGAAACAATAAATAAAAAAAACTTTTTCCGTACTTATTCCGTTTAAACGACGTGAAATATTTTCGAATAATGATAAAACGCGTGACGTATTATCAGAATACATTAATATCTCCGAATTTGACTTTTTGTGGGTCACAGCATCCATTTGCAACAATATCGAAGCTGTAATAATTTTATTACATTTGACATATCTTCTGTATATATAAAAGGTTTTAAATGACTGACTGATCTATCAATACAGTTCAAAGCATTAAAGGATTGTGCTAAAACTTGCCACGAAGATAGCGATTATGACGAAGCATCCGCTAAGAAAGGAATTTCCAAAATTCACCCCGTAAATCGATAAAATGGGGTTACAATTTATATAAAGAAATCATAGTTGGCGCGATGGCCTTTGGTCGCGGGTTATAAAAGTATTTTAATGCATATTCAAACTGAGTAAAAAAATTGGTTATTTGTTCAGTAATTGATTTTAATTCATCATCTTTGGTCCTGTATTTAGAAACGTTGATTTTTTTGTGATATCCAAGCGGAATAGTGGCAAGAATGCTAGCAGCATTTCCCCTTTGAATCGCAATTCCGATTCTCTGGGCGAAAAATACGCCCTCCTGTCTTCAGGAGAGAAGACGAGAAGTAATTCTTATCTTTTACTTTTTTTCTACTACTACTCCAAGGTCTAAGTGTTTTGACTGTAAACGGCACAGACATATTTATTTATTTGAAATAAGTGACGAATGTTAACGCCGTTTTGCCGAATCAGCCTAGGAGAAATTTAGCCTATTCATTATAATTTGTAAATATTTAAGTTTCTCTTTTTAGATATATAATATATACAATATTATATAAAAAGCTTTTTAATGCCATTTTATTTTTTGTATAATAATCTAATATTATAAAGAGGAAAGATTTGCATTTATTTATTTATTTATTTTTGTATGTTTGTTACGAATAAACTCAAAACTACTGTCGATTTCGAAATTTCTCTCACCAATGAAAAGCTACATTCACGCTGAGTAACATAGGCTATTTTTAATGTTACAAAAAATTAAGTAAAATATAAAAATAATACAACAAAAAACATAAATGAAAGTTAAAAAGGTATCAAGAACTTTGTCCACCCGTGCGAAGCCGGGTCGGGCCGCTAGTGTTTAATAAAACTCTCTAGTGTTTAATATAAGAACCTCACATACCTACAGATAAAATTTAAATGTTTTCGTACAAATATAAACTAAAGCTTGTTACGAAACTATTCCCTCGTCTACTCAATCAATCGACCAATCAAAGAGACCAATATTATTAGTATGAATGTATATACATAACTCAAAACGGTCTAAGTAACATTTTTCACAAAATGGAGTTACGGCTAAAATACATACCCAAGTTCCAATGTTAAATTTTCGTTTCCTATCATGACGTAGACTGTCATTTAGTGGCCGGTTTTTGTCTTCAGATGACGTGACTCAAACTTTTTGTAAAATAACAGTACCAAAAAATCAAAGTTCTTTTAGACACCCGTAATATTGCGCCCATAATTTGACAATGAATCAAATCATTACACGAACGCAACGCTGTATCGTTTTACGATGGACGACTTGTTACGCTATTTTTATTTCAAATCAAACAAAATTCAAGATACCACGTAGATTTTTACGACAGGACGCCGTAACGACGCGAAGCCGCATCGTGGTCATACTTCGGCACTTAAGCGTTGGTTTTCTAGGATAACGTTGCCTTTTATTTAGCGGTCAATCAACTTATTATACAGAAATATTGTGGTAGTTTCCTAGATACCTTTTTTATCACCGCAAGGTCAAAGATTTGTTTGATACCCGTCATAATTATTGCACCCGAAATATTCTCAAACAAAATGAGTTTTCTTTAGACTTAAAATGATATAGCATTAATTTCTCGTTCCATCATCAATGGAAAATAACAGATAGGATGAAAACAATATTGGGATAAGACTAGAATCACTATTTCATTTTCAACCATCTTTTAAGAGGTTCGCAATCCGTAGAGTATTTTTTTATGTTTTTTACCTAAAACCTTTTTCTTAATCGATTTTCAAAATTATTTAAGAAGTTTCATCAAAATGCTAAATAGCAGTTTAGTTTTAAAATCGTAATAAATGATTCTAATAGCTTGCTTTTGAAGTCGGTTGCTTTATTAAAACTCTCAAATTATTGCAAAAAAACTTACTTAGGCCATTCTTACGCCCGCTATAAATTGTATAAATAGTTTCATTTACATCGAAAAGACACATCCATACAAACGATACCAATTAACAGTACACCAATAGATGACGACCTCGATTTGCAAAGGTTTTCGACCGCTAGACATTTTCGAACTTGACAGTCACATGCGAAATTACCGTTTGTGTAAATAAATTAATTTGAAGCCAATTATATATTATAATTATATGTTATGTATGTGTATATATTATATATTATGTACTTGTTATATACGAGTATGTACATAATACATGTTATGTTTATACTATTTGACGTTAAAAATCTGTGCCCGTTTCCAACTTTGACAACTGTTTTTCTTTTCGCAGGGGAAATCTTCGAAAGAACCGATTTCTGGGTTATATGGAATATTTATACCCACTAAGAACCCTACGATGACCGTCCTCGGCACGGAAATGGAGAAGCCGCGCGATCGTTTGCGCATGCGCATCCGCTGCCCCTACCGAACTTTGACAAGTTGGCAAGATTATTTTTTTTGTAAAATTTTACGTATAGTTCTCATTTAAAACACCTCTGTATTGAACAGTTACATTTTAATTTGATCGAACCTATACATATGAAAGCAATAGCTACGCCCGTGTGTATTACTTAGGACCAATGACACACCCCTATTTACTATTACACCCCTAGTTACTATTATAAATATTTACATACATATTACCATGCTATTCCGATATTTCATATGTACACATAATATAATAGGTATAACAACCGATTATGTAATACTGAGACTAAAAATATAATATTTTTCTTTTAAATTTTCGTGTCTGACTAACACGAACATTACTTATCGAGTCTTTACCACTGCAAATACATAGATGTTAAAAAAAAAGCTTAAACAGATCATACAAATATATTTTTTAATGAAAATAGCGGGAAATACATAAAGGTATTGCCGGCTTAAAAAGGAATAAGCAATGAAGAGGAATTGGAAGTAAAGGATAAGATTGGGGGTTAGGTTAGCTCACTCACCTTATGAAATTCATTTATATCAATTAGTTGGTTTGATTAAATTAAAATCTAACTGTCCGTTCGAGGGAAGGGTCCGAGGGTGGGGGGGGGGGGGTCATTTTATCCGTATTAAGCTTAAGCTTTATTAAGCAGTAAGATGGTATGATTCTATATGCTAATCTATTATTTAGAAATTATATAAAACCTTGTTATTGACATTCATTCAATGTACAAAGTATAAGTAAGTCATATACTAAAAAGGGGGTCCGGACTCCCCCTTATATACGTCTATGCTAATACCATAAATACGAGAGTTATTTTGTTACGCTTCAGCACCTCAACTACTCAAGTGAACATCATAAAATTTTGTATACAAGTTGCTAGGGGTATAGAAAAGAAGATAAAATACATTTACCCGAATAATACAAAAATAACCGAGTATAAAAGCTAAATACGTAGTTTCGATTAATCGAATGACGTATTGATTCCAGTTGCTTTGATTTTAAAACTAAACTATTGAACCGATTTCGATAAAAAATCTATGGAACCAATCAGAGGGTATGCCCTTTCAAACAAAAAAATAGGATACCCAAAACAGTCAAGCGGTTTTTGAGTAATTAGTGAACAAACACACTTTAAAGAAGTCTCCTTAAGAACCTCCTCTTTTGAAATCCGGCATAAAAAACAACATTCAATATATTCGTATAATACACTATCGTTCCGCACATGACTGCCCAAAGTAATGGAGTTATTCCATGTGACCCATAGCTTCCAGTCAGATATAAGCTCACAAATCCTATGTCCAATAATTGAAAGGGCAATTCTATTTGAATAAGGTCGTTCTCGTAATCCATTCTAAATGTTCCTTTACTTAACCGTCTCAATCCAGACGAAGGGTTTTTAAATCGTATTAATATATGGATGCTGATAAGCGATAATGTGTCATTGTGATGTATTTTGAAACTAAATAATCTATTTAACATTATTCAAAAAATTCTGAAGTCATATGAACTAAATAAGTACGGAAAAAAGTTCCTTAATCGTTTCGAATTACAAGTGCGTTCCATATTTTGCAATTTATACAATAATTTCAAATGTGTAAAGATTTTTTTAGTAGATAATATATTAAATAGATCTATCTGCTTTTAATTCATTATACTTCTTATCAAAATAGAAAAGAAAAGATTCTTTAAACAAAGTTAAGAATAGATCTTTTGATGCAATTTTCACAAAATGAAGTCCGTGTGGCTTGACGCAGTATGGTTTTTCAGCGTCCTTATAAGGAATTACATATGTATCTCTTTACATACAAGGTGTCATATGTTTGATATTTTACCAGCGTTAGCAGACTCGATATTTAATAGTAAAAAACTGAACTATTTTTTTTAATATTTTTCATAAAATATTAAGCTTATACGTATATCTATATGTGTATACAAGATCCAACGTTTCCTCGGAAACACTCTGTATATAAGTTTCTAAAAACTGACTTCAACGAGTAAGCGGTGGACATAAATAAAAAATATTTCCGGCCAATTGAGAATCTCCATTTTTGGGTTTTAAGGTTCGTAAAGAAACTACGTTAATGATATTAACTTCACCAAAACCAAACTAACGTAATATAACCAAATAATACATAATAATGATAAAACTTTCTCAACTTATTGTTTGTACTTGTGAGAAAGTTATAAGCGAGGTACAATTAACTTCCAATAGGTGGCGCGCGTTTCTTACCGACAAGGCAGAAAAATAAGTATTAGATAGCCCGCAACAAAGTCAACATTAACGCGAACGAAGCCGCCAGCAAATTCTAGTCTATAACGACTGTACCGATATGAGTGCAATTCTGAATAGACATAGCTTATATCCTATTTTAACACAAAGCCGCGGGTCAAATTGCAATACTATCGCAGTTCACCGACCACTCCCACTTCGAAGGTCACGGTCAGTCTTATTTTTATGTTTACAACATAATATAAAACGTCACTTAACATTTCACTGCAAATTTTTATTACAAAAAAAAAAAGAAAAATAAACCTAGCCTTTTTTAAACTTGTCACTACAGCATTAAATTAAAAAAAAAAAAAAAAAACATAATTTGTGGTTCATCTTTTTGAGTGTAGCAACTCTTAAGTTCGTTTTAAAAATGCATATTTAGTGAATAGATGTTTTAACTTATTCATACTTTATTTTTAAAGTACTTTTTACATAAAAAGTGAATAATAATAAGACATTAGATTCGTAGTCCACGTCTATATTTTCTCAACTCTTGTGTAGCCATGTTTGACTTCACATTAATAGCCCATTGCTACACCAAGTCAGAAGTACATCAGTTCCATAACATTACATATGTATTTAGGCGAGAATTACATTTGTAAGTTTTACTCTCGTAATTGACGCAAAACAAAATCAAACTCAAACTCAAAATATACTTTATTCAAATGGAAAGCCCATTTAATAAAGAACTTAAGAATTGTCAAGTTACATGTCATATTTTTATTTTAGATTTTTATAAAGCTACCACAGATTTTTATAAACATTTCTTACCTTACGAAAGCTGATTATTTTTGACAGCCACAGATTTCGTCAGTGCTTTTAATTTAGTCAATAACTTTATTATTATTAATTTAAATAGTAAATTTATTCAAAGGCACTAGACAGTAAATTCTTTTGAGTGTAAAGCAATGACAAACAATTTATGTAAATCCATATGAAATACTTAAAAGTGTAATTCACGCCATTAAACAAATTACTTACCGCCTCCCAACTCAGGATGGAACTCTCAACGGCGCTGATCCACATGTCGCCGGCGCCCGCGCTCACGTCCCCCGCGCCGCGCCGCCCGGCCTCCTCCGTATTCGAATGCTGAAGCAAAAAATGAAAATATTTATAACACGACAAAATACAAAACTAAAATCTAACTACGTCAAAAAACGACGCGTTATCGAATGAATACCGACATAGACTCGAGCAAATGCTAGTAACATATATATTTTTGATAAGTACAAGTTACGCCCTTTCAAATGTTACCAAACACGGTACATTCGTCTCATCTTTGTTAACAGTAGTTATATGTACTTTATAACTGCGAGATGCCGCCACATTAGATTTGGTGACACGACATATAACCAGCGGAAGAGCAAGACACTTCTAACGATACCTCATTTGTTGAGTTCTGATAAAAACTTTAGGAGCTAAGAGGGAATAGATGAACATATATACACTCATAGCCTGTCAAAATAATAACCCTCTTTTGGCTTTGCAGTAGTCTGGTTAAAAAGAGAACCGAATTAAAAAGAAAATAGGTAATTTCGATTAGCTGCATTACATACTTAAAATAACAGGATTATTTTTATTTTGAAACAAAATTACTGAACTGATGAAATTTTTTTTCGATAAACATACAAAAAAAAAATTCTAGCCTACACCTATATTACATTCAATTACGCGCGAAAATAAAGTACTTCAGTTGTTTATACAGCACACCAAAACAAGAATTATTATTAGTCTCAAGGTTATGTTTAATACTAAACTATATTCAGAAAACAATTGAAACATTGTACCCTGTACTGTACTATAACAAGTCGTAAAAGTCCAACTGCTGAGCAATACTATGTCAAGCCACACGGACTTCATTTTGAGAAAATGGCGTTTAAAGATGTCCAACCTATTCCTAATAGATATGTTTCAAGCAGTATACATATATCCACCTTTTATTTTATTTCTTGATAAAAGGTATTATAATGAATTAAAAGCAGATTGATATGTTTAATATATTATCTACTAAAAAGTTTTTCAAATGTTTGAGATTAATGTATAAAATTGCAAAATATGAAATGCACTTGAAATTTGAAACAATTAATTAAGCAACTTTTCCGTACTTATTTAGTTTACATAACTTCAATTTTTTTGTATAATGTTAAATATTTAATGCAGTATGAAAATACATAAATATCACCGAATTTGACTTTTTGTGGGTTGACACATAATTGCTTATCAGCATCCAATTGATCCATTGCTCTACTAAGGAATAGCGGATAACATTGTACAATTACATTTATAAGTGTTACATTCGTTTAATGCTATTAGGGTTTATAGGTCCAATTTATTTTAGAACTTAGAAAGCTGAATGTGTACACACCTGAGGTTACCAATTTCAAGGCAAACTAAGTTCTTTTTACTTAAAAATGCAATATACCTACTCACAACCAAGATATGCTGTGTTAGACATAGGCCCTATCTTTAAAGAGTTATGTATTTAGACATACTGTCTGTGCTGTTAAGTTATACTAAAATTATTACTTAACAGCACAGACAGTAAGGGAAGCCAAAAAATTTCAAAATTGTAAACTTGAACACTGATAATCGTGTATGAATTTTTAGAACTGAAATGACATTAAATGTTAGTAGTTATTTCAATAAGTATTATAATATGTATAAAAAGGTTAAAAAAAAATTCAAAAAGTAAAAAAAAATTCAAAAAAAGTCATTTTTGTAGTGTCATCATCCCTGGTCCATTAGATTACCAATGTTTATAATAATTCATGTTTTTATTGTCTAGCAAATAATTTATATATTAAAAAAACTACAATTATAATTTTTATTACATTAGTTTCTTCTTTACAGCAAGAGATTATTTTTTCAACATATTAAATGTCTAAAACTTAACACCTGGGTTCTTTAACTACATGTGCATTAACTTGGTAGTGACAGTGTTTATTAAAGAAATATATTAGGGAAAGAGATAAATTTAACATTAACAAGAAGACAGGCTAAATATACATGTCCTATTAACACCTGTACAGAAAGCTAAATTAAGAACACAGACAGAATATTCAGCTTTGTAATAAAACTATTTCAATAACAGAAGAGATCAGTTACTCACATCAAAGATAAAAAAAATATTTACTAAAGTAATATTTGTTTAACCCAGTAGTATTATAATCTTAACTTGAGACTAGTCTATGCCTTATGATTACCTACCCGTATTAAATTTTACGCCTTGATGGCTTTACTTTTATTGTTATGTCTATGGGACAAGATAGATGTATGGAAGTGAAATTTCATAAAATTAAATACCATATGAAATAATTAAGACACCAAATTTTATTTATCATTACGTCTATAAATATATAGATGCATTATTATACATATTACAATCATTATTATAGCTCAGATATTAACCTAACACAGGTGAGATAAAAAAAAATTGCAGCCCCTTGAACTAACCCTGCCGGCATTCATAATTACCGCTTTTATACATGAAGTGTAGTGTAATTATTTTAAAATCAAAAGTAATAATTATGTCAATAGAAAGATATCTTCTTTATATATTTTCTTATTTTTAATTAAAAATTATACCAATACAAATATAAATTAATTTACATAAATAATAAAGTATTTATAACCATTATCATAACTTGTACATTATTATGTTAAAATGTTAAAGAAAACGTAAGTTTTCCATTATCATTTTAATCTATTCATGTGATAATAAACAATCTTTAATGTAACTGTAATGCAAAATCATATTACACGGTCACAAAATATATTGCATATATTTATTATGAACATCTGATTCATAAGATATTCTGAATACTATCTATTATTAAATTATAAAGACTATTATTTCATAAAGATCAAGACTCCTTGCCAAGTAGATCATATAAATAAAAAAAAAAATAACTTTTGAGGTATATAATCATTTTCTACAATAAAATTTAATTTAAATATAGTAAACTAAATGGTATACCATATTTCTTTTACATTATCATGTTTTATTTTTAGGAAAATATTTTAGGTTGAAATTTATAACATTTTAAGATTAAGTGAGATATAAAATAATAAAAGTATCACAAGTGAAATGGAATGAATTTAAATAAAAAACATATTATGATAAGTTGATTCTTGAAGTAATTGTATTATTCAATGCTTTCCTCATTTAAGTAACTCACATGCATGTGAAAGTGAATTGAATTACGACTCGAAAATTGTTCAAATAACGTTTTAAAAAAAAAATCGCACAACATATTGAGTATATCACGAAGTACTATGTAAATTAAAGTGCATTAAGCCGACAGAAAAATCTAGGTCGTTAAAACCATAGTAGACGACGTGAAGCCGAAATTATGTTAATCAAATACTAAGAGAATTAAAAACGATTTCTAACTATAGTTACCATGGAATACAGCTTTCTCGTACAGACAACAGTGACTAATACAGAACATTAATGAATCAATAACATCTGGATAGTACACAAACAAAATCAATAATTTTAACAACTGTAACCACTAACCAGGCTGGCTGTGTCCTGACTGTCTAGCGAATACTTGTCAGTTTCTTTAGCTTGGTGGTCGGAGAAATTCTCATATTTGCGCGTGGGACTGCTTTTCATCTTTCACGAAATGTCTTAGAGCTTTAAGCCTCGAAAGACATTGTCTCACTCTAAAAGACAACACAAAGCTCGAACGATCGCGAAGCCACTAATGACAAATTGACAAGCTACTACAAAAGATGAAATGACGTGCATGACAGAGGAAGAAAAAGAAATGTCAATACGTTCGGTTACACATACTTGTATCTATGCCCCATTTTTACTTCAATTAAAAAAAAATTAACAGTTAAGAGTTACAATTTATATCCTTTTCTTTGTGTTTTTGCTTATATATTAATAATTATAATCATAGATAGATTTATTTTGTTAGTTTTTATTTAGCAACATCAGCAATCCGCGTTATAGAGGTTAAAAATTATTTACTTAATTAATCGTCGCTTATAAATAACTAATATAATTTACAAGGATTTCTTTTACACTTATAGTGAAATAAATAATTGTTATGAAGTATATTTAAGTTCTTCTTAAGAACCAATAACATTTTTTACACTTTTATATATATCATAAGACACAAAATTTAAGAAAAAGAAAACTTACTTGTTGGGACTTCGTGGCCGTATCCCATAATTGCACTTTTGTGTATTGAACTCCATCGTTTTTATTTCGCCGAAACATCTGAGTGCATACTATTTGTTATTTCTCTCGATATTCAATTGTTTTACACCATTTTCTATGATATTCTAACCCGTTAATGTGTCACGGCTCTTACAACACGAATTATCATAAAATAATTTTTTTATGACAGATTTAATACGATATAATGATATTGCTTATTTAAATAAAAGTATCTATTTATAATATTTACGTCCACGTTAATGTGGGAATCATGACTGAAACGTGTTACCCGTTATCAAGACAATGTCAACGATAAACTTATCCTCGTCACGAATTACGCAATAAGCCGATTAGCAAACTGTCATAATTTAGTAATATTTGTCGTTCGATTGAAGTTAATATTTTTTAAAATCGATAAGTATATTTTTTTTATTCAGGAAAATTATTTTATTTATTTTTTTAATTATTTAATAATTAATATCCATATATCTATTATAATGAACTGTTTTTAGAAAATGTTATTTAAAATATGTAAAAAAAGGGTTTTAAGAAAAACAAAAAATTATCTAACATGATTTTATTTAAATAGTACTATTAATTATTTACACAACAGGTGGTTTAAGCTTTCAGGCCTTCTTGTAGGCCAAAACCGGGGCCCGTTGGTTCTTCAGTTAAAGATGTAAGTCCACCAAGTGGTTCTGCAGCATATCTTCCACTCCTGAAAGCAAAGATGTTTTAAAATAATTATGTATTTTTTAACTCAATTAACATAACAACTTATTGAGGCAGAGGCTGGCTGTAGCCCACTGACTAGAGCTAGCATACGGGCTTGCTTTACACTACCTCACTCTCATAAAAGATGTACGTGTAGTAGCAAATATAACTACGTTTCGTACAATTAGTAAGAGTAAGGAACCCCAATATCTCTCCAATTCTTTTTCTTACTTCTTATTCCCTTTTATCTTTTATAACTTTTTAATATCCATGGATAATGAAGATCACTTACTATCAGGTGTCATGTCTGATCGTTAGACAGCTTTTTTTTATAAAAATAAATAAATGTAAACAATCCAGAAATCCATACTTAATATTATAAATGTGTTAGAAACTGTCTGTCTGTTTGTTACCTATACATTCCTAAATTGGTGAAAGAATTTTGACAAATGGTCTGCATTTAGATTTATCTTTGGAGAAGGTCACGGGCTTCTTTTTGTCGTGAAAATAAAATTTGAATGGGTTAACCAATTATTTATTGAACTATACTACACAGAAGATCAAGTAGTATTTAATAACTCAGAAGATACCTAGGACAATAAGAATAAAATCATATACAAAAACACAATGTATTAAAGTTATGATGGCCTTTACGGTTGATAAACATATAAAACACAATGATATTTTACAAGTGCAGATATGTTACATTGATACTATTTAACAAGAAAAATCTGTACCCATTTCCTTCTTTCACATGCTCTTTAATTAACTTGTGACCCAAAGATATTCTGGTATTTCTTGCTAATATCTTATTCAGCGTTCTGGATACTAAAGTTCATAAGCTTATATCATATTTATAGTAATATAATATCATATAATTGTTATTAAAGAAAATACTAAGAATTATATTTATCTAGAGTGGCACTGGACCAAGCTCCAAATCTTCTAGGAAACATTTGGCTGGTTGCATAAAAAATTGTGATTTTTGTGAATTTTGTCACATTGAAAGACTTATGTTTAATAAGACATAACAAGACTTAAAAGGATTTGAATCCAGAACAATAGAGTTAATAAAAAAAAAGACAAGATCAAATTCTGAAACACTGCTCAATTCTTAGTGGCCTGCTTTCACTTTGTTACATTTCAATGAGTAGAGTATTTTAAAATTTAGAATATAAATTTAGAAAGAAAGCATAATATGGGACGCTCCTCCAACCAAATGGGATTGATAGATAGCTATTGAGAATTTGTCTTAAAATAATTTACATACCTCGGTCCAGGCTTTGGCTTTTCATCCCTCTTTAGCTTCTCGATTATTTCTTTAGTATCCTCAACAGTCAAGTCTTCCTGAAAAGTATATATTTTTTTTTTATTATAAAAAATATAGTTTTCTTTATAATGTATTTAGTAATTCATATTTGTTTATTTTTGCTGTTTCATCAATAGTAGATTTAAGGACATATTAAACATTAATATTAGCATTGAATACATGTTTGTTTCTTATTATGTATATTTGTATACTTAGTTTGCCCTCATGTCATTCATTCGCATTATATTATCATGTGATTCGCTTTATATTAACAATCAATACATACTTTTATCTATAGGAGTAAGTTTCCTACTCAAGTTCATAGTCAAATTGTATGCATACTGTATCATAAAAAACCATATTTTGTGAGTACAACTTAACTTTCTCCAATTTGAGATTTTTGGTTCACCATAATTATTTTATTTAAAAGATATTTTTAGTAGTGATTAAAATTTTTAATAATACTTACATAATAATCGTCGTTAACTTGTACCATAGGTGCATTAACACAGGCGCCTAGACACTCTACCTGCAATTTAAAAATTATATATTTTATACAATTAAGTAATTATTGTTACAGCAAGTATATAATAATTTATACAAACTTTATTTTGTATTATAACAATAAAACACAAATTTTAATTTATTGCTATTGATAAGTTAAGATACCATACTTTGATTAGATATACATACATGATTTTCATAATGTAAATTAACTTTTCCGTTGTTTGGTCTCATCTAATCCGTTGAATTCAATTAAAATTTTAAACAAACAAAAAAATTAATATAAAATATACTAATTCTTTTACAAATTTATATTATTTAGACTGTAGTTAATGGATAAGATAGGTCAGCTCATGACCACAACATATGTAACTTTTGAAATGAAAAAAAAAAGTACACCAAAATTGTATCCATCATAGTAGGACCCCTTATAACTAAAATATGAAATCCTTTACAATTTAAAAACGACATATGTAGTATACATATATAGAAGAAAGTGTTTCATCATCAAAGAGAAATCTGAGTAAGTTCTGAAATAAAATTCTGCTTACTAGGAATAGCTAATCACATCACAAATTGACAATTTTCTGTGTCTAAAGAGTCATCAACAAGTACAATTTTTAATTAGGTTTTGTCAGACATTTATACATCAAATACATACTAACCTCAGACACGGAGAACTTTCCACAAGGGCTATTTCCGCCGACTTCACACCCAGTTGCCTCTTTAATAGCATTTAGTACTGCATCAGAGCCTCGCAACCAGCAGGGTGTTGTCGTACATACTTGCACATGGTATTTACCAATGGGCCTCCTGTAAACATAATAAAACAATTAAAAATTTTTGTTTTTTTTTTTTTCATTTAAAAATTATTTGTATGTATAAAATATACCCTTCAAAATGTTAAAGCTAGTTTATTTTTTAAAATTAAAAATGTAAAGTAAAGTAACAGCCTGTTAATATCCCACTGCTGGGCAAACGCCTCCTTTTCTATTAAGGAGAAGGTTTAGAGCTTAATCCTTTTCGTTTTACTTCATCGCAGAGTTCGAGATTAATTATAATATATACACATATTTAACACTTGAAAAATAGGTGGTACTAGCCAGGGTTTGAATCCGCGATCATTGGTTGAGATCAACGTGTTCTAACCATTAGGCCATCTCGGTTCATTTATTTTTTACAATATGACATTAAATTTTATATTAGAATTCATTAAATTCCTATAAATAAATATTCTAACACTACAGTTCTCTTAAAACTAAAATGTAGTATATCTTATTAGAAGAAATGCAAAAATAAATAGTCATTGCATGCAAGAAAACAAAATTATGAACAAGTTTTACAAAGAAATCTAAAATAATTATACAATAGTAACTGAAAGCGATTATTTTAATAAATTATTATTTAATGAGTCAAATCACTTTAATGTTTATAAACAAATTGTCACTTACCTTATAAACATGGTATAGAATGTAGCCACCTCATATACCCTCATGCGAGGAAGATTCAATAGTTCAGCTACCTTGTGCATAGCAGATATTGGGAGCCAGCCACCATTCTGACGTTGTGCCAAGTCTAATAAGGGAATCATAGCCCCTCGCTTGTGCCCCTCAGGATATATAGCCAAGAGAGCATCAGCACGCTGAAAATGTTAAATGATTGCTATATTAATGCCTTTAAATACTGTAAACATTTAATTTAAAATATCAATTCTTAGATGGTTTAAAACTAATTAAAACTTCAAAGAAGTTTATCTCGTTCTTAATTTAAATGTTTTCAAAGACAGAATATAACCACATTCTAAACAAATGACTGTCAAACCTACCTTTTTATTTTCGGGTGTAAATTCGAATGGGATATTCGGGTTATCCTCGGGAGTGTCTCGGTGTACGAATAAGCTATCATGTTGTAAATTCGCTGTTGTCTGAAGAGCTCTGGAAGAGGCTCGCCACTGAAAATATACAAATTTGGATCACTATTTTTGATTTCAGAACTGTCACATCGATATTATGTAATTCAATTATTAACTATATAAGTCTTCGCAAAAATTAAAATCATCATAAACCTACCAAACCCTGAACTCCAGACCTGAGGCTGGATAACATGATTAATGTTTATTTTAAATATTTTTATTGCGAAACACTGTCCGCGAACAACCCCTCAAAATTATTTTTCCTTCAATGTCGATGCAAGCGTTTAGAAACTTGTTATTGTGCGCAGATTATGTTAAGTGGTTACAGATAATAAAAAATAATTTTGTTCGGAATTCAAATTTTATTGCATAATTATATATTATGTGAAAAAGTTTCAAGAAATATTTAAATTAAAAAAAAAAAAACAAACAACCAATTAACGATGGAAGCAATTTTACGTCTTTAAAAACGTTCAATATTTTTAACGATAACTCCTGTTATTTTTTAAAAGCAAAGATCGAATAGAACCTATTTAATAAAAAAGTTGTTAATAATGATAGGAGTTTCGAGAATAATTATACTAATGTCTTTCTACTTTACTTAACATAAGCATTATACTTAGCTTTTAAATTAAAATATACAAGTTTCTTAAAGAAATCCATTCAACCGTTTGAAAGGGACGAGATAAGCGCGGAAAAATATTTATATAAGTTATGACACTACACTAAAATTTATATCTATTACTGGTCTACACTATTTATACGTTGAGTGTACAAAGAAACACTTAACGGTCCCTATTAAGACCTAAGATAATATTTTGTGTTTGGGGTCCAAAAGCACACACAAAAACTTAAACAATCAGATATCTAATACCTACCTATTAATATGTACGATTAAACCTACATAATATTAATATATACGATTAAAGTCACAATGAAATTCAGCCTCAAATTACAACTTCATTTGCGTAGGAACGGCAATTACCTATTTAAAATTTATCGTTTTAATTTGTGTTTGCTATTTCTATATCGTTATATCGCCTTTTATGTAAAAGTCACCTCTTTTAAAGAAATAGCGTTTTAATTTATACAAACAGATATATTTATTTTAACGAGAGTTAAAAAAACCGAAACCAACTTCAATAGCGTAATACGTAATATCGTTTGCTTGAATGACAAACTGATTCCAGTTATTTTAATTTTTAAAGCAATACATTAAGTCAATCAGATTGTGTGGGACCAATCGGAGACTTTACCTACCCTTTCGAACAAAATTAGAAGTAAGCAAATCCGTTCAGTCGTTTTTGAATAAAAAAGTCCCTGATGGATCGAGAACTTCCTCCTTATTTTAAAACGTCGGTTGAAATAAAATGTTTTATTTTTTTTAGTTTGTGTGTTTTGGCATCAAAAATTGCCGATTTAGACGGCGTTGCCTAGTAACCCGCTAGCTGCTGAGTATGACAGGCGAGGGTATCTTTGGGCCAACAAATCAATTAATGATCACGTCAAAGTTGTAAATAGGTACTGATTTTAAACACTAAATATTATGAACGTAAACTATAATCTATAGTTATAAAATATCATAGGTTTGCTTTCCACACAGCTAATAAGTTCAATATTTTTTTCATAGAACCTGGCACACGAGCAAAACCAATAAAATCTTTCTTTTTAAAAATCGTACCATAAGGTCTCTTAATAAAACGCTATTGGCTTTCGCTTCTAAACGTTAACCCGGTGCCCATAAAAGGTATTTCTGCCTGCACATGCCTATGCCTAGTTCAATGAAAAAGGTAGAATAAAACTCGAATGAATAGTAGACAGAATTGGCAAAACAACGATGTGGTTGTTATGGCAACTGCCGCACTTGGTTGCAGGCAATATTATTAGAAATATATTTAGGTGGTTCTATTTTTAAAAGTTGTTATTCGATTTGATTAGAAAAAAAATATTCAGTTATAGAATTTACGACGTAGTGGCTATGGGTTTAATTGATTATTACAACACTTTAAAAATATTTCATAATTTGATATCAAATAGAGATAAAAATATAATCAAATTAAGAAATTACTAGAAGTAACTTTTCGTAATGAACATGAGAATATTTTAAGACATTTATTATTTGATACTAATTTGGAACGTTTTGTATAGATTTTTATTAGTTCAAGATTATAACCGTATATTTATAATAATAATCAGGCTCGACAATTTAAGGCTCCAAGATATGTCAGGGAAATCTGTGAAGACACAGAAAATTGGCATGGTGCGGCTAATAAAGTTGAATTTTATAGTGAGTGAGAGAGCTGGAAGCCTTACTTTCGTCGCCAGTTCTTCCCTTATTTCCTATAACTCTAAGTTTTCCTTTTTTTCTAGTTAACATTGCATTTGTTGTTTCTCGTTAGCTCAACTCGCCTGCCCGTTTGCTCGGTAATTATATTATTATATAATAATATATAAACTTAATAAACAGTCGAGATCCAAAAAAGTATGTATGAAGATCAATACAAATATCCATTTTGAAACGTATCTGACATGTCAACAATTGACTTTGAGAGTCAACAAAACAGCCAGCAGAAAATAACTATCTAATGCACTCAATAAAAATATCATGTGTTCAATCAGCCTGAAACTTAATTATACACCAACAAACATCCATAGCTGTAGGATAAAAAGGTAATTTACTTTTGTTAACATAGAAAATAATTACGTTCCTCTACAGTACGTGTTGCATTTTTTAAGGAAAAGTTTAATCGATCGGTCGACAGCCAAAATTTCTCAAAGACCAATCACCAAAGACGATTAGTCACGGCCAAGCAGTCTATTCGTTCAGAAATTAGTTAACGGGACATCGGTGGCACCATTGATAAGGAATTAAATTCTCAAAGTAGGCGCCGACTTTACACGACAATGCAGTCGAAATTGGCTTTTTAGAAAGCATATTGTTGCTACTTATATCGATGTCTGATAAGACATTTAAAATTAAAGCAGTTTTTTTACGCACTCACGATAACGATATTGACGATGGTTAAGCAAAATGTCTTGTTATGTATTTTTTTAGAATATTTTAACGAATATTCACTCTATTATTATAATCACAACCCAAATTTCGGCTGATCATGTTCTAACAACTTAAAATAATGTATTAAATATAAGCGTCTCTTATTTTGAATACATATGAGAGGAATTTCAAGTTACCACAGAAAAATGCAGTAGCGTTAATTTGGTATAGACATATTATCAGCGAAGATCCACATGTTTCAGCTCAATTAACATTGAGGAAAAATATGATTTTTAAGAACACTGTGTCATGACAATGAAATCCAAATGATGCATGTTTGAGTCCTGCTATATCTGTGTTCTTTTATTGGGTGTTTTCCAAAATTAAAATATAACTAAAATAAAAAAAGATAGATAATTAAATTTACATAAATCAATGCATAGTATCCGTCGTAATCATAGGGTCGTTTGACCTTTAGCTTTTTATGAGCTTTAGGAATTATGCTAAGCATTCGACCTACAGACGTTCTTAGAATCGGTTAGGTATTTTTGTTCGCGCTTCGGCAAAATTAAAATCTTGTATTTTTAACTTACACATACTTCAGATTTATGATTGGAGATTAAAATTTATCGTTAAATGCAGTACTGAGAATTATTCTTTGATATTTATTTTTATGATTTATCTGTGGGAAATTATAAGATTGTAATTTTGTTTCAAAGTAGTTAGTGTCAAAAATAATTAATAATTTAAAAACAAATCTATTGAAACTATGTTTCACTTAATCGACAGAATTCATATCAATATTATAAATGGAAATATAGCCCTGTCTATCCGTCAGTTTCGTATTCGATAAGTAGTTAAGTACTGAACCAATTTTAATGCCTCTAGGCAGATATGTGAACCTCTTTTAAACTGTTTAGGGCTCCGTACCAGGTGCAAACTGGGCCCTTTTTGTGAGCGTCTGTGCTCCGACATTTGCAGCACTAAAGGAACAAATACGTTGACAGATTAAAAAGTAATGTCATCTGTGCCTAAATAATTAGCTAATGAAAGCCCGTATTTCTGAGAAGGATGCATCTAAAATCAAAATCATCAATTACCTTGACAATGAATGTATTATTAACTTGTCCGTCACTATGAAAATATAGATAATAATTTATTATTCACATCTGCTATTCATGTGAGATGCTTAAAATTAGATTCAATGGGATACTGTAGAATATCCTATCGATTCGACATTATCAATATTTTTATATTTCCTACCAATCTGCCTTTTCAAATTTTTTACTTTTAATGTTTTTATAAAGGCTGTATGGTGTAAAGCCTTTGGTTATTTTATCAAGGAAAAAAATAGAGCGGAGAAAAAATTATTTAAGTTGTTATTATTAATTCCTAACATAAGGAATGTTAGGAATTTATAATAAAATTTTATTAAAATAATGAGATAGCTAAATATATTTACGTTTCGTCAAATTCATTGTAAGTAACATTCAAAAGTACATTTAATATCACGCAGTATTAGAAACAGCTAAAGCTTTTAAAACATGTTTCTCTCTCTACGTGTTGCATTACAAAACTAATGTAAAATTAACGTTCCTGTCGAAAATCACATGTTACTCACTTCACACGCGATAAGAACATTTAGACAGATGGACGGACGAGCAATTGTAAATAAGTAGTTTCAAATTATAGGTCCCTCACGAGTAATTGATTTTTATTGCACGTCTCGTTAAGTGGTAGCGAGTGGAGAAAGAAATCATGCCTTGAATGAGACCGAATTTTTTTTAGTTCCGAAAGCGTTTCATAGATGGCGCTCAACGTTTTAAACGTAACTCTGCATCGCGCTGGCAAGATTTTCGTCCGGAGAGTGACCTCGCAGATTAGATGACGAGTATGCATACTTACCTGGCGTAGGGGACACCGTGATCACGAAGGCGGTTCCCCCAGAGCGAGGCTTGTCCATTGCACTGCGGACTGGTTGACCTCTGCGATTATCCCTAATGCGGATAACTCGGACGCGTAATTTTTGGTAGTGGGGACTGCGTACGCGCCGTCCCCCTGATAAATGTTATATATAGAATGAATATCATGACAAAACATACAACACTATTGGCTAAAGGTATTTTATATACATATCAATACTATATATATATATATATATATATATATATGATCATAAATAATGAGTTTTAATATTTACAATACATTTTACCTTAATGATTACTTGTAAAACTCGTATAAATATACACTTCCATATATAATTATTAAATAACTCATTATTACGCATATTTTAAAAAGTATGTATATTTTTAGTCTTCTTTTTAAAGAAATATTACTTATACTTATTAATAATTTTTAAATCATTTTTTTATTACTATATGTTGTATAACAAAAAATCTAGGAGCCAAAATATTAGTAGCATCTTTCTGTAGAAAATTGCCAGAATGGCAAGCTGAATGTAACAAATATTATCTATTTTTTCAAGATGGCGGTCGATGCTTAGGGGATAGGATTCCGACAACTTATTTCAATATAAAACAAAAAAAATGCCACCTAATAATTTTCATTAGCAAGGCCTAAAAATGTAACATTTCAATGTGGTATCCGTTGCGGACAGAATGCCGAAATGTATTTTGGAACACATCTGTATGTTACTCTCAATGCGCGTCTTGAGTGATAGCCTTAAATACTCCACAAGAACTCGTACGCCTCACACTTCGGGTAATTGTTGTAGTCACAATGTAAGGCGTTAAGCTTGAAACGTAATATCGGACGCCGCTTACCGTCACAACGTGACTTAATCTCCACACATTGTCGAACGTCGATAACAACATTTTGAGAGTTATAACTCTAGTAGTAGGAGTTTAACAACTCAATACAAAATCAGAAATCAACTATCAAAATATAGCACGTTTTAATAGCGATAGTTTAACACAATTACCCATCTCATTCTCGTCTTACGTTCCGTGCTTATGTTAACTTTTAGAACTTATTGCTGATCCTAGGTATATGCTATAAGGTTCGCGATTTAGTCTTCCGCAAAGCAGATAATTTCGTCAAATATGAACAACTATAGAGCTTAGCTTTCGACGCATATCGATACCTCCCACGTAAGTTATTGTAAGCCACAAAATTTCCGTTAGCGTTTTTACTGAATACTACACGAATTTGCATTGCTTAATGCATTCAAAGTGAAAAAATACCAAAAATCTTTTTCTTTTCAAGGAAAGTTACAACAAAATACGCCTGAAAAAAGGCGTATTTTATTGTAACTTTCAAACTAAAACGGATTAAAAGTGCTCTACTGTAAATTTGTAATTTTGGGGTTACAACAACTTACGTGGAGGTATCGATATTTAGTATGTATATATACATCATCGGCTATTCAGCCCGACTATATCTTTATCATAATATTCTGTTTCAGTGTTCACCTCACCTAATAGTTTGTACATATTAATAAAAAAATAAATTGCCGAACGTATATAAACGCAAACTAGGGCACAGCTTTACCTATATTGCTAATTATTTTTTGTTCTATTTCTAAATGTCACGATAAATTTAATATGAAAGAAAACGTTTAAAAAATCGTTTGGAAACGTGAAAAAATTGAAACCAAAATTATATTGTTGTACTATAAAAAAAATTGGCCCCTTTTCTTATTTAGGTTATAGGTAATATGACTGAAAAGACTATGCTATGCGTACGTTGTGTCTGGCAGGTATGACATAATAATATGTTTCTAGCATCATTGTTCAAGTAGCTCTGGCGCTCAAACGCTAACGGTGATCAACAAATAAGACGATTACACGGAGGCTTTCTTGCGGCATGCTTGCACGCAAAAAGTTCACTCACGAATGATTGGATCGGAAACTCGAAGTGAAGTGAATGCAAATGTTCTTTTACATTTTAGATATTCTACTATCGTTATTAAAGTGATTTAAAAAATTGAGCTTTGTGAATTTACGGGAATTTTAGATGGTTCGATTTGCATTATAGCAAGTATGACTAAAATTTTTTAACATTTTTTTATTTTTTACATTATGGCGTCTAAAATTGGCCATTTTGAATTTTTCCGGATTATTATACTGTCTATGACTTTCGTACTGCTATGACGAATCAAACGACGTGTGATTTTTTAAAATCGGACCAAGAGTTTGGACTAAATAGTGCTACAAATGTACATACATACATAAATATAGACATAGACTGATAAACACATGACCCTTCCAAATAGCAAAAGCAAATTACGTAATCTCGTTAACAGAGCTGATTTGATGAAAGTTTTAAAAGACCAATCTGAAAGAAATGCCTTCAAATATAAATATTTTTTTCAAAATCTGTTCATCAATGTCTGAGTTCTGAGGTAACAAATTAAAAAAAAACTACGAATTAAGAACCTCCTTCTCCTTCTTTATTGATTACGCTTCTATATTTTTCTTAGATCATATAAGTCATAATATATATATTTTTTATCATATAATTCAATTTAGGATTAAGAAGCCAAATAGAAGTCCAAAGGCTTAACAAGTTAATTAAAAAAAAAAACAAAAACCCTACAGCGTAACAATGCCATCTGTAATCAGCAGTACCGTATCAATATCAGTTCTATATAAAAACATATAAGTGTTATGCAATTACCACTAAGCTACTGAACCGATTTAAAAGAAATTTGGTACAAATATAGAGCCTGAGAAGGGACAGGATACTTCTTAATGCGAAAACAGTGTTGTAAGTGATTAAAATATTGGTAAACAATAATAATAATAAATAGGGCTAAATAATCCTGCGGAGACGAAGTCGCGGACACCATTTAGTTATATTATAAGCATACGCAAAATTTCCAAATAATTGCATTTAAAGTCGGTCAACAAAATAAACATTGCCTGTTACAAATGTTGAAACATTTAGGAGGAATTACAAAAATCTTCGTTTCAAGTTGTCTATCTTTTCTAACGATAGAAAGATAAAAAAAGCATTATTGCCTAGACTTTCTAGCCACTGTGTTCGATCAACCGAAACTAGGAAGGAATTAAATTGGATTTAATAAGGAGATATTGCTGAAAAGTAAACCGCTAGCCTCGTTTAGTTAATACTAAATAAATAACATTTCTACTGGTAATGGCGGTAGTTTAATTTTTTTTATCTTATAAATTAGTGTCTAAAATTTGTGGTCTTAAGATATTGTTGATTTCTTTAAATATTATTAAGGAAATAAATTGCTAACGCTCTGTACTTGAAAACACTTATGACCTCATCTCGACGTCTATCACAGATTTTTATCAGAAACTATTTGAGGTAGATAATTACATTTATTTAATTTGATTTGACTTACTATAGTAAGCGTTTGATTTAATGCAGTAAACAACGTTTTACGTGGTCGTTAGATAATGAAAAAAAAAACGATTTATTGTCTTGGAATAAATAATAATCTAAGCATCAAAATTCACCGTAGTCCGAATTATTTCCTAAAGAATTAATTTCAAAGCTATTTTACAGTTATCATGAGCATACAAATTCATCTAAAATGTATTCTTTCCCTTGAAATGAACTATAGGCTATCAATATAGGCTTCTATAGACGGCAGATTTAAGAAACATCTATAATGAAATTATAACGATATACCACTTCCAGCGAGACACTCGCAAGACCGTATCATCATTCGCAACATAACTCGATAGCGTAATGTTTAAAAAACGTAAACACATCCGAAGCCCACGAGACGTAGTAATTGTTAAACAACAAAAAACTCGAATAAGCCCGCCGCATGAATGGGACGGTCCAAACGGCCGGGAAAACGATAAAAACGACGTTCCATATTCGAGAAATGATTAAAAAAGGAACGAAGTGAAGAAAACGAACGAGAGCAAGTTCGCGGCACGTACCGCGTCTTTAAAAAGAGAACTATCCTACCGAAGCGTGAATGAAAAACGCGCCCGCTACGTCCGCGTAACCGTAATCTTGTGATTATTATTTTTATTTTTGACTCGGTTCGAGTTTTTTTATTTTTATTATTATTTCGTCTTATTATTTCTGTTATTTTATTCGTTTAACGTACGTCGTATGTAGGTCAGGCCTTTTTGGTTTTTCACGGCAAGGTCGTGGTGTTTGCTTGTTTTTTGGACGTGGCAATTATGGTGGTGAATCCATGGTTTAATTTATCGATTTATGGATCAGCGGTTGTTATGTTTACATTTCGTGTTTCCTTTACATATTATAAGGCGATTCACTTCTGTTTTATTTCACTACAAGAAAGACTTATCTAGTTATTAATTACAAATATTTTTTTTGGATATTGAAAACCTAAATATAAACAGAGATTATATTTATTGCATATATTGTTTATAAGAATAATAATGAACTTAAGTTTTGATTATTTAATAGATTGACATAACCATTTTATTTTGTTAATACAAACTAGAAAATAAACCGACTTCAAAAAGGAATCAAGTAAAAAAATAAATAGAAATCCTATAATTCTAAGTCGGTGCCAAGTAAAACTTTTTACGTTTTTCTACTGGCAATGACTTCAAATGCTGTGAAAAATATTTATTTTTTGTTTCTGTGCAGTTTAATTGTTTCGTTTTTGAAGTCGGTTTATTATTTTAAGTTATTATTTTACAGTTTTAAGTTACGAATATAGTAAGGTGGTAGAGACAGTACTAGAGGACAGTATATGTGTTTTTATGAATTATATATTTTTATTACAATAGCCTAGTGTCAACTGTTTACCATCATTTACTAAATATTGCTTTTCCCGATGACGGGCTGCTGATTATTGAGGAGTTCTGCTGGTGTTGCACCATCAGCTCTCTTTTATCATATACATGACAAGCATAAATTGCTTAGCAATTTTAAAGAAGTAATTTAATCGCAACCAGTGAAATACTTTTATTGAGTAGTTCCGGTGTCCATTTATGGTTTTCATCGTCTGTTCCACTTCAAAAGTGGCTTCCGAGGCACGAGATATACAATCAAAAATACCTAAATCGGTATACGGGTGCCTATAATATTTAAAGAGTTCCCTCGATTTCTCCAGGATCCCATTATCAGATTCTATTCTGTTCGAGGTATTTTTCTTCGTCCGACCGCTTTAAGCTGTCTCCATAATAAATATGAAAATCTATTTTCATAATTATTTATCATAATTATATACTGACTCATAATCTAAAAACTTTTATTTAAGTTTTAAAACGTTTACATTTTATACATTATATCTCAATTTTATTCTAGTTTTTTTAACTCGGCGTAGTATCTACTGTACTATCCCTGAACGAAATCCTGGATCCGCGTTTGAACGGTCTACGGGTAGACTATACCTTTATATAATTAGGTTTACCTAACGGCTGATCCTCCGTTGTACGAGTAAATGAAAACCTCGACTTACTTACATTTGCAAGTTTTACTCTAAGTAATTATTATAAAAAAAAACTGTAACCTGGTAACAGTTATCTAGGTGACCTTACGAAAGCTGTGAGCGTCGAAAATATAGCACTGACTGTAAATTCTTTCAGGTGTAAAGTAATAATTTTAGGTAAATCGTTATAAAAGTCGGTGAGTAAAACTTATAAGTGTAATTCTCGTCTAAAATTATATCTCATGGCTATGATAACAATATATCTTACATCGATGTATTGCCTACTATGAAGTCAAAAAATATTCTCAAACATTAATAGTAAGGGAGACAACATAATATACTTACAATATTCACACGAAGGTGAAGACGGTAGTAAGTAACGGTCAAAACATTTAAACACGTAGCCACGTCACGCCGTGGCAAATTACGACACAACGTCAAATCTATTTTTTTTTATATAAATATAGCTGGCGAATGAGCAGGCGGGACACTTGATGCTAAGTGATCACAGCCGCCCATGAACATTCGCAGCACCACGAATGTGTTGCCAGCTTAAAAACGACTGTGGAATGAAAGGGAATAGGACATAAGGAAAAGATTTGGAAAGGGGATTGATTTCTGGCTCTCTGACTCACCGTACGAACCGCAGTTAACTTACGCCGGTCTTCTGTAAGAATGAGGTACTGTCCGGTCGAGCCAGTCTGTATACGAGCTGTAATCAGTAGGTTACAGCTGGGCTCCATCTCTACAACAGTTATCCTAAACATCATGACGTGACATCGCATCGTAGTACGATGATATGAATATTTATATTGAAATAAAATAAATGTCACGCTTTTTACGATGCACATTGCACGTCGTTAATTACCACGACTCGACTTTGTCACAGAACCTATTTAATATACGATAATTATTTTAATTTATCACTGAAAAATTATAGATATTCCATACAAATTTTTAAACGCTGTTTTATTTCGTTTAAGACTTTCTCTAAAGTTTATACCTCTGTATCTATACCTACCAATATTAATCGTTAAAACGTAACCAAAAAGGCAAAGTAAACAAAGTTATTTTCACATTTATAAATGTAAAAATAAAATTCTAGGTGTTAAAAATATTAATAAAATCTTTATATTAATATGTAAAGTAATTAGAATTTTTCTTTTAATAATAGAACTTTGACCAACTATTTAAATAGAGATAAAATGCTTATCATTATATTTAGTTTTCAAAGTGTTGTCTACAGTGGCATTACATATGTAAATTAAAGCACTCATTAGACGCCGCAAGATTATCAACTACATAAGAATTTATACTCATTTCACTTATACTAATATTATAAAGCTGAAGAGTTTGTTTGTTTGTTTGAACGCGCTAATCTCAGGAACTATTGGATTGAATTAAAGAAATCTTGTGTAAGATAGTTTATTTATTGAGGAAGGCTATAGGCTATATACGACTCATAGGAGCGGAGCAGTAACTATATATGCTAGTGAAGCCGCGAAGGACATCTAGTTTATTTTAATCATACATTTTGCCATTTCTTAACAGAAAAAAATGAATGCACTTACTTTCTATCACATCTAGAAAATGTAATCAATCAATAAAATTAATGGTTTTTACAAAACGACCAAACTTTCATTTAGATTTTGGAATAAAATTTCGCTTTAAAACTTTTTCTTAATCTTTATTCGGTTTTGAAGCATCATGCCTACTGGTCATGCTTTTTATCTAGACTAATGTGAAAATAATAACCTAGAGGCTGGGTCGTTGAACTCCGCACAATTTGTATACATTTTAAAATATGTTTCGTATGCTTCAGTTTATTTATTGGTTAGTTTTTGTAATGATAGATCTGATAGATCTTTTATTAAAGATTCAAATATCAATACATATAATTTATTCGATATTTTTAGACGTACAATTCGTACTTACACATGTGTTAAAATAACGATTATGTATAATGGTATAAAAGGGTAATTTTTATTCAAATAATGCAATACTTAAGTGACCACATATATGAACGCTGATAAGCAATACTGTGTCAAGCCACACGCACTTCATTTCGAGAAAATGGCGTCTAAAGATGTCAAACCTATTCTTAACAAATATGTTTGAAGAATATATCCATCTTTACTTTTCTTTTTTGATAAAAAGTATAATGAATTAAAAGCATATTTATATGCTTAATATATTATCTAATAGAAAGTTTTTCAAATATTTAAGATTATTATATAAAATGCAAAATATGGAACGCACTTGGAAATCGAAACAACTAATTCAAAAATCTTTTTTTCGTACTTATTTTGTTGATATGACTTTAAATTTTTTTAATAATGTTAAATACGTGATGCAGTATTAAAATACATCAATATCTCCGAATATGACTTTTTGTGGGTTAACACATTATTGCTTATCAGCATCCATATATGAATCAGACTTTTATCCTAATTGAGCCGTAATCATCTATAAATTAATCTTTAAAATAAAAAAAAGTTTTTTTTTTTTTTTAATTTAGGGCTGTATAACTTAGCAACCTCATCATATTGACTAAGCAAACTAAATTAAAGTCTAATTTCTCATCAGTCATATTACTGTTAAATAACATTTATTCGTTACTAGTCTCTGCCCGCAGCTTCGCTCGCGAGGTATGTTCACAAAAAGTAACCTTTGTTACCTGTACTATTAGATTTTATCTAAATCTATTCAATGATTTTGTGTGAAAGAGCAACAGATCTTCATTCATTTTTGCATTTATAATACTAAGATTGTAAGGAAAATGTGAGTGAGTCTGTGAAATAGTGACTAGTATAATTGATGATAATATAAAATATAGGTAATTTCTCTAAGAACTTGAATAAAAGGTTGTTCGTCTTCTTTAATGCTGTACAAATATAATACGAGAGCTTAAATCTCTCGCGCTTCACTTCTTTTGACTTTTTAAGATTGAACATGAAATGGTTGAAATGAATAAATCATTTTAATTAAAAAAAATTTATTCGTCTGAACTTTTGTGTATAAGTTTTGGTAGTATTTTATGATTTGTAAAAATTTAAGTCCATTTTGTATTTACTATGATTGTTATTCTATTTTCAAAAAAATTTATTCAATATTCATATAATTTAAAATATCAATAATAACTTTTTATCATTTTCTTAAATTTACATAAAGCTTTATTTTCCACAAACAGAAAAAACAAAAAGTCAATACAGATAAAATAACATTTAAACGCGTAAACAATAGAAAGTAAGTAGAACAACAGAACTTATTAATAGTAACTTTAAGATTGGTTAATTACCAGTTGTATCGTTACAAGTAGTATAGTTACGGGCACGAGATAGTATTATAATCGGAAAGGCAATTAAACCTCCATTGCGATGGATCTATTGTTGTATTCTTATGAATAAACTAATTTAAATACGTCAGTTCGATGCGCTACTGAACTGATTTCATTTTTTTTTAAATTTCAAATTGTCTATGGCTTCGCTTGGGGCTTATTGTTTGAAATTAAAGTATTCTAGTTATACTTCGTAATATTAACATATGTGTAATCAATACATATAGTAAATTTAATTTTTTTTTTTTTTTTTAATTATATAAGTAGTTTGGGTCAGTGACGTTAAGTTTTAAACCGTTTAGGATATTTTTTTAAATACATTCATGAAAATACATTTTTTATATAAATTAATAATATAATATTTACCCCTACACTTTTATCATTTTATAAATACAAATTGCTTAAAATATGATTTACAGTTTTTGTTAAAACAGAATCACTAATGTTACAAGAAATAAAAACAAAATTGTGCTTTAATTAGAGTTTCATACATAGGTTTTATGAACAGTTCTAATTAAATTCGAATAAACACACCACGCCATTCGCGTTGAAATCTTTTCCAATACATATATAACAAGAATTTAATAAATATATCAGTATAAAGAGTATTATTTATAAAGACAATCATAGACAATTTTATTCATTTTTTTTTTCAAAATAGATGAAAAAAAAAATTGAACAACCTGTTTTTCATGAACTAGATTTGAGGTCCTAATATTTTTCTTATTAGATTTTTATATAAATCTCATTTAAGTTTAGAAATATATATATCTATTATATCGAACCCAACTCGCCACTGGCTTCTTAACGCATTTAGTCATCGTTCCAAGTAAAAAGTAAAAATAACTTGACCAGACTCTGCATCTTAGTCTCAAGGCCAAATCCTGACTCCTGACGAGCGAGACAGATATACAAAAAAGACCCTTACGAGACAAGGACAGGTGAAACAGTGTCTTCGTCCTTTGAAAAGGGAAAGTGGTAGTTAGAGCGCTGGTGAGAGTGAGATGAAAAAATGTCCAGAGGGTAGAAAGGGACAGGCTGTTTGAATTATTGTTTGTGTGAAAGGGACGGGAGATAGGAACCGGTTAATTTTGAAGGGCTCGCGGTCCACGCTGATGCTGCGCTAAGACTGTATTTTATTTATGATTATATATTGAGTTATGACGATCTGTGTAACAAAGAAAAAAATCTAAAATTGTTATATCAGATGATTTTGTTGGTTAAGCGTTCTTCGTTTCGGTGAGCGGATGGGTGAACGCTTTACTTTATCTTAATTGTTTGTTTTTAAATATATTTTATTAAAATTTATGACATTATACAAGTTATATTAATTGATTTCGTATATTCTTGACTTGTGAAATAAGTATGTGTTTTAATCTAAACTAAATGTTATTAACAAAAAAAAAATCAAATATAAAACTCAACTTTTGTATTTATAGTAAATAGTTTTGTAGTTTTGCAATAGTTATATATATTCACGATTTAAATCAATGGTAACTTGATACTTTTTTTTCGCAGGGGTAAACTTCGAAATGATACCCGATTTCTGGGGAGGATACTTATAAGTTGTTCAGTTAATAAAAAAAAATTACAATTTTTCTTATTAGAAAAAAATATCTCTTACCCAATAAGATTGGCGAATTGAAGTGATATTAGATGTAAACTATGACACTATCAAAACAAAGAGTAAATCAACGTAAACAATAGTTATGAATTTTTATATAAATAGACAAAGACAACAGTAACTTTTTCTCCTCTGTCGGTCAACCAATTCACTTTTTTATGTAATATGTAGCTTTAAGTTTCAGTGTTTTTCAAGTCAGTCAAACAAATTGACCAATTGGCTTAATTTTTTTTTTGTTTGAAAAGGAAATACTCTTCAAAAATTGCCATAGAATTTTCATCAAAATTGTTTAAACTAAACTATTGTAAGTCTTTTCCCCTTATTTTAGAAAGCCTTGTATGAAAATAGGTGTGGTACGTAAATTTATATATTTTTTAATGAAACACAAAGCAATAAATATTCAAATAAAAATAAATAAAAAATAAGTGATAAACATGACATTAAAATGTGTATTATGTACGGTTTTACTTCCTCATATGTATTTACGAAACTGTTGCTCTCAAAAATAAAGGCACTGACACTAAATTCTTTCAGATCTAAAGCAATGACAAAAAACTTATGTAAATCTTTACGAAAGTCTGAGAAAAAAACTTCTTGTTGTAATTTTCGTCGAATACTTACAAAAGTTCCTTTTTAGACTAAGTATTTTATGTGAATGATGACACCTTATTCTATATCTTATTATTTTCGAACGGATTAAAAAAATGGAGGAGGTTCTATGTTCTGCTATAACTATTTTATTTTTTTTTTATTTTTACCGATTTATACGCCGATTGTGACCTGCTGTCGATTATTTTTATGTTAAAAAGAATATATTTTCTAGTTTGTTCCATTGTCATCCAATAAAATCCTGACCTGACAACGGAGTCATCAGGTCAGGATTTAATGCTGGAATTTCGACCGCTAGGCGATCACTATTAAAATATAAATATGCAGTAGTGCAATGTTAATTAGAATATCTCTACCAATCGCAAATTATCATTAAATCTAGGTATAATATAATCAAAATATATATCGTATGTCATTAGTTCTAACCGTCTTTGTTTGATCGCGTTAATCTCATCTACTGATCTGATTTGTTAAATTATTTTTGCATTAAATAGTCCATTTATTGATGAAGATTTTAGGTTTCAAAACAGCACTTTCAGCTCTAAAGTAGTAAGTACATATAAACGTCAACTTATCTGGCAGGTATAAATTTAGCGCGTGAACCGCGAAACTTTTTAATTGGACATGGATAGTATAACTCGAAATAGCGAAAAATACTTAAAGGAATCTCGGGGCCGATTTCACTTCTATTACTTTTAAGCTAGCAATTATTGTATAAATGTACAATGTATTATGTTTATGGATTTTGGGTTCGACAAGTCGATCTAGCTAGATTTCATTTTTAGAAAACTTCGTTTTATCCGCGTGTTCTTATTTTACTACTAAATCACATAATTTCCAAATGAACACGTCTTACCGTAAATAAATATATACCGAGCTAAGCGTGCTCATCCAGTTTCTGAAAAGTAAAATACGTAATTAAGCTTACTTACGATTAACTTACGATCGAAATCAACCCATTGAACCAATTTTGATAAAAATTCTATGGGACCAGTGGAGAGATGTCCTTTCAAACAGAAAAAGAATTAATCAAAATTGAGAACCTCCTCCCTTGTAGAAGTCGGTTAAAAATCAACCTAAACGCGAGCGAAACCGCGAGCTCGTGGTTAACACAAACGACAGACAAACAAATTAACTTCCGAACCCAAAGTACAGTCAACACAAAAACCAATTAAAGTTTTTAATTTGAAATTCGTAAAAAGGCGAGTTCGCGAGTGTTACACAACTATTATCGGCTGTACCCCGCAGAGTGCAGTACACGGGAATACGGCTGTATTCGCGGGATCGGGTCAACCGAGCTCAAGGTCAGGGGGACGGGAATAAGAAGCTGTGGAGATGACGTGACTGCGTTTCTTTTTTGTTTAGGCAGAGGAAATCTTCGAAGAGATACCTGATTCCTGGGGGGCAGGATATGTGGAAATTTATACCCACTAAAACCTCTGCAATTGCCTTCCTCAGTACGGGAATGGAGAGGCTGCGGGATCGCTTGCACACGTGCCTCCGCTACCCCTCCTTATCGGTATCTAATATCTGAAAGCTAGAACTTGGGGCCAGTTTTATATCAATGGTTTTCGGGTAACTTTTTTAGAGTTCAGAATATGATTTGACATCACAGTAGGCAAAATGTGATCAAAGTAGACAAAACCATGGATAAATAGATCATTGAAACTTGCTACTAAAAGTTTACATTTGAGCAGAGAAGTAAAATATCTTATCCTGAATTATTAAGTAAATTAATATATCTTTAAAAATTACTACTTTGAGTTTAGTTTATCTAAATGATAGTTTCACAACTTAAAAAGATTTAACAACATTTCTATGGGGTCGTAACATCTACAGTGTTTCTATATGTAGAAGTATAACATCCCCGAAATCTACTTGGTCAAAGCTATTAAGAGGGGCTAGTAAAGGCCAAATAAAAAGGATGATTCCAAATAACATTTTGAAGTATTCAGCCACTTCTTCAAATTAATTCTCGTCGCTAACATCAAATGGACATCCTGCATCACCTAACCGTTTTAACAACTTTGTAGCGCTCCGTCCTGTAATTAGAGAAATTTAAATTTTATTAAAATATCACCCACATCATTCACTCAGGCGGATGGTGTATCCTCGACTTAAAAACGTAGTTTGACAAAAAGTAATGAACTCAGCAATTAAAGTTATAACTTTGTGGTGACGTTATAGGGTGGTTACCCGACAAAAGATTTTTAAAGTGCCCCATTAATTAAAATGCTATGAAGACACTCTATCCTACACCGTCTATGTTCGCGAGTCAACATTTACCAATAAGTATTTGCGTTCACACACACACGCGCGATCCTCTCGCGGTCTTGCACTTGTGTTGGTGTGTCGTACACACTGCACAAGAATGCAACGCGTTGTTGACACAGCCAACTTCGATATTCCTTTATTTATTGCTATAAAAACCCTTCGATTTGCGCAATTACAAATTTGAACTCTAAAACATATACACAAAGAGTCTCTTTTCGCTTGATTGAAAAACAATCTTACATCCTTACAAAGTTATCGATAAATGTGATCAGATAAACTAATTTTGATTTTTATGTAGTTATTTTAAGGCATCGTTTCGTCTGTGATTTCGCATGTCGTTAAGATTAAATGAGCTTACTAGTGTTCGGTATATTTAAATAAGGATTTATGCGTTGCGTCTGGCATTTTGGCGAGATTCGTGGATAAAGAATCGTAGAGGATTAAAAACGCGAGATCTGCCCATAGATTTCGGACCCACAATGGAGTTCGGTACCAGTGAGTTATCACAGCCTTGAATTTCGGCCGCTTCCAAGATTCGTAACAATGTACAATGAAGATTTAATAAATAGTCATCGAATTATTAAATAAAGTATTTTTTTTTTCTTTCTCATCGTTTAATGTAAATTAATAAAACTATTCAGCTAAATTTCGAAAATATTGTTTTAAGTGGGTTGGACGCTGATAAGCAATAATGTGTCAACCTACAAAAAGACAAATTCGGAGATAGTGATGTTATTTTATAATGAATAAAACCTATTATACGTTAATCAAAAAAAAAAACAAGTCATCTAAACTAAATAAGTACGGAAAAAAGTTTTTTAATTTGATGTTTCAAATATTGAGTGGAGTGTGTTCCATGTTGTATAAAATATAATACAACATGCAAGAATCACATAAATTTGAAAAACTTTTTTTTTTTCTAATTTTATTTAGGGACTTTTTTCACAGGTGAAAATGTCAGTCCCATCGTGCCCTAATCTAGGTTGAACATATAAAATAAAATTATCGCATCTTATTTAAGTTTAAAACTATAAAGCATCCTAGCTGCTTCAGATGTAGGAGAAGCCAGTATGCTTTGAAAAATACCAACACCACTTAAATTTAAATTAAACTTTCTCACTAGTTCTTGTCTTTTTTCCTTATTCCGAACACATTCCACCAAAAAATGTTGGATATCTTCTTCTTTACCACAAATGTCACAATTAGATGAGTTAACCTTTTTCATCATGAATCCAAATTGAAAAACTTATTATTAGAAAAACACTTTTCATTATACAAATCTGCCTTTAATACAGTATACTTTTTATCGAAATAGAAAAGAAAAGATAGATATATACTTCTTCTTTCTTTAGACTCCTTTCTCTAAAATGAAGTTTGCGTGGCTTAACACAGTATTGCTTATCAGAATTCGGTTCTAATAGTAGTAGTAAAGTAACAGTCTGTAAATGTCCCAATGCTGGGCAAAGGCCTCCTCTCCTATTAAGGAGAAGGTGTAGAGCTTAATCCACCACGCTGCTTCACTGCGGGTTGGCGGATATACATGTGTCAGAATTTCTCCCGGCACATGCAGGTTTCCTCACGATGTTTTCCTTCACCGCCGAGCTCGAGATGAATTTAAACACAAATTTAGCACTTGAAAAATAAGCGGTGCTAGCCGGGGTTTGAACTCGCGATCATCGGTAAAGATCGACGTGTTCTAACCATTAGGTCATCCGGTTCTAAACTTACCAATTTGGATATTGCTAATTTATGACAAAAGAAATTAATATTATTTTCTTATTGAATCGGTTTAATTTTATAAACGAGAACATCATTCATATTAATCCGATTTATTTCGATTCTGTGCCGGGCATTAATGGACTATTGGGGGCTGAATAACATACTTAAAGAATGTTTGGATTTTAGTTAAGTCTAGTACATAATCCTGTTTTTGTACAGACAGACTGTAATATTAAGTTCTACCATTCTACAAAGTAATCTACAAAGTATATGTATCTCTTTTAAACATTTGATTTTCATTTTTTTTTTTGTTTGATTAGCAGAATGGTTAAAAATAACTATTCGAAAAACGATTAAATAATGATTTTTTGTTTTAAACAACTACCAGTAGTTTTTAAACTAATTTAAGTCTCTACTATTGGTTGGTGGTATTGTTGAAAAAAAAATCTGTTTTATCTATAACGCCGATTAAAAAAAAAACATAACATAAAAAAAAAATAACATTTTTACAACAAATACACAAACCATAAATCTAATTCTATAATTAAATATCATCCTATTTTTATCTCAAAACCGTATCAGAACGTATAAAGATTCGTTAATATGATAACGCTAAACCAACGCCACACCTAGCGTTTCAAATTTAAACCACATCGAAAACGAAAGTAACGTATAAAACTAATGCAACCAAACATACTTTCATTAAGTCTTTCCCACCGCACTTCGGACCTCTAAACCTGTTTCGATAGCACTAAAAAAAACATTATATTAATTTGGGATCCCCACAAAAAACGACGATAGCCAAACGAGTAAAAAACCTAATGGCCACGAAAAAAAGGATTGATTCGAAAAAGTAAAAAAAAAAAAAAAAATGTTACGAAGAAAGGGTTCGGCAGCTACAGGTGGCTACTATTCCGTAGTTTTTGTTTGAAAATAAGTACGCGTAAGATTTTTCGTTCTTTTTTTTTTCGGAAGCCAATTAACGATAAATGATAATAAAATAAAAATGACGTTTAGGTTTTTTATAGTGTCATTAATTAATTAGTTTGTTCGTATATTGTTAATTTAAGAAGGATCATATGATTCGATAGTTTAAAAATCAAAAACCTTTAATTGGTATTCGTTCGAAATATTATTTGTTTTGTGTTTATGTTTTTTTGAAAAAATTGATTTGAATATTTTATAAAACCAAATAAGAAATAAAATTAATATAAATAGTAACCATAATGTTGATGTTTAAAAACATATTATAATTCAACTAAAAAAATAATAATATTTTAAGAGATTTTTAATTTTTTTTTTACAAAACATACTAACATAATATTACAAAGTAAATTACTTTTAAAAAAATAATTAAAAAAAAAACTAAAAACAGTTTAAAATGATTTACTAAATTAACTAACTAAATACTTCTTTTGATATTAATTCGTTAAAATTTAAATAACAATTATATAAAAGATATAATATAAAAAAGCTTACTTGAATGTTTTTATTATTTCATTTCTAGTGATGAAATAATTATATTCATTTTCATGAAGAAATAATAAATACATATGTAATTTCATGTTTAAAAATGTTTCATTCATTTTACTTATTATATGATATACATACTCAAATACAGGGTGAGGTAACCTATATATAACTATAGCCTAATCCTATCAATAAATGGGGGATCAAATGCAAAAATAATTTAATTAGATTTTATTAGATTTTAAAATTTTATCAAATAGTCTGTGAAGTTAGGTCACGAAAATATAAAAACCCTTACTTTATAATATTAGTAAAGACTAGTGAGGTTACAGTTATTATACAGGACTGTCGAGAAGTCTTATAAAAAGGAATGCGTTCGAACAGTCTATTTATAGAGAACTGGTGTACCGTTCTGTGTGAAACGACTTTTTGCACGTTTTCTTATTCTTACTGATTGTAGTACAACGTGTACTTGAAGTTTTATTTTTAACTTTGGTCTTTTTAATATATTTTGTTATATCTATATATTAATACGTGAACCAAAAGCTTTGAAGCCCTTTTTGCGAGAAATACGCGGATGAAGGAGTATGACATTTCGCACACTTACAGTTTATAAAGAGAAAGAGAAATATTTTTTTGATTAGATATGCATAAAAAAAAATTATACACAATACCATGTATTTAGCACATAGCGTATATACTCTTTTTTTATTGTTAGTCTGTGGTAAATTTAAGAATATGATTATCTGTGGTCAATCTTGAAATCGGTTGAAAATGTTATGAACTGTACATGTTAAATATTTTTAATTCAGTAATAATACATTACCATAACATTTAAAACGAGATGGATACCGCAACTTCTGCGTAATAACTTTTTGACCTCCATGTTCCCATTGGTTCGCGATATAAAGTAGATGTATACCTACGTTCTTTTCCAACGTTCAATCTATCTGTCTTCCAAAATTCATCTAAATTGAGTCAGCAGTTTTGGCACGTAAACGTAACTAAAAACGTAAAACGTAACTAACAGACAGACTTAGGTAGTAACTTTCTCATTTATAATATTAGTATGTGTAGTATGAAATATGCGTAGTATATATTTCAAAATTAAATCTTAGTTTAAAAGTCAAGTATGGTGCCTCATTAAAATTAACTTTAAAACAAGCTTTTTCCTTTAAAAACAATGACATAACAAAAAGACAAGATTATTTTTACGTATATTATAATAATACTGGCTGCCCTGTGCGGTTTCACTCGCGTTTATAGTTACTGCTTCGCTTCTATGAACCGTAGCGTGATGTAATATAGCCTAAACCTTCTTTATTAAATGGGCTATCCAACGCAAATATAATTTTCCAAACCGGATTAGTAGTTTCCGAGATAACCCCCTACATACAAACTTACAAACAAAATCTACCTGTTTAATATTAGCATAGATTAACTAAAAAAATCTAATTTCATAAATGAAAATATATTTTTCGTTATTCATTTGCATGCCGATATGACAAGCGATGCGAAGCGAATTTCTTCGAATCACATTTGTACTTTTTGCATACTTTAAATAATCTTATTTAACCGCTTAACCGGTTTTGTTAAAACAAAAACAACAACAAAAATTGTTTTTCCTTTTTTTGCTTTTGTTTCATCATTTAATAAATATTAAAAAAATGATTTTTAACACAAGTATAAATTCTTTATCATATTTTTAAATTAAATAAATATGTACTATATACATAAATGATAATTTATAATTATCGATATGTTAAGATTATACTATTTGACGTTAAAAATCTTTACACATTTGCAGTTTTGACAAGCTTGTTCATTGATTTTTTGACCTAAAGATACTCTCGCCGGTCAGTTGCTGTTGGTTGCTAGGCAACGTTGTCCAAAGTAGTCGGGAAACTGGGTATCAAATACATGAGCTTATAACATACTTTTAGTCAAATTAAATGTAATTGACTGAAAAAAAAAATCGAAATAGTTTTCTATAGAACTGTACATTATTCTTATTGTTGTTACTTAAAAAAAATAATTATAGATTTGAGATTGTTAATACATAACAGAAAAATTTAACTAAATAAATATGTATACACATAAAGTATAAGTCGTATTCACATGCATAATAGCACATGTAAAAAAAACACTGATTTTAATACAGCACTCTGTATAAAAGGTTGACATGCATCTCGGTGTCAACGGGGTCTGGTCAAAAATTCTTTGTGAGAAACATTTATTTTAAAATGCAGATATTTTATTAAGAGGACAGAAGAATAGATCGTTTAGAAAGGTATAAAGTTAATTGACATTAGTTTTTTTTTAATTTATAGCTTTTAAGAGTGGACGATTGTGTTACAACGTCGTACACAATTGATAAATATAGTTTAAAGAAATAAACAAAAGTTTTTAGCCTTCAATGATAATTATATATATTTATATTACTTTCATTTTACTATGTATACATACGACAAGCTCGGCACGGCTATCGTTAAGTTGCTAGGCAACATCGGCCAACGAGAACGACAAACTGGGTGCCAAAATCCATGAGCAAATAATATATACATATATAGTTTTATAATAGTATTCTTAACTTCTTATTACATATTATTTACATTGTGTTACAAAAGACCTTCCACATAATTTTTATTTTTTTACATTTCTATGATTTCAAATAAAGCTCCTGAAAACATTTTACCAAAACAAAAAAAAATCTTTTAACGTTCTTTTTTTTGTTGCTCACATAAATCGCAACACACTATTCATAATTTCCGTAAGATAATATCGATAAGAATGTAAGTAATATAATAAGAGCTAAGGGTTCCGGAGATGGGCGAAGGTTGCCGAGCGCGCCCGAGCGCCCGCGGCGCGAACAGGTGCTCTACCAACTAGTGACCGGACGCTACAGCACCTAACGCGATGTGTCTTGATACTTTATATTCATATTCATAGTCCTATTGTCATTATTATGTTGATATTATTTTTTAAAAAATTAAAAGATTTTAAGAAAAGTTATATATATATATATATATATATATATATATATATATATATTTTTTTTTTTTTTTTTAAATTATTTTTGTATGTTTGTTCTTGTTTCATGCAAAACTTACCCGTAGGATTTTGATGGAATTTATAATATATTATAATTGCTATAATATATATGTAAATGCGTACGTAAACAGACATGAAGTCTCATTAAAATTTAGTCAAGATCCAATAGACACTATTAAAGTCGGAGAACTCCTTAATAATATAGGAAACTATTCTCCTTAATATTAGAGGAGATAAAACAAATTTCAATAGATATCAAGGTTTTATTGAAGTCAGTTATATTTTTAATTACCTGCCTTAACCGGCTTTGTAGGTTTTCTTAACCAACCTAAATTGTACACTATTTTTTTACTATTATTGAACCATTTCTATCATAAAAATCTAGTCCGGACAATTACAAATTCAGCAGAAAAAATTAGCCTGTCTGAAGTAATGCGCTTACACATTAATTCGACAATTTTTATTTATATAGATTACGATATGTGATAAAATTGTAATATCAATATTTTACAAAAAAGAGAACTATAGTTACTATTAAAATAAGTACCTTAAAGGTTTTTATCATTTTTTTTAATTTTTACTACATTTTTTTTAAATTATTATTAATTTACTATAAAGTCATTTTGTGAAGTTTATTTTTGTTTTTTAAATTATATTCTAAATAAATTTATTCTTATTTTTATAACTCAGTTTCATATTATAAAAAAGGTAAAAATTAATAAAATATCAAAACCGATCGTTCTACATATACATTACACCTGGATACGCGATCGGAGGGGTTAATAAAGAATGTCAGATGCTGTTTTTATATCAGTGTCGGGGATAAATCCCATTATAATATTCAAACTAGCTTCCTCCCGCGACTTACATGTCCGCCTCGCCTTAATTATTATAATCTTTAGTTGTAATATTACTTTTATGTTAATGTATACAGTATCAATATTCACGTTATAGAAAAAAATAAAAAAAAGTTTTTGCATATATTATAACATTATGGACGCTGATAAGCAATTCTGTGTCTAGCCACACGGACTTCGTTTTGAGAAAATGGCGTCTAAAGATGTCAAACCGATTCTTAAAAAATTAGTTTGAAGACGTATATATTCATCTTTTCTTTTCTATTTTGATAAAATGTATATTGAATCAAAAGCAGATAGATTTGTTTGATATGTTATCTAATAATAAGTTTTCAAATATTTGTAATTATTTTATAAATTTCAAAATATGGAACGCACTTGAAATTCGAAATATTAAATGCAGAAACTTTTTTCCATAGTTATTTAGTTTAGAGGACTTGATTTTTTTTGAATAATGTTAAATAGGTGACGTAGTATCAAAATACATCAATATCTCAAAATTTGACTTTTTGTGGGTTGACACATTATTGCTTATCAGCATCCATATATGAAATACCAAGAAAAAATTTATAAATTTAATTTGTCGCCTACCTATAACAGGCATTTTTCGCTTAAAAACCTTTTATTAAATACATTAAATTAAGTATTTAAAAAGTAGACTAATTTTCGAAAGTCATCATTGGTAATTGTCAAATCCTTGTAATTTTTTTTACTTTTCTGTTATCCTTTTAATAATTAATCTTTATATACATTTTTGTATTTTTTCATATTTTATCAATTGCTTGACGTTTTGTGATCGCAATGGAATGCAGTTGAGAATACAAGCAGTATTTTCCTGTTGAATCACAGTTCTGATTCGCTGAAAGAAAAACGAACCAGTTCTTCAGCAGGTAACAACGAGATACGGAGATAATAAAAATCAATCGCCTCTTATTCATGGTTTCCAAATCAAGAAAGCGTCCATGTCCCCTTACTTTTTATCCATAAATAGAACGGGGAACACCCGAAATGCGACATAGCACCTTCTCCGCCCATGCCTTCAATTATGGTTTCATAATTAAACAGATTAGAAAAGTACTCATCGTTCAAATAACAGACTGTACTAGATCTGTATCCGGAACGATGTCACTATTGGCTTTGAACGCCGAAACGAAAAAAAAGAAGCAAAAATACCACTACACCTTTACCAAAACGTTACAATTAGCTACAAAACTTGTCCCAAGAATACTTAACGGTTTTCTATAAATTATACTTGGGTGTTTAATTCATTTTTTGCAAGAAATCTCTCGGATCCGTTAGCTGGTCTCGCTGGCCGACTATTATGGTTGACAAAAAGACAATGAGCGGCGTGACGTCACGGACCGGCGCGGGCGCATTCGACGCGCACACCGATGATTATCGACGGATTAAAAAGCTTAGCAGGTTCATTCGGAGATGAAATTACTGTGTAGTTAATTGTTGCTACTCTTTACGTTTAGAAAATTTAATATATATTTATTGTGGACTTTTTTTAGGCTGTCTGTCGCGGTTTTTGTCTTATTTCCGATACTTGACAAATAATTGCCTGATTGGTTGATATATGGTTATTCTTTAAAAAGTTAGGAAGCCATAGAGATTGCTGCCAGAAGTGAACTTCAAACTTTGAAATAACAGTGAAATATATTAATCTATATATTAATACGTGAGGGAAAAACTTTGCGTGAACGGAGGAACATGAAATTTCACACACTTATGGTTTATATAGGACAGGAGAGAGAAATGCTAATGCTTTTTTAATTATACATGAAAATACATAAAATCGATATAAAAAACAATTCACGTGTATTTGACTAACAAATGACATATATGATATACTCTTTTGTTTATTATTAGTCTGTGATCAAATTGAGAATAAATTATCTGTGGTCAATCTTGAAATCGGTTGAAAATTTAATGAACCACGGTCGAATTCCGACCGCTAGGCGACTAGACAATATTAAATTCGTTAATTCTCGACGTCCACGGCCTTAACATTAACGTGACGATGATGAAAACCTATAAGATGTTCCTCTTCCAAAAATCGCTCTTTCTGTAATTTTACTTAAAAATAAGATATTATAGATTAATTCTTGATCCATACTATCTCTCATTAGCTACGTTAATATCAGCTTTCAATTTTAATTAACTTCAGTGATCGCTCGCTATGCGCATTTATTCAACGAATAATATTCTTAACAATGCGAATTATTTTATAACATATAACTTGAGATTATTTAATTGGTCGACGTAAAAATATCATATTATAAGCAACGGGGCTAATTACTGATAACTAATGATATTTAAACTTATATGATAATAACTTAAGTAAATTATATATATTATTTGTAATAAATATTTATATTTATAATTTATTGTTAACGAATATAACAAGCAATAAAAACTTATTAAAAAAAACCTTTATTTTTATTAAATGCAATTGAAAATGCCACCTTACATAAAATAATCAATTTGTATTGTATCACTGATACACCCATAAACAGTTTTAGCGCCAAAGGAGTCAAAATGCGTAATCAGAATAATAAAGAATGACGAATGAAGACGGAGAGAAAATAGGTGAAGAAAGAAGTGAAGTGATTAGGCTTCCGGCTCTTTAAAAAAAAATTAGCTGTAATATATTTTCTGCGAGAGTATGGTACAGCGTTGGTCGAACCATTCCCGTGTTCAATATATACTCATTGGCTATATCTAGGTTTTACCACAGTAATAAGTATATATCCATATTTACAAATCAGAATAATTACTGTAGACTCTTCGATAAGTGGATGCTGATAAGCAATAATGTGTCAACCCACAAAAAGTCAAATTCGGAGATATTGATGTATGTTGATACTGCATCACCTATTCAACATCATTCAGAAAAAAAACAAGTAATATAAACTAAATAAGTTCGGAAAAATGTGTCTTAATAATTGTTTCGTATTTCAAGTGCGTTCCATTTTGCAATTTATAGAATAATCTGAAATATTTAAAAAAAACTTTTTATTAGATAATATATTAAATATATCAATCTACTTTTAATTCATTATACTTTTTTTAAAAAAAGAAAAGCAAAGATGAATATAACCTTCTTTAAACAAATTAAGTAAGAATAGGTTTGACATCTTTAGACGCCATTTTCTCAAAATGAAGTCCGTGTGGGTTGACACATTATTGCTTATCAGCGTCCAAGTAATGACATTAATACTATTCTAATAGAGCATGAAAGACTAAGCAAATAAGTAAATTAAGTAAGGTAAGTAATTATAATAGACAATGTATTAAATATAACGTAGTGTCTGAAAAAAAAAAATTAAAACAACGGATGGAAGGCTGGAATGAAAAATATAGGTACATTTGATGGAGTGTAGTTTATCTTACAACTGGGAAAACACGGTGAAAAAATATCGTGTGCCAAGGAAAATATTCGTAAATGAAAAAACAGCAGCGCACCCCACACACTTAGGGCTGACGATGACGAATATTTCAGTCTACGTTTTATTCGTACGTATATATTTGGATGCTGATAAGTCAAGATGTGTCAACCAACAAAAAGTGAATTTCGGAGATATTGATGTATTTTGATACCGCATCACGCATTTAACATTGTTCAATAAAAAATAAAGTCATACAAACTAAATAAGTACAAAAAAAGTTTCTTGATTGTTTTTCAAGGTCGTTCCATAGTTTGTAACTTATACAATAATCTTATACATTTGCAAAACTTTTTATCACATAATAGATTAAATATATCAACCTGCTTTTAATTCATTATAATTTTTATCAAAAAATAAAAAAAAATATGGATGAAGACTTATTCAAAGAAATGCATCAAGAATTTGTTTGGCATCTTTAGACGCCATTTTCTCAAAATGAAGTTCGTGTTGCTTAACACAGTATTGCTTATCAGCGTCCATTTATTGAAAGATTAACTAACTATACTTGTATGGACGCTGATATGCAATACAAGTCTAATTCTTAGTAAATTTGTTTGAAGAAGTATATACTTCTTTTCTTTTCTATTTTGATTAAAAGTATAATGAATTAATAGCAGATAGGCTAAAGACTTTGTACTAATAATAAGTTTTCCAAATATATGAAATTATTGCATAATCCAAAATACAGAACTCACTTCAACTGTTTAAAAATTAGATTAAGAAACTTTTTTCCGTAGCATACATACATTTCAAATTAGAGCTTCTACTAATTCACTGAGAGAGAGCTTAGCTGTAGGCTACAGCTCGTATATGGACAGGCTTGATCTGGGTAGTATCTCACTCTTACAAAAATCGTCGTGAAGGCTATAGGCTATGTTATATCACGCTACGACTCATAGGAGCGAAGCAGTAACCATAAACGCGAGTGAAACCGCGAGGGACAGCTAGTTTAGTTATAAAATCGAAACGACTGTTAAAAATGTGTCATACACACGAAATTACGTCTTTCGGTTTTTTAAGTTCGTTGCTTTTTTTGAAGTGTTAATTATTTTTCCCCACGTTTACTTTCAATTCCATTTCTAAAAAAATGTTCTTCGTATACCTTGTTTCACGTAAGTGTGTTGGTCTGAATACGAGGCGAGTTCGAACTCGCGCATGGTACAGTCGAGTGAACAACAATTAAAACATTGTATACGATATTGTTATAAACTTTTTGTATAATCTTAGCTGTTAAAAGGCATTTATAATTTATTATATCCTTACTTGGCTTATTAAGTAAATAAACACACTCCGGAATGAAAATCACGAATTATCGAATTATTAAACTCATTCAGTATCAATGTTTTTAGCTATTCGAGAAATACATCCGATATAAATTACACTTAAATGTTATTAATAAATGATCTAAACACATTTATTTGACATGTATCATTATATAAGAAGCATTTAATAATTAAAATTAATGAAATGTCTAAATGGCTGTCCTGGTGGTTAATTTGTGTTCTGCGCAGCGTCATGCGCATAGTTCAGACCGACTCACTTACGTGATACTATCTATACTAAAACTATGTCTTACGCTATTTTGTGTTAAGAAATATAAATATGTTTCGTGGCAGCCCTGAGCAGTCTGTCTAAACGTTGGTCTGCGTGGAGACGACACGCCAACGTTAAATGAGAGTTAGCAGTTTGCTTTCCTTTACATTATAAATGAATTACAACCTTACTGTAAGAGGAAATAGATATTGAAATTATTATTATATACAATTTTGCTATTGCTTTTTTTTATTAAAAAAGGAGTTAAAGATACAAAAAGAATTAACGACAGTAGACAGTAGTCCTTACTCCAACTACATCTGTTTAGTTGTTTTGATAAACTGGATTTAGAAACCCACGAAAAAACAGCAAAGAGCTACATTGAGCATGCAAGAAGCTGTCACAAAAAGAAATATTGTTATTATTACCACCTTAAATAATTACTTAAAAAAAGCTATTTCAATAGCAAAATAAACAATTTCGTTTACGCGGACGACACGTATATTTTAATAAAAATTCTATAGAACTGTTCTAAAAGTATAACTTTTCAAATTAAAATAGGATTTTTAAAATCGTGTCCTACCTACTAATATAGAGATATATTTTTAAAGTATCACTAGGTAACTGTGTACAGTGTAAAGAAAATAACTAATATTTGAAATAATACTTATTAACTAATTTAAAATCATTACAAATTAATCTTTAATAATAGTAAGTATGAATATAAACTTATAAATTATGATATCATCGATAATGTTGATAGGGGCGAGCATATTCTATATTCGATAAGTCATGTGAACATAGCGCAATTGCAAAATTAAATACTTAAAGTGCAAACCAGTGTGTTTCAATTATTAAAAGTTCCTGTAGATTTGAAGGTGAGTCTACAATCGGTAACGAAACGACGGCGTTCGGAGGTAACAAACATTAAAGAAACATTTACTACATATTGAAAATCTCCTCCAATCAACTCTTTCAAACTTAAAACTTAATTAGATAACTGTTCCCTTAACATTTCATAGCCTCGTCTCGAATACGCTGTGTTAATCTCCGAACCTAAAACAAAACGTAAATATCTGAATAACTTAATATATATCGTCCGCGGGAATTGAACAGAATTAGCGAACAATAGTAATGACACTTTTTGGAAAATTCTAGTTAGTGTAAATCATACATGCTTTTGATGGTGTGTATTTATATTCTATATAAATTTCTTTATGGACAAAAATGATTGGTTGAATTTAAAAACAATTTCGTTTGATTGGATGATATGTTAATTCCCGTTGCTTTGATTTAAAATCCAAACTACACATCGACACCATTTTAACGAGACCCAACATTATACATCTGTTGTTTGTTAGTGAGTTGTGTCCCACTGCTCCAAGTGATGCTGCAGTATTAGATCAAGATTACGAAAGTAAGTTACTTTAATATCATTGAAGTCATTGTATAGAAAATTTTGAGGCGACACCAGTTAATATTGCTCTGATCCTGTCAACAACTTGAGAGTGCTTTCAAACCTCTGAACAGATCTAAACTATGGCTAAGATCTATCTCTCTTACATCAAACAAAAGAGCAGTATCACAATTGGTACATTCGTTAGGAAACTTCGCAGCCACAATCAGACATACAGATACACAGTTATTCAGTTACGTAGCCACACGTCAAACGCAAAAAGAGAAGTGTTACTTCTTTTTTGGGTCGGGGGTTAAAAAACTTTTATAGAATTTTATTTAAGATATCATTACAAATAATTACTAATATAATTGTACCACATAGATAGACTTATTTACTCAACCATTATATTGAAGGATATTCAAAACGTTTAAGTTCTTCAAACGTGACGCTCACTGATTCTATTTACAAACATAATACTAAACTATACCTTCTGAAAAGTAATTAAGTTCCACCACCAGGTTCAGTAATGTCTCGCTCTAAATAAAAAGGGGGGTGTATTGTCCCCCCTTTGCGCACACGCCATTGTTATTCTTCGCTTAGCGAGCCCAATATTTTCGGAGGGCCTAAAACAACTCCAAGGGTGATTTTTAGTAATGTTTTCGCCTCGCTCATTGGTCGTATTCGCAGCTATTATTATCTTTGTAATCTCCTGGAGCGATATGAAATTGTACTTTGTTTAAATTATATGATAATATGTTAGTAAATGAAATTTGTCCTTAATGTTAAATCTTTATATGTAATGTTTAGTCTTGATATTCGTTACATCTTAATGTACATTATATGTACGTTCATATCGATTATTCTTGTCGCAGTCATCGAGTTTAATTAGTCAATTAATCTACTAGATCCTTTATTAAAAAGACGCTTTTTAATTAACGGCTCGTGAGATTTTATTCACATGTTTTAAAAATATTATTATTATTAACAATAAATTACATTTATAATTCATTAAGAAAACAAAATTATGATTTACTTATGTATTAACAATTTTTTTAATAATTAATTTTTGATTATTAGAAATGTATATAAGTATTTATTATAATGCTATTGGTCATAAATTCATTCTTCTTTGCAATACTGTAGTAAAATTTATATAATATTAACACTAATTATGTAATGTAATATATACAAATAGTTTTAAAACTGTAATATTATAGTAATTAAATCCTCTTGAAATAAAAATTCCGCTGCTGATTCGAATAAACATTATTTTGTAACCAATTTTTTAAAAATGGTAAACCGCACGTCATCCATCACTCGAAACATCCTAACTGTTGTTCAAAACGAACCTTATCGAGTCAAACCGCGGTACTAACAACCGAAAAATTCTAGACTTCCGAATTTGAACGCTCAGGTGACAATGTTAATAATCGATTTTGCATCGAAGCCACGCGCCCCGGGATCGATTCACCGCGCGTGTTGTGTCACGCACGCTCCGATCTCGATCACTTGATATCGATTTTTTCCTTCATCATTCGTTTTTTTCCTACTCTCCGAGGCGCCCGTTTTTCGGTTCGGCTTTTCGTTGCCATTTTGTACTTTTTTCCCATTGTTAGCGGCCAGTGCGATGGCTGTTTTGTATTTATATAATCTGTTAATTCTCCGCTATATTTTAATGCATTCACCGTTATGTGGTAAGCTTGATCTGGCAAAATGTGAGCTTCTTCAGCTTTCTAAGTAATTAGTTTTATGTTTTTTTTTTTAATAACCTTTACTCTTTTGAATAATTGACTTTTACTGTTGGTATAATTTATAAAAAAGTGTTGACAAGAAATTAATGTATTAAGTGACAAGCGTGAAGCATGTTCGCTCCAATTTTTAAATTGCTTACGATGCTTTTAATACGATCAATGGCTATCATTATATACATTTACAGCGACCAAAGCTACGATATCTTTACATAGTATAAGGCGAGAACTACACTTATAAGTTTTGCTCTCAGACTCATAAAGATTTACATAAGTTATTTCTCATCGCTTTAAAATCTTGGAAACAAATTTTCCATAAAAAAATCATTAATAGAAAAAGCGTACTATTTAGTATATGACTGAATTAATGATAAAGCCGCGTGAAATAATAGTGCGTTGACATTCTCGCAGGATAACTGTAGCTAATTGTATCAAACAATATTATACAAAAATATTTTTAAAAGAGTAACTACTGAGTTTTTAGGCGGGTCTTCTCAGTAGAGTCCACATTCCGAGCCGGTGGTAGCTTCACGTGGAACTGACATCACAAATTGTTAAATTGACGTTTTTAAGAGCTTGTAAAGGCCTATTTGATTAAAGTATATTTTGAGTTCGAGTTTGAGTTTACACCTGATAGAATTTACAGTGAATGCCTTAGCTTTCGTAACTACTTACGACGTATCTGGTGTTAGGTTACAGAGCTGTTTTATATCGTTTTCGAGAGAAATACTTACAAATGCAATTCTCGCCTTAAACAAAGTCACTTCCTGAGACCGTAGAGTAATTAATTAAGAACATATTTATCGCTAGCTTCCGCTTGCGACTTCATCCGCGTGGTATGTTAATAAACATTAGCCTATATGCTGTGATATTCTGATGTATAAGGTAGTATACCTAAGGTAGTATACTGTACGGTTTATCAAAACTTTTTTCAGTAGTTTATCCGTCCATTCTCACATACGTTTGCGTTTATAATAGTAGTAACATATGATTTAATATTGTACTAGCTGAAGCCCGCGGTATCACTCGCGTTTATTTGAGGAACAGACAAGATTGAGAGACAGACTAAAATTTTAATTATTGTGTATTTGATAACGCATCACACTCAACGGCCCCCTTTAAGATCTCATGACCTTGTGTCGGGGGTCCGGAAACACTCACAACACTAACACAAACACCCAGACCACGACAAACATCTGTATAGCCAATACACACTGCCGTGAGCGGGGATCGAACCCGCGACTGTTAGCGCTTCAGTCAGTTGCAGTGACCATTGCGCCAACGCGTCTGACAATCATCATCATCATCATCATCATCATCATCATCAATACATAGTATAAAACAAAGTCGCTATCCGCCGTCTGTCTGTCCCTATGTATGCTTAGATCTTTAAAATTACGCAACGGATTTTGATGCGATTTTTTTTAATAGATAGAGTGATTCTTAAGGAAGGTTTATATGTATAATACATGCATAATATAGTAGAGAAACGCTGATAAATTTAGAGGTTTCTGATGTGATGTCGTAAATAAGCACGTTTTTTTACGCTTATATTGCAAACGCTGGCTGAACCCTACGAGATAGACCAAAATAATGTACTACAGTATTGTCCACCTTAAAAAGTTCAACAAAAAAGTCCGCGATGGTATATGTCTATCTCTTAGGGATAACCCACCATAACCATTTTTTATCCTTTACTAAAAAATGGTTATTTACGAAGTGATTTTAAATAATACAGCATTAATCCTTATCCAATTAAGTACCTTAAATAAATTGTGCATTTATTATAGATCAATATGCTTTTTACAGCATGTAATTTAAGTGAATATTTCCGAAGATATTACAAATTTAAAATGCAGGGACGTAGTTATTGCGGCGCCGCGGCGGTACCGACCCGCGGTAAGCGCGTCGATGGCCGCGCTTCGCCCTATAGCACATCATGATTTGCAGCGATCGCACGCGTTTGTCGGAGCTCTCTTGCGAGGAAAATATCAATCTATATCTATATCTATACTAATAATAAAATTCTAACGGGTCGCTGTCTATACGTGGAAGATATATGAAAAAAAATATTATAGGGGGACCTTTACCAACGCAATATAACCCAAAACAATGATTTTTAGAATTCTTATCTGTTTGTCTGTTTGTCTGTTTGTCTGTTTGTCTGTTTATCTGTGCGTTTGTGCACGCTAATCTCGGAAACGGCTTATCCGATTTAGATGCGGTTTTCACTAATATATTGTAGTAAGTTTCACTTAACATTTAGGCTTTGTTTCATGTCAATCGGTCCATAAATAAAAAAGTTATGTCAATTTAAGGGATCACGTTGAACATTTTTTGTGCTTATCACTAAATGCATGAAAGTATATACAGTAATTACATCAAAAAATACATTTTTTTTATTTTTTCTCTGTCAGTCTATCCGTCTATCTGTTTGTTTCGACTAATCTCTGAAACGACTGAACCGATTTTGATGGTACTTTTACTTGCAGTTAGCAAATGTTAGGGGATGTCCGTTAATCACGTGAGACCCAGAGGAAAGGGGATGGAGATAAAAATCACGAAATATCACAAAGTCTAAAAGTTCTTAAAAACATTACGTGATTAGGCTACTTTTATTTAAAAATATATTTATTTTAATGAATAAAAGTAAAAAAGAGACTTACGCGATAACAAAATATTGTAGAAACCAATAAAAAAATGAACCATTTCCGATTTAAGAAGGGAAGGTATACATCTATACATATAAATAAAATTGGTGTATCTGTTTGTAATTTTAAATAAATGCATAAGAAAGTATACACGGTACTTACAACAAAATTACCACTTTTTAAATTTTTATCTGTCCATCTGTCACTCAGTTTGTTTTGGCTAATATTTGAAACAGCTGGACCGATTTTGACGAAACATTCACTAGCAGAAAGCCAATGTTATAAGGAACAAAATTGAAACTAATGAAATAATGAACAATATCTGATTCAAATAGGGAAGATATATCTATACTAATATTATAAAGAGGTAAGATTTGTTTGTTTGTAATGAATAGGCTCCGAAAATATTGGACCGATTTCAAAAATTCTTTCACCTTTCGAAAGCTACATTATCCCCGAGTAACATAGGCTATATTATATTAAAAAAATTAGGGATCCTTACTAAAATTATGTAACCCAAGGTGTAAAAAAATGACCTGAAAATTTCCTTACGTCGCGTGCGCTGCGAAAACTATTGATGATAGAACAAAATCATTTACTACGACTTTGCAGAACTCATCATTATCTACAAAAAGTGTCGCGACAGCATATGTCTAAATATTATAGTTATGTCACAGTAAGCGGTTTTTTGTTCTAAAAATTTAATTTATATGCCGCTGCTTGAAAAGGCTCTTTATTTGTACCTTGGTATTAAGCCTTATCAAAATAAATATATTACTTTATATTCATGACGGCCTCAATACCTTTTTATAACTTTTTGAATTATTCAATTCGGACATTTCATTCGGAAGATATCACGAGTTTAAAAATGCAAGTATTAGAAAAAAGTCGCGTGGTTGCCGCTCACCGCGCGCAGCTAGCCAGCATGCGATGTAGGCTCCATGTAAGCGTCACTGGGGTACGGGGGAGAATCAATGTAATAAAATAAAGTGCCGCGAGTACATTAATAAAAACTATGAAAAAAAAAATCATTAAAAAAAATTCAAACTTCATTTATAATTTTACTTTTTTTTTAAACCCGACGCAAAAAAGAAGGGTGTATGTGTGTGTGCGCGTGTGTGTGTGTGTGTGTTTATGTACCCGTGCGAAGCCGGGGCGGGCCGCTAGTTTATAATAATTATGTAATTATATAATTATATAAATAATTAAATTAGTTAATTTTTAATTACAAACAGACACTTCAATTTATTTATTTGTATATATTAATCGGATTCGACAGCATCAGTACAAGCGAGTATATATTATCTATATTAATATTATAAAGCTGAAGAGTTTGTTTGTTTGAACGCGCTAATCTCAGAAACTACTAGTTGAACAATTCTTTTTGTGTTAGATAGTTTATTAATTGAGGAAGGCTGTAGGCTATATTACATCACGCTACAAATCAAAGGAGCGAAGTAGTAACCATAAACGCGAGTGAAACCGCAAGGGACAGCTAGTATTATATGGATACTGATAAACAATAACGTGTCAACCCATATAAAGTTAAATTCGGAGATATTGACGTATTTTTTGATAATTGGTTAACTTTTTCACAATATTAAACAAAAAAAAATTAAGACATCTAAACTACATAAGTATGAAAAAATAAATTCTTAATTGATAGCTGAGAGTTTCGAGTGCATTCCAATATTTTGCAATTTAAACAATAATCTCATGTGTTTGAAAAACTTATTTTTAGATCAAACTTTTCATTATACCAATCAGCTTCAATTAGTTATACTTTTTATTAAAAAAAGGAAAGAAAAGGTGGATATATACGTCTTCAAATGCATTTATGAAGAATAGCTTTGACATCTTGAGACGCCACTTTCTCAAAATGAAGTCTGTAAGGGTTGACACTGTATTGCTTATCAGCGTCCATATATAGATTATATATTATAGCTTACTAACCTCAGGTAAACCAAACAGGTTTTTTTAGGACAAACGCTTGGCGATGCGAGCTCTTGAATCGCATTCAAATTGTATACAATGGTCATCGTCTCCAGGACTAAACCCGAATACAGCCAACCAATATTTCCAAAATTATTAATCTGTATCGTTACAAGCGTCTCCGTGTACAACCTAATATCATATAATTTTGTAAAAAAAATTTAGCTGTCATATTGCAATTCCGAAGCAAAAAAATTCAATTCTAACGAATGCAAATTGGACAACGTTTCAATCTTTGATACGCCGATTCGAGATTTAAATTTGACAAAATTCAGACTGTAATGTAAAATAATAATCTGATTATCTTATTTATATGACTATTATAATGAGGTACAATTTGTATGTTAGTTTGTGTGTTAATCTCTAAAAGTATTGAATCGAATTCCGATTTGAAAAACTAGTTCTGCGTTTGATAGCCTTTTTACTGAAGAATGTTATAGGCTATATTACATCACTTTATGACTCGTAAAAAGCTGTGAGTTTTAACGCGAGTAAAATCGCGAGGGACAGCTAATAATATATGAAAAACATTATTTGTTTGTTTGTTTGTTCGTATGCGCTGCTGTAACATCCATTGGATTGCGATAAAATTTAGTCAATATATTGTTTGCACTTGCGAAAAGGATACTTAGTACTATTAACATATGGTATATTTTTCTGTACGTGTCTTATTTAGCAGACAAATATGACGTACTTTTAACCACACATAAAAGTTAGATATGAGAAATTATCGATCGAATGATTGAACTAAATCATTTTTTGTAATGAAAACTTATAATAAAAAAGAAAGTTTGAAAATTCGTGATTTTCGGTCTGGGAATTGTTACTATATAAGATAAGTTGAAAAATATATACTGTACAGAAGGTGGCGCGCTTATTATATCAGTCAAAATGAAAACTTTCCGGGACAATTTCCGGGATAATAAAAAGTAAAGTAGTAGTATACAGTACTTACATCAAAAACATAATTTTTAAAATTTTTGTCTGTTTGTCCGTCAGTCTGTCTGTTTGTTTCGGCTGGACCGATTTTGACGCGACTTTCGCTCGCAAATAGCTCATGAAATCAGGAGTAACTTTGGTTACTTTTATTTTAGAAAAACATTTATTTTAAATAATAAATAAAAAAGAGGAGTACGTGAAAATAAAATTCAAAGTAATGAAAACGTGAACATTATTCGATTCTAATTGAGAAGCTGTACATTATATAAATATAATTTTTCCTCAAATTAACGCGCGTGGAACCGCGTTGCACAGCTTGTACAATATTAAGAAATCCGAAATAATATTCATTGCGTCTGAATTCTCGCAGTAAGTTCGTCTAATTATTGAAATAATCACAAAATTTATCGTGAAAGGTTTGAATTGTAGTTGTTAGCGGCAATTCTATATGAAATTACGATATAATTGAGTAAATATGATCGTTAGTGAAACGAAGTAACTTTAATACTAGCGTTCGAATCGAAAGGTGCAACGAAAAAAAAATTAAATGACGTTGAATACATTTTCTAGTGTAACGGCTTTATTTAGTTTTATAACTTAACCTAAAATAAATAGCGAAATAAATAAAAATACTAATATTATAAAGCTGAAGAGTTTGTTTGTGTGTTTCATCACAGAAACTACTGGTTCGAATTGAAAAATTCTTTTTGTGTTAGATAGTTTATTTATTGAGGAAGGTTATAGGCTATATTACATCACGCTACTACTTATAGAAGAGAAGCAGTAACCATAAACGCGAGTGAAACTGTAAGGGATAGCCAGTTTGATTTTAAAACCAAATTAATACAGCGATTCTAAAGTATCGAACGAGAAAGAAGTATAATATAACATGTATTATGACTGATTTTCTTCAGTCCTGCGTTGAAATATTGTAAGGTTATTCAACAAAATCACGCTTTCACAAATATATAATTTAATATTATTTACTTTAAGAACATTAATTAATATTTTTTAATATTAGAAAAGAAAAACGCAGATGTCCTAGTGGTTAGAACACGTCGATCTCGACCAATGATCGCGGGTACAAGCCCTGGCTAGCACTGCTGATTTTTCAAGTGCTTTTGTGTTCGGCAGTGAAGGATAAACATCGTGAGGAAACCTGCATGTTCCGGGAGAAATTACGACAATTTTACATCCGCCAACTTGCAGTAGAGCAGCCTGGTGGATTAAACTCTAAACCTTCTTCTTAATAATTTATTAATATTAGAAAAGAGCTCAGGATGCTTAAAAAATTATGAAATATCTTCATAGTCATTCTGTAACATGAAATACGATCACAGCTCCCGTATTACCAAACGTTATTATTTATTTATAAGAAAAAAATAAATTAGCCAACAGTATTAGTAAGTGAAGTAAGCAATTCCAGGTAACAGTGATTGAAGGCACTTAACATCTGCGACCAGCTTCTGTCGGGCAGCGCGTGACCGGATACAGAGGGCGCACCAGTGGTACTTACTAGCTAGGATATTTCGTGCTATAGTCTTTTTTTTACTTGACTTATTTAGCACATAAATATGGCGTATTTCTAGCCGTACATAAGAGTCAGATAAAAAATTGACGATTGAATGATTGAACTGAATCATTTTTTATAATGAAAAATTTTAATAGAGAAAAAATCGTTTGAAAATTCGTGATTTTCGTGCGCGGTATTGTTACTACATAAAGAAAAACAAGAACATTACTAGTAGATACATTTGTAATAAAATGTTTCAAGATTTAGTAGTTAATCGTTTTGAAATTACTAATGTATACATACATACTTAAAGAGTGAATACCAAAAGTATTCAAAATGGATCGAAAGAGGCTAAAAATATATCTTTCGCGATGTCAATTTATTTTTCATGTCATGAAAGACGTACGGGAATTTGTATTTGTAAAAGTGAAACACAAAGAATAATGGAGTGAATATTAACTAATTATATATATTTTTTTTAATTTTTAAACCACTATGAAAATTTTGTACTTATTGAGGCATATATAATATATAATGCATTATGTATTTAAAAAAAAATAAATCATCTTAATTAAATAAGTACGGAAAAAAGTTTCAATCTGCTTTTAATTAATTTTTTAAAAAAAGTCAATTTGCTTTTAATTAATTACAAGTTTTATCAAAATAGAAACGATAAATTGGTTATATACTTCTTCAAACATATTTATTAACAATAATTTTGACATCTTTAGACGCCTATTTCTCAAAAAGAATTCCGTGTGACTTGACACAGTATTTCTTATCAGCGTCCAAATAAGACTTCGATTAGGTAATTTCTATTTACTGTCTTTATGAAATCTAATTGCGAGCCCAGCTGTAGTAGCCAGCATGTTCTCTAGTCAGTATGCTGACGTATAATATGTATATACGTATATATCAGAATATATTATCTCTTCTAGTGTGGTCAAGCATCGTAGACGTTTAAAGTAAAAGTACGCGGTGCAAGACGTGACCGAGGCGTCAAGTACGAACTACCAAATTTCGTTTAATCGATTTTTGACATCTAACATTTTGATATTAATAGATTGTGGTCGCACCGAGCCCTTTTGAAATGTAGGTCAGCTATTAGCACCTCCGCACACTAGAGACTTTCTATCGGCCGATATTTTTTCGGATTTCTAATTGTCAAAAACTGTCAAATGTATATATAATCGAAACATTCTACAAAAAAGAAACAAAGGGCCAATTGTTGAAAATTATCGCTATTAAAACATGAATTATTCTGACATTTTAAGTATTTTTTTTACTAGAACGCAGGAGGCGTTGACTGTCAAAATATGATACATTTTAGCGATAATTTCTGACAGTTTGGTAACAGTATGAGAATGCACCATTCTGTATTAACTGATGAATCTTTATACGAATACTAGCTGTTCCTTGCCGTTTGGTTACTGCTTCGCTCCTATGAATCATAGCGTGATGTAATACAGCCTATAACCTTCCTCAATAAATAAACTATCTAACACAATTTTTTTCAATTCAGCTTTATAACATTAGTATAGATTAAGAATTTTGCGCTAACGTGTTTCAAAAATCTATAGTCTGCAAAGGCTCTTAGTAAATAGATTGACATATTATATTTGTAATTGAAAAGAAATATTCACTTATCAATGTTGCAAGTGGATTTAGATGTTACGCATTTAACGAACTTCTTTCATAATAGGCGATAATTACACTTGTAACTTTTAAGATTTTCTCACAGACATACATAAGGTTAACATAAATTGTTTATTATTACTTTTAGATTTGAAAGATTTTACTGCTGATATTTAATGACACTCACAAGTTCCGTATGATTACCTTAAAACCTGTTAAACTCTATCATTCCTTAACCGATTTTGAAAATTCTTTTTTATTTCAAAGTGTACTTTCAATTTTGTCTCACAAAATTTTTAACAGAATCGGCTTAGTGATTTTAAAATTAAAATAATAAGTATATTATCCAAGTAAACGAAGTTACATACGTATTTCACTTTTGACGTCAGTTGCTGTTTCATAGTCTTAATTGTTTTAGATGAATGATCCTGATCTTTACCGTGTATCACAGCATGTATAAAAATTTTCAAGATGATCGGTGAAAGAGATTACCGGGTTATCTTAAATGATAATAAATAAATAAATAATAACATCACACTTAAACGGTCTCTATTAAGATCTCATGGTCCTATATGACTCAAACACAACCAACCAGACCACGACAAACATCCATATGGCTTATATAGACGTTTTCCATGAGCGGGGATCAAACCCACGAACGTTAGCGCTCCAGTTATTTGCAGTGATCACTACGACTGACTGCAATCAGTAATGGTTTATATAAACAATAAACACTTAGCAAGTCTTCTTACTACAATAATATAATATCGAAAATCGAATTTTGTATGCGCGAAGTAAACTCCGAAAACACCTATTTTAAAAATTATGGTACCATTTTTGAAAGGTATATTATTCTAGATTGTCTTAATTTCGCTGGGGAAATCTTCGAAAAGATACCCGATTCCTGGGGGGAGATCGGGTTATGTGGAGATGTGTTCCTACTAAAATCCCTGCGATGGCCTTCCTTAGCACAGAAATGGAGAGGCCTCGGGATCGCTTGCGCATGCACATCCGCTGCCTCTCCCGTGTGACGCCCCGCTTGTGGCTGGCGGAGCTTGTCGCGAGAGGGCAAAGTGCTGCCGCTGGTGCGTACGGCAGTTCGAGGCCATCCCGGTTGCCATCCTCCTCGGGGCCGTATGTAATGGCCGTAAAACCGATGCGTGGGACCTCCATCTCACACACCTACGGCCCGAGGGCGTGCCCTATTTATTCTGCCCCGGTCGCTGGTGGGGCTAATTATAGATGATCTATGTGTGTATAATTTTATATAAAATCTACATTAACGCGAGCGGAGTCGCGAACAAAAGCTAGACATAAAGCTATTCCGAGTTAAAGTGACGTGTTTACGTTTTTATAAATAATACTATGTAATGATTATTTAAGCCGCAAATGTCATTTAAATGGTTTAAGCTACCAATGGTTTTGTAGAACGGTGTACTGTGGTTTTATCCACTAAACACTCTTTCAAATTAGCTTTCCAAAATATCTTTATTTTGACGTACACGTTCACGACAGACACGTGGGCGCAGTAGTCACTGCAACTGACTCAAGCACTAATGGTTGCAGGTTCGATCCCCGCTCACGGCAAATGTATCGGCTATACGGATGTTTGTGGTGGTCTGGGTGTTTGTGTTAGTGTTGTGAGTGTTTCCGGACGCCGACACAAGATCACGCGAACTTAATGGGGCCGTTGAGTGTGTTGCGATTATTTATTTATTTTTTTTGTCATATTTGAATAGTATAACATACGTAGAAAACTCAATTTACCTTTAGTTTAATATTTTTTTAGTTTAAAATTGATGTGATGATGACCTAAAAGCATGGTGAGCTTGTAGGTGACCAGACCAAGAACAGTTCTATAGTACCATAATTTTGTATTGCGGTAAATGCTATAATTCATTCTTTTCAATTCAATAGGTAATGTTAGGTAGACAAAAATATTGGACCTGTAGATACGAATAGCAAATAAACATTTTAAACTTATAAACTAACTCTAAAATTAAATTAAACGTTATTTTTTACGTAACGTCGTAATGAAATAATTGTGAGTTCTAAGTTTTTTTAATTACAAAAAAAATAGGTTCGTAATTCGTCGAAGACTTTTTATGTATATTCTCCGATTACTCGAAAACGGCTGGACCGATTGGATAATTTTTATTTTTTAGTCGTATAGAATTCTCATCAAAATCTGTTCAATACTTTAGTTTTAAAATAACTGAAATAAGAATATCATTTAACTAAACGAAATTACGTATTTTGCTTTTGAAGTCGGTTCACGTTTTTTTAAAAAGTCTTGTCAGTTATACTGATCGTAGCGTTCCGTAGCACGAAGAAAAATGCAGTTACATTCTCATTTTATGTTCTTCTCACTTATAAATACAGAATAAGAATTTTTATTGAAAATTTTATAAGAACTTAATTTATCTCTTTATACTAATACTAGCTATCTCTTGCGGTTTCACTCACATTTATACTGCTTCGCTCCTATTAGTCGTAGCGTGATGTAATATAGCCTATAGCCTTCTTCAATAAAAAAACTATCTAACACAAATCGAACCAGTAATTCCTGACATTCAAGAAATTTAGAAACAAACTCTTCAGCTTTTTAACATTAGTAATATATTTAATAAATAGAGAGCGAATTTTGTATTTGAAATGTAAATCCCGGAACCTCTAAACCTATTTTAACAATTATACTACCATTCGAACTAGGATTTGACGCGGGACGATGAGATGGTGCGTCCATTCTTATGATTGAGTGTGAAATGTTAAATTCAAAATATCATCAGAAAAATGTCATACAATTTGGCTGAGGTATTTCCAAACGTTAAGAAGACGCTGTCTAAAGAAACATTGCCGGTTCACGAATTAACATCCACCAAAATATATTCCGACACACAAATGCTCAAAATTTTTTGTATGTTATCGTAATTAACTACCTGCCCATAGCGATTTAACTCGCGCTTTTGATTCCTGCTTCCCTCCTATGATTCGTATCGTGATGTTATATAGCCTATAAATCATTATAGGTTATCAAACCTCCAATAAACTAGCTATGTAACGCAAAAACTATTTATCAAATCGAATCAGTAGTTTCAGAGTGTACCCCTACATACAAACTTACTAACTTAGAAATAAATTTCACCTCGTTATAATATTGGTATAGATTACAAAACAATAAATAAAATTATCTTTAAAAAAAGCTGGACGTGGTAGCTCAGTTATTTGCTTTGGCATCTCCGTGTGTTTGTGGCCAAGCTGCTTGGCGTCGAGAACAACCTTATTTCTTATCACACCATCTATAACTGTATCTTCGTAATTATTATACTCTTTGATGGAATAGATTCGCCAAATATAGCCTCTCACATTCCATGGTAGCGTTAGAAGAAAATTTATTGGTTAAATTTATCTTGTCTTATTTACAAGATTTGTTACCAACTCTGTCATTGGTGTAATTTTAGCGTTCTGAAAATAATTAAAATTATAAAAAAAAAGTCAACAAATGTCCATAAAAAAATTAGCAATGCTGTCCACAAAAGATCGTAGAATAAATAACATACATGGCAAACATAACATTAGTGCAACTTTAATTCCAATAGAAATACAAAAACTTTAAAATAAAAATCTAATGTCTACGTAAAACATTTGAAGTTAGTACCAAGTACAACGTACATTTTTAAAGTCTTTTTATGTTTTTATAATTTTTATTTTCCATTTACGAATATAGTAACTACAGGACCCCAGCATTAGATCCAGAAGGCGGATTTATATTTGTCTGGCGTGACGACACGTGTCATGACGTGATGGCTAGCGTTTACATAATAATTATGTATAATATTTATATATATTTTTGTGTTGTTCTAGGTTAAGGACTAATAATAAAATCCACACTATTTTAGGGTGTTTTCAAAATTTAGATAAGGTTAGATTCTTGACCCCACCGATCAATCTCCGTCGTGTCTTCTCCATTCCACATGACATTGGCGAAATAACATGTGTCATGACCAAAGAATTGAATTGAAAAATTACATTATAATGTCGTATTCTGACGCATCAAGACAATATTTTGAATCAATACAGCCGCAGCTCTATAAAATCTCGGATCGGATTTTAGCACCCCCTGCAACCCGTTCGTCTGACACGATCCGGGATCGGGTTTGATGCAACACATCAGAAACCGTCAAAGCCGGCAACGCACGCACAACGCCTTTGGTGTTGCAGATGTCCGGGCGATAGTAACCACTTAACATCAGGTGGTACTGTTTGCTCGTTTGCCCCCTTTTATATAAAAAAAAAAACCATTACGATATGATATATATGCATATAATATAAATGTAACTGATCTAATTTCTTGTGCTGACGGTATACGACGCATGCGCAACACGTAAAGATGGGCATGACATGCACAACCGCCGGACCTGACATTTCTTCATTAAAATTCTATTAACGGAAGCATTCTCCACTTGTATTAGCTATAACTATCACAAGCAGTGAAATGCCCGTTGAAATAAAACCTAATACAAAAAATTTAAAGTCTAAATTACGTTGACAGCTATTTCGCATGTACATGTAACTCTAATGCGATGCAAATGTAAATTGAAACAGACTTTAATGCTATATGAATAGAGTTAAAAATAGCATCTTTAGATGTTAATAAATTTGACGAAAGAGATGAATTGGTCAGACTCGCAAATCGGAAGTCAATTTATTTTTTAAAAAGAAAAGAAAATCGTTGAAAGGTCTCGGAGACTGTTTGTGGAACGAGTAAATAATTTAGTAACGCTGATTTCGTTGCTATTTAAGTGAAATAGTTTTAAGCAGGGGGAATAATTTCCAATGAATAATGTTGGTAATTATCGTTATAATACAAAAAATGTAACATTTTGAGAGTTCGAGTCAGTTTTTGTATACAAACCAAGCATTCTTTATATAATATTAGTACATATGTATGTTACGTTCATACTATTTGACGTTAAAAAATCTGTATCCATTTCCAACGTTGACAAGCTTGTCAATTGATTTGTTGGCCCAAAGATGCTCTCGCCAGTCAGTTGCCGGTTGCTAGGCAACGTCTTCCAAAATAGTGAACCGAGTGTCAAAATCCATGCTTTAACATGAATGGCTTCTACAGCTGTCAAAATGTAACATGTAGAGGTAGTTTCAGATAAATATAGTTCCTTTTTAGGGTTCCGTGCCCGACGGTGCCAAGGGGTCTTTATTAATTAGCATCCACTGTCCTTTTGTCCGTCTGTCTGTCAATGGCCATCATCATAGGTAGACAGTTGAAATTTTTACAGAATGTGTATGTCTATAGCTATAAAATTGGCAAAAGTGCGAATCGAATTTGCACACGAAGGGTTCACTTGTTTATTTTATTATTTAACTAGCTGGCCCTAAAAACGTATTGTACGATGGTACAGAACACTAAATATGCGAATACAATTAGCACTTGACCTTTTTTTCATAATAGTACATATTAAAAAATTCTTAGTAGCTAAAGGATATTTCTCTGTTTAAGATTTTATAGATGATAAATCCTTATCATCTCTTATATTTATAATAAGCTTGATTCACACAGGGTATTTAATATATTTGTAACTCATAAATGGATGCTGATAAGCAATAATGTGTCAACCCGTAAAAAGTCAAATTTGGAGATACTTATGTATTATGATACTGTGTCACCCATTAAACGTTATTCAAAAAATATCAAGTCATATAAACTAAATAAGTACGGAAACAAGTTACATAATTTAATGTTTCGAATTTCAAGTGCGTTCCATATTTTGCAAATTATACAATAATCTCAAATATTTGAAAAACTTTTTATATAGATAACACATTAAATATATCAATCTGTTTTCAATTCATTACACCTCCTATCAAAATAGAAAAGAAAGGATATATACGTCTTCAAAAAAATTTGATCAGAATCGTTTTGACATGTTTAGACGCCTTTTTCTCAAAATGAGGTCTGTGTGGCTTGACACAGTATTGCTTATCAACGTCCAAATGTATGTTCCTATTGTAAACTTTTAAAAAGAGTAACTATCGAGTTTCTTGAGGGTTCTTCTAGGTAGAATCTACATTCCGAACCGGTGGTAAATTAATTAATTAATTTTTTTTGTTTTCTTTTTTGCTTCTGTATTGATGATTCAAAAGTACTTGTAAAAGCCTACAAATAAAGCAAATTTTGATTTTTTCGATTTTTTCCTCATTTTAATAAATTGTGGTATTTCGTAAAGCATCATACTAATGTAATAAAAGATCTATCCTTTTATTTATTTCTTTGTTTTTCCAAACTCACAGAACTTCTAATCCGATTGACATGGACCTTTCACATTACGATATCTTGTAACAAAATAGATATAGATCCAAGTCTATTTTATGAGATAATCCTAATTATTATAGTAGTGTCAGTCGAGTGTTTTTCTTAAATATTTTTTAATTAAAATTAATAAAAAATTTAAAATAAAAGTAACCCAAGTTATTCCTTGTAATATTAGCTCTTTGAGTGAAAGTCCCGTTAAAATCGGTCCAGACGTTTCAAAGATCAGAACAGATTAACGGACAGACAAACAGACAGACAAAAATTTTAAAAATTGTATTTTTGATGTAAGTACTGTGTATGCTTAAATATGCATTTAATCTGTTAATTTGATATTACAAACAGACACTTCAATTTTATTTGTATAAATACAGGGTGTCCCGAAAGTCAATGATTAAATTGAAATGGGATATAGGCCAGGTCATAACGAGTCTGTAGACAAAAAATCGTTTTTGTAAAAGTCCCTTGGTTTCTGAGATAGCCATTATGTGAAAAGTACGAAAACTGACTTCTTTAGTAGGTATTTTGACTGTCATGGCTACAAATTTAAACCTTTCTCAATCGTTGTTACTGTTTCTTAAAGCTGAATAATGTATTTATCAAATAAATAAAATTTCAGGGCTCTAAGTCTATCATGTGCGAAAAAAAGTCACTTGAATTTCAATTTAAAGGATTTTGTCTTTTGCATCACTATACTTTAAGAACTCGCACTAAAAAAAATGTACTACACAGAATCTGCAAGCTATCTCAAAAATTGGCGCATTTAATGTAGAATCCAAAATGCTAAAAAAGACCACATTGAATCATTGAAAAAAAAAGATATTGATAATTGATTACAGAAGGTACCATATGTCTAAGAAATTTTCTTAAGAGGGAATTTTGAAATTTTTCTTTTTAATTGTTTAATGGTATTGAAAATTGAAATAGTAATTTATTTTGATTATTTTTACTGTTTTTTTATTAATTAACTAGTTGTTGGCGTAATTAAAAAAAATGTGAAACACTGGCCGAATATTTTGCTCATTAGTACCGCGGATTAATGCCATAAAAAGAAAAAGAAAACTGATTTTTTCTTGATGTAGACGCCTGTATATAGGTCGTCCTGTATATAGATTACTCGGAGCGTAGTTAAGATAAATCAGTATCAAACTTATAAAGTCATCATCGCTGTGATATAATCTAGATTTTGTAATCTCACAATCAAATAGAATTGAGGAAAAAATAGGCGATAATGCGGCTTAAAATTGTATATTACACGTTTAAAATAATATTGCCTAAGAGAACTGTGATGCAATAGGTAACTTACAGTTATTGATGATGCTGCCTCTCGCGGGTTCACTCGCGTTTATGGCTACTGCTTCGCTTCTTTTAGTCGTAGCGTGATGTAATATAGCCTATAACCTTCTTCAATAAGTAGGCTAACTAAGGCATAAAGATTTTTTAATCGGTATAGTAGTTTCGGAGTCTGTTCAATGTTAATAAGCAACAATGAAATCTTTCATTTCTATAATATTAGTGTAGATAAATGTTTCGTTTTGGATTAAGGGTTAGTTTGCTAGTCTGTACATATTAAGTACTGCTTAAAAATATTATTTTTGTATCTATTGTAACTGTAATATTGGTATTGTAATAAAGGTCGCTCATTGGTCGAAATTCGATCAAAATTAAAAGTAGTACTTGTGTGTGTCAAATATATGGGTGTGTGTGTTGTTTTTTTTATTAATTTATTTGTGTATGGATTTTATACACAGTTAATAATATTAGCATTCCCCTCTCTTTCACTATTTAAATTATAAGTGTGCGAAATTGTATACTCCTCTGTCCGCTCAATTTTCTTAAAGATGGGATACAAAGTTATTGTTTCACATATTAATACATAGATTATTATATCAATAATGTTATGAATTTAAAAGTTTGTTTGAATGTTTGAAAGCCCTTGTCCTAAGGTTATAATTACACATGTAAGTTTTATACTCGTCAGTGAAATCTGTTAACAGTAACCTAGTCTTACAAAAACTGCGAATCTGTCAAAAAAAAAGGCACGGACACTTAATTCTTTCGAGTCAGACAAACAACTTATGGAAATTTTTATAAAGGTCTGAGTGCAAAACTTACAAGTGCAATTCTCGCCTTTAAAAACATATCTACTTATTAGAATTAAAAAATGAACATCATTTAATTTCAATTTAACCCACACAAAACCATGGCGAATGATTCGTTCACGAAAATAACAATTCCTTACGTTCTCATAGTTTGTTAAACATTAGTTAGGTATATAAGCCCGGCACCGAACCGGCGACCGGCCGCGGAAGCTTGGCAGCCGCCCTCCGCGCCGTGCCAAGCTTTGCCAGCTAAACTACTCAAGATTTATGCGATTCCGGCCAGCTTGAAATTCGTTTGAATTCGAACATTTGTGAATATTTTGCATATCGATTTTATGGGTAGTCGACATCTCGACATAAACAATGCGTTATGTGCTGGATATAAATCTTTGTTACAATTTCTCCTTGAAGATTTAGTTGAACAAGTTTTGTGTTGAACGCTTTTTGATGGGATTTTGGATAACGTAAGTTTGTTTTTATCCGACTGTGCTACACGAAAAAGAGGGTTATGTTTATGTATTTATGTATGAATGTTTGTATCGTCCGTATGTCTGTTTATACCTATTCAACGGCTAAACTGATTTTGAAAATTTCAATTAGATTCGTCTCTCTCGTGTAAAAGCCACTTATTTTATTAAGAAGATGTATACTGAGCTGAATCCACGTATTGGCAGATGTTTCAGAATTTGTTATGACCTTATTTTTTTGACATTAAAATTTTTATATGTAATTTTGGTCTAAATATATTAATTTCTCAAAGGTGCTTTTTGTCAGTATAAAATATCTTTCCTAAAATTATATCGAATTTAATGTATATTACGTCATTATGAAAATCGTTGCTGTAATGGTTTGCCATTTTTAAAATATCTCAAAATTAATGTTGTCATTAAAAATTAAATTGTTAAATGATTAGGTTAGTAATTAGTAACGGTGCGAAGTAATTGTTTACATGGTTTGTTAGGTAAGTTGTTATAGATTTGTATAGTGAATAGCCGCTACTGCTTTCGGTTTCGATCCCAGCTCGGGGACGATATTTGTATTTGTATAAATGGACGTTGATAAGCAATACTGTGTCAAGCTACGCGAACTTCATTTTGAGAAAATGGCGTCTAAAGATGTCAAATCAATTCTTAATAAGATTGTTTGAATAAGTATTTATGCATATTTTCTTTTCTTTTTTTAATCAAGTTTATAATGAATTTAAAGCAGGTTTATATAATTAATATATTATCTAATATATATTTTTAGGTATATGACATTATTGTAAAAATTACAAAATAAAATTCGAAACAAATGATTAAGAAAATTTTTCTGTACTTATTTAGTTTATATGACCTTATTTTTATTGAATAATGTTAAATAGGTAATGCAGTATCAAATACATTAATATCTCCGAATTTCACATTTTGTGAATTGAAACATTATTGCTTATCAGCGGTCAAATATTTGTTCCTAGGTCTCGCAGAGCTGTCTGTCCTGGTTGTTGTCACGATCACCTAATAATGAACGTTACTCTTAGTAGGCAGATTATTCTAGTCTAAATGGTTACTGGTATCGGTATCGCTTTGTGTAAAATTCAGTAACTTGGTAATAACTGGACGAGTAGTAAGCAGACCTCGGTGTGACCAGTAAAATGCTAGGTAGATGTTGACGATAGTCAATAAAAGCTATGTAATCCAATATTTTTTTATACTTCTTAGTTCCATGCAACCTTGATTGTCAAGCAAACAAGTTATCGCCCTCCCGTCGACAATAATATTAAATCCTACCAAACAGTTTAAAACACATTAAGATACGTGTTGTGGTTTATAAAAAAAAAATAGTATCTATTCTAAAAAAATAATAAGAAGCAGGAGGTAGGTATTTTGCGTAAATACTACCTGTTCGATTAAACCTCCGTTCTCTATATCGACTTCGGCATGTTTTTATAATTCAACACTACAAAATATTATTTTGTAGTCAAAAGGACAAAACATATAACCACGATGTGACCGTGTTGTGGCACGTTATGACGTTGCACCGTAAAATAATCATAATGCAACATCATATCGTGATTTTTTGTTAACACGTAAAAGGTTTCACTTGGCACCGACTTCAAAATGTTATAGCAATTATTGTTCTTGTTTTTAGGGTTCCGTACCTTAAAAGGAAAAACGGAACCCTTATAGGATCACTTTGTTGTCCGTCTGTCTGTCTGTCTGTCTGTCTGTCTGTCTGTCTGTCTGTCTGTCTGTCTGTCTGTCTGTCTGTCGGGATGTCAACCCTTTTTTCTCAGAAATGCATAGACGTATCATGTTGAAATTAATATCATATACTCAAGTCTACGATGACACGCGGCCGTGAAAATATTAAAGTTCTAAGTCAACGCAATCAAAAGATAATGGAAAATATGTCGTATATTTTGACCATTTTAGCGTTTTCGCAAGGGAATCAAAACCTATAGGGTACTTCCCATTGACCTAGCACGATGAGATTTGGCAAGAAGTAAGATCTTATGGTACAAATAACGGAAAAAATCTGAAAACTGTAAATTTTTGTATGTATGTTTGTCTGTTTGTAGGTTTGTCTTTCAAGCTTTTTCTCATAAACGCGTGAAGGTAACAAATTTTTATCAACGTCAAGTACTCAGAGTTGTAATTACTAAGAGCTGTGAAAAAATCAAACTTCTAAGTTAACGCAATCAAAAGATACGGTCATTTATATCACATATTTTAAGTATGATAGCGTTTTTAACGTTTTCGCAAGGGAATCAAAACCTATAGGGTACTTCCCATTGACCAAGCATTATGAAATTTGGCCAGGAGCAAGGTCCTTTAGTATACATAAAGGAAAAAATCCGAAAACTGTAAATTTCTGTTCGTGTGTCTGTCAGTCTGTACGTCTGTCTTTCAACCTTTTTCTCAGGAACGCGTAAATGTATCAAGTTGTAAATTGATCAAGCGGAAAATATATTAATCTTAGAATTAAAATTATATGTACTTGTAACAAATTAACATAGAAGTTGACCATGGTCAAAAAAACAATTTTACAAACACTAAGAAGAAATTTGTATCGATACAAAAACATTAAAAAGCAGCAAACCTTTATAAACAACGCAATGCAATCTATATATCGCAGCTAACAAAATGATAGCGCGATGCAGCGTACAGCTAATGCCATCTATTACAACATTATGACATTAACTGTGATATAATTCTGCTCGATTAATAAAAATTTTTATTTTAATTATTATTTAAACCCGTTAAAATTAATAAAATAAACTTTTCATTTAAAAGTTTTATCGTCGATTTATAACGTCATTACGTAATTAACATTCAATATAAGAGCTTCACGCGATTTGATTTAAGTACTCGTATTGACTTAGTACGAAAATTTTAAAATTAAATTCAAACAGATCGAGTTATTTAATTAACTTATTTATCTACACATATAAGTCTTCTGGTTATTAGTAATATAATTAGTTATTTATAAATAAACAATTAGTTTTGTTCGAATTAAGGACTAATTATTTTCGTCTTGGCAACACTAATATATATTTTGATTGATAATGTAAATCTAAATATTTTACGAACGTAGTGCAGGGGTAGTGGAGTGTAGTAGAATATAAATAAAAATAAAACGAGAATAAAATATAATATAATTATGTTGTTAATGTCAAAGTCAACAAGTTAGTTCATTGAAATCGTCAAGAGATGGCGCTGGGTGTATCCTGAATCGCGCTATAACTTTGCTTTTTTGAAAGTATAAGGTGTAATAGTACTTAAAATAAAATTTTGTGTTTCCATGGATTGCATCCATGATCGTGTTTTAAATTAAAGTGCTCCTAAGTAGTTTCAAAATAGTTTTTGGGACGTGATCCATAATTACATAATATTTGATTATATTTAAGCGACTTCTAAAAAGGAGTGTTTTCAATTCGACCTTGTATTTAAGTTTTTTTATGTTTGTTCGCCGATTACGCCGCCATTTGGGTACCGATTTTCAAAAATTTTTTTTTGTTTGAAAAGGTATACTTCCAAGGTGGTCCCATTGTCTTCAGGTCAGGATCAGATGATGGGATCCTGGAGAAATTGAGGGAACTCCTCAAATATTATAGGCAAGCGTATACCGATTTAGGTATTTTTGATAGTAACTTATGTTGGAACTGATGATGAAGACCAGAAATGGCGTAGATGGGTTAGATTATATAGATTTCTATAAGTTTGTACGGAACCCTCGGTGCGCGAGTCCTACTCGCACTTGACCAGTTATTTAGTTTACTTCTTTGTTAAATTTTCAATTAAAAGTCATTTAATCGTAACGTCGCGTCATCATTGTTTACAATACACGTCGTAGATTTGTATAGGTCTTTTGGCTGTATTTCGTATAAAAATGATGACGTAAAAACAATCCAAAAACATCGTAACTTGTGGAGTTACTTATTTTATAGACTTTTCTATAAATCATCAATTATTTATTGTAGAGTCAAATGAGATTGCATACGAACACACATGCGTAACGTACGGAATGAATATTATTGCTACTAGTATAACTATTCCACAGTCAGACTGATTCTGATTAATATAACAAATTTATAACCAATGATTTTTAATGTTCCCTAATTTATTATCCACTAAATTTGAATTGCATTTCACTCTCTCAAATCAAGGCAAACCAATATTAATCACTGCATGGTCTATATAATAAGAAAATACAAGCATAATCTGTGCAAAGATCGAAAAATAACAAAGAGAAAAACACATTAGCCGCAGACGATACTATTAAAACAATTAAAATATATGATTTAGCCAATCAAGATTGTTATCAATGCTTGTAATTATGATCTCAACACATTTAAATATAAGAGACGAATGCCCGAAGCGACTGCATTCGGTCGGGGGCATTAGTGAACTTTTTTTCGCGTCTGGTAAACCCGGTCATTAATTCGCGATTATGTCAAGCATCGAGGTACTGTTACTAGCATTTTGTGGGAAGGCTTGTTACATACGAATTTTGATTAAAACGTCTTGATTTCTTTAAATGTTTTGATTTAATGGCGATAGATGGCGTGATTTTTTTAATTATTTTCTTTATTAATTTGCTTATGTGTTATAATCATTTGTTTTATTATTTTAGGTTATATAGTTACAGCAACATGAAGTTAAATTGTAAACATTTGTGGAAACTAAGAGATGCACATATCTTTAAATTTTATTTTAAGTATAAGACAAGCAATTTATTTTTTGCATGTTTATATTGTAATTGTACATGTAATTAAATAGAATTACCCAATGAAATTCCATTTGTATTATTTTATATTATTATAAATGTATTTAATTATAACTAATTTAATGTTATTAAGAATTCAATTAATTAGATTACCTTTTCAGGTAGTAATCAGATTATATAGATGATAATAATACATGGATTTAGTATAGATGAATTTCATACAGGATGTTTAATATAAACATTTGTAATTTTTAAAATGTATATACTTAATAACACAATTTTAAAAGAGTACCTATCGAGTTTCTTGCCGGTTCTTCTCGGTAGAATCTACATTCCGAACCGGTGGTAGCTTTTCCTTAATTTAAGTACGTTTTGTTTATTTTGACCAATCAAAAGTGCTTTTAAAAGCCTACTTGAATAAAGTATATTTTGATTTTGAATTTATTCATACTAGTCTATAGTATGTATAATAATTTGTATAACATAGAGAGACCAAATTTGTACGCTCGAAATAAACTACGAAACCTGTTTTAAAAATTATGGTATTATTTGAAAGGTAAATTATTATAAACGGTCATTACTTATATTATAGAGATCATATCTTACGTTTACGTGCGTATTATTTAAAAAATACATTAACATGAGCAAATATCTAAGCAAAAACTAGTTAATAAATAATGAAAAATTTTTAAAGTGCCGATATTTTATAACTTCAACAATTTCTATGCAAATATTATCTAGACACTAATCTAGGTGAGTATGTAAGTAGCCTTATATGAATAGAGGCTTCCTCTACTGTTACCTATTTAGATGATAGATGTTATGATACACTTGCCTGCACGTGCTAAAAGCTTAACAGACGAAATAATTTCGCATACGTGCGGCTGAATGAGACGAGATCATCGTCTAGTAGCGGTCTTTCGTACTTTTTAGGATGCTTATTTCATACTATAGTCTGAACGCGGATTTGTTTGTTTATCAATTTTTATATGTTATGCCTTAGAATATTAACATTAAAACGTTGAAATAAAACTATTTTAAACGGATTTAAATCGCGTAGTTTCCGTTTAAAATAGTTTTATTTCAATGAGTAATAATCGCGAAAATCTAAGACAACGATAACATTAAAACGCTTTGCTAATAGTAGACGTGTGAGGTTTTCTGTCTGTCTGTTTCGTGAATCAATTATACAAACTGATAAACAAACTTTACCTTTTTATAATATTAGTATATATATAGACAATAAATATTACTTGCAAATATTAAAATAAATGACTACGCATATTCGTATCCTTACATGTGAATACATAATGTAATAACTTCTATAAAATATAATCATCTTGATTCGAGATATACATAAGCCTGTATCCGTGATTGCAATTACGTTAACGATAGAGTTGGTAATGCAATTCTTATCTACACCTACTCATGTTATAAAAAGATAAAAATTGTCTTCAATTTGTATGTAGAGAATAATTTCTAAAACTACAGATCCGATTTTACAAATCTTTTTGAGTTGGATAGCCCGTTAGATAGAAAGGTTATAGGCTGTATTACATCACGCTATAATTCAAGAGCGAAGCAGTAACAATAAACGCTAGTGAAACCACGTAGTTACTGTTATGAATATAACGAGCAAATGGGTCACTGTTTGTAAATTGTCACCACCGCCAATGAACCTTTGAAGAGGAGTCCCAAATGCATCGCCAACGTAAAAAGGAATAAGAGAAAACGAAGAGGAATAGGGAGTTAGCAAGAGAAGGGGTTGGTTTGGTTGGCACGTTTTGGTGGCACCAAAACATACTACTTTTCACAGGTTTTACGTAAGAGTGTGGTACTCGTGGTCAAGACAACAGGTATATGAACTGTAGTCAGTAGGCTACAGTAAGTTTTATCTAGCGATTTCTATTATTCAGGGTTCGATATGTTTTTGCTTTTTTATAGAAAATAGTTGACAAACGAGCAGACGGGACACCTGATGCTTACCGCCGCCCATGGACATTTGTAACATATCATTTCATCATATCAATACGAGGAACAAGGACAAACTCATTGTGCCTGCTACTCGACTACGTCGAGTAAGTAATTCTTTTGTTGGGAGATGTATACGATTTTACAACAGGATCCCAGAAAACGTTCAAAATGCTTCTATAGCAAAGTTCAAAAAAATTGTAAAGAAACGTTTGTGTTAGAGGTTATTATAATATTAAAGATTTCATAGATGATGACACACCTTGGGAATAATGCGATCGCTTCCAGGCTGTCTCAATATATTTTACATACTGTAACCAATCTTGACGTTGTTAAAAAAAAAAAAACTAACAAAAAAAAAAGTCCCGCTGAGTTTCTTTCGCGGTTTCTTCTCAGGCCTGAGGTTATACTTTTCCGAAACCGTGGTAGATTCATTTTCTTGACGTTCAAAAAGAGAATGTAAATTCCTATTTTGAATAAAAATATTTTGATTTTGATTTTGAAACCCAGAGGAGCCAGGAATGAGTTGCCAGCTAAAAAAGGAATAAATTGGAAAAGGGAATAGAAAGTAAGGAAAGACATAGGGTGGGGGTTAGGCTTGTAACTCTCACTCACCGCACGAAATGTAACTACATGAACAACTTCACGTCGATCTTCTGTGAAAGTTACGTACTGCTCCGGTCGAGTCCGTATACGAGCCGTTTCATTAGGCTTCAGCTAGGCTCTACTTCAACTGAATGAAACTTAGGTATGTAATTGTTGGTCAGTAATGGTATTTAATTAACTCAAAAATATATATAAAATTAAATGTTTTATCGATATTACCAATAAAACACTTAAAATAAACAATAGTTTGCATAATCGAATTGCGATTATCCCAACGACCGTTGATATAAAACTTAATTTGATTGGTCGATCGTTCCGGCGCTCGCTTCTGATTGGTTGACACTATTGCGTAGGCGCAGTGAAAATTAATTTCTCTATTCTTACCGATGGTTATCCTGTAATAAAATAATATTTATGTTTCTTTAGATTATTATAGATTTATGTTTTAGTGACACGTAATGGTAATATATATGGTTTATTTTAGATTATAATAGACTTTAATAGTCGTCTTACTATTTTATATGATAGTTAAAAGCTAGAACAACACAGACACGGTGAGTTGTGTAATATAGTATTACAAGTTGGTTCACGAGGATTCGTCTGCGCAGACTAATTACCTTTTTTTTGGTTTTTCAGGTGCAATCTTCAAAAATATATATCCGATCTCTGGGCGAGGCATCGGTGGAGATTTATACCCACTAAAACTCCTATGATGGCCGTCCTTGGTGTGAAAACGGTGAGATCGCAAGATCGCCTGCGCATGCGCATCCGCTGTCCCTGCCGTGCGTTGCTCCGCCGGAGCTGGCGGAGCTCCTACTCTTGTAGCTGTGCCCTTATCCAGTGCCCTATTTAAATGTTATACTAAAATATAACTAAGACTTTTAAAAAAGTACAAAGCAAACATTATACCTTTATTTGCGAATAAGAGTTATTTCCATAAATTTGTCATAACTTAATTCTAATCGTAAATGCAGTCAATAGCAAAATTGGTTTAACGGTTTAGGCGTAAAAACGTAACATACAGTTTGAGCTACTTTCATATTTAGATGCTGATATGCAATAATGTGTCAACCCACAAAAAGTCAAATTCGGAGATATTGATGTATTTTGATACTACATGACCTTTTTAACAGTATTCAAAAAACATTCAAGTCATATAAACTAAATAAGTATGTAAAAAAGATTCTTAATTAATTGTTTCGAATTTCAAGTGTGTCCATATTTTACTGTTTATATTATAATCTCAAGCATTTGAAGAAATTTTTATTAAATAATATATTAAATATATCAACCGGCTTTTAATTTAATATACATTTTATCAAAAAAGAAAAGTAAAGATGGATATATACTTCTTCAAACATATTTATTAAGAATAGGTTTGACATATTTAGACGCCATTTTCTCAAAATGAAGTCCGTTTGGCTTGACACAGTATTGCTTGTCAGCGTCCATTTATACTATTAGTATGAATTAAAACCATCATATTATTTTACAAGATGACCTATAGTAATGTTCGTTTTTAATAAACCTTAATAATATTAAAATCAAAAACATTATTACTAAATATATGTAAATATCACAAAATATGCCTAAAATCATACGCATATATGATCGAGGATATCTCGTTACCAAATATGGTCATATATTGCATAAGTATATGCCTTCACTTTACATTTCCTTGTGCGTCAGCAACAGCTCGACGCTATCATACGCGTAGTGTACCGCGCACGCGCATACCACCAATTATTTTTAGGATAAAAATCGGTCAAGTGCGAGTTGGACTTACACGTGAATGGTTCTATAGTAGAAGATATTATTTACCAAGTACCAATTTCAATATTAACTGGAAACATATTACACTTTCAGAGATTTAAACTATGAAGAAAAGTAGATCTTTTCCTACACAGAGCCAATACAGACAACGCGACGATGATATTTTAATTAATTTACGTCGTCACATCAAATTGCAGAACCCTGAAAATATCCTAAATATTTTTTTATTTATTTTGAATAATTGTTAAACTTGTATGCATTTGTGCAGAATAATTAAATAAAAAAATCAAAATATATATTTCAAGCTGACATCAGTATTATCTTATTTTATCACATTTTCGTAATCAAAAAAATATATTATGTACCGTCGCGTCGCGGAAATGAAATAATAAAAAAAATATTTTTTTATTAAGAAACAATAATTTCACACAGTTTGTTTTTATTTGTTATTGCTTATCGGAAGTTTTTTTTATTTATGTTGTAAGCCAATCAATTTGTTTATAAGAAATAAAGCTTTATTTTTATAATATATGTTAGGGAAATATAATTTTAATGTATTTTAAAGTCGTGACACAAATCCTTTTGGGTCCCCCTTTTACCTGAAAAAAAAAGAAGAAAGAAGACATGGTCACCTGGTTTAGGTATTTATGTAATTCCTATTTACATATATAAATACATAGGTTTAGGTGACTAGGACTTATTATTTAAAAACATAACATAATATATGTACATATGTCTTGATATATTTTATATCCAACAATCGATCTCTATCAGACATCCCAAAGAATATAGTAAAAAAAAAAACATTTAAATACATATTAATTTTATTATATACTCCCCTCGTTTTGACTCTCCTTTGTGGCTACTGTTTTGCTTCTTTAAGTCGTAGCGTTATGCAATATAGCCTATAACCGTCCCTAATAAACGGACTATCCAACGCAGAATGAGAAACGAAGAACAATCAGATCAGTAGTTTCGGAGATTAAATAGTACATAAAAACTTATAAATTAACAAAAATATAAATAAGAAAAACTTAATAATATTAGTATAGATCATTTCTGTACATACATTAGAGGTCTCAGTAAAATAAATTCACGTGCCATAATCTAAATACATATAATTTAAAGGTGACTGACATAGTGATCTATCAACGCACAGTTCAAACTACTGGACGGATCGGGCTAAAATTTGGCACGCAGGTAGATGTTATGACGTAGGCATCCGTTGAGAAAGGATTTTGATTAATTCTACCCCCAAGGGGATGAAATAGGGGATGGAAATTGTATAAAACTTTATCAATTTTAAAGCAATCAGGCTGAGATTTTGAATGCATAAAGCTGCTATGACGTAGGCTTTACAGACATCGCAGACGAAGTCGCGAGCACCAGCAAGTTTTAATATAATTTCTATAAATAGTATCAAATTTATAAGATCGCACGTCAATTTATCCATCGTTAATAATAAAGTAATTTAAAACGAACCATTCTATATATAATGAATGGTAACACTTCGCGTAAAAAATTAGCCAAAGAACATTTAGAACCGACAAAAACTAACCCCGAAGTCCATCGATCAAGACGACCGTTAGATCGAAATCGACTTTTTAGACTATCTTTATTTTGTTATTCGTTCCGCTACGCTATTATAATAAAAAGTCTTTCTTCTCAACACGCGGTAAGTGTTGTGACATGTTGGGGTTTGAATACAACTTCATTTGATAGTCTGAGAGCTAGTGTTCGGATGTGTGACGTTTCGGCTGGATAGGACTAAGCGTATGCTGAGCACAACTTAGTTTTAAAATCACGTAAGTCACGGGTAATGTATGAGAGTATTGATTACCGTACTTATTATATATTAATATATAATATTGATTTTCTGAGATTCTATTGATAGTCTGAGAGCTAGTGTTCTGATGTGTGACGTTTCGGCTGGGTAGGACTAAGCGTATACTGAGCACAACATAGTTTTAAAATCACGTAAGTCACGGGTAAAGTATGAGAGTATTGACTACCATACTTATTATATATTGATATATAATATTGATTTTCTGAGATTTATTGATGGTCTGAGAGCTAGTGTTCGGATGTGTGACGTTTTGGCTGGGTAGGACTAAATGTATGCCGAGCATTAAATAGTTTTTAATTCAAATAATTGACACAAATAACAGATTATCTATAAGAGTATTGATTACCGTGTCTTTTAGACTGTCCTTATTATTTTGTGATTTGCTTCGCTACGCTTTAATTAACCGACTTCAAAAGTAGGAGGTTTTCAATTTGTAGTGTATGTGTTTTTAAATTTTTCTTTCCTCAGAATTATATCATTTCTTAACCATTCAGGTGTGTGGCGGTTCGGCTGGGTAGGGCAAAGCGTATGCTGAGCACTACATAGTTTTAAATTGACGTTAGTGACACTAATATCAGATAATGTATGTGAGAATACGGAAATCATCCGTGCCTTTTAAATTTTGTGATTTGCTTTGCTACGCTTTTATCGACCGTCTTCAAAACTCGAACGACTTCAAAAGTTGTAGATTTTTAATTTGTAGTGTATGTATTCAATTATTTATCGACAAAAAAAAAAAATAAGAAAAACACAGATGAAAATCGGAAGAAAACATACACTGTTACAAAACCTTTCAGTATTACGTGTTTCACTAGTGTGAGATAAGTAGCTAAAATTTACAACATCTAAATATTTTTCAATCTTCACGAAATTTGGTAAATATGTCTTTTGTGACGGGGAAAAATTAAATTCAATGAAAAAGAAATTTTTGGAAAAATGACCACCACCACCACTGTTTATGTATGTCAATCAGAACTCGCTGAAATAGCGTGATCTTTTATATCACGAGCTCTTAGTCCAGTGTCAACGTCCGCCAAAAGTTTAGTGGTGCGAAGTGTCTTTCATTCGATACATTTGTTCGTTCTGAAAAGTCTATGGCTGTTTGTAATATTCGCCTTAGAAAATTATGTTGTAATAATTTAAAATTAAGAAGACTATTTTTATCTAGTACTTTTAAAGATCTAAGGATACTATTGTAATATACAATATTGTTCAATTAAAATTCTTAAGAACACTTTACCTTGTCGTATTTATTTGGAAAGAATTACTTTCTTCATCGTAATTATGTAGATTGTGCTATGCGACTGATTAAAATTAACTTTTAAGCCCTGAAATAAAAGTTATAAGTTTGATCGTTATGTGTCTGTCTGTGGCACCTTAGCTCCTAAATGGATGAACCGATTTGGATGCGTTTTTATTTGAAAGAGGTTTCTATCGATGGTTCTTAGACGTATTGTAACATAGTCTATCCAGCCATTTCAAGATCATGAGCTCTTTTTTCTAATTCTTAAAGAATTTTGCGTCGAGGGTTTTTTAAATTTTTATGATATACATTTTTCAGCCTAGCCGATGCACCGCGACATCTAATAGAAGTTATGTAATGTAACTATGTCTATAACCTTTTCGTAAGTGCAAATAATAAGTTGACGTTTTATCGAATTTGAATACCAACAAGTACCCTTCGCTGTTATTTACTATTATAAGGGGGTATTTTTATCTATACTAATATTATAAACCTGAAGAGTTTGTTTATTTTAACGTGCTAATCTCAGGAACTGCTGGTTCGAAATGAAAAATTCTTTTTGTGTTAGATAGTTTATTTATTGAGGAAGGCTATAGGCTGTATAACTAATCAATTACTTCGCATGCGTACGTGTACAGCTGTAGTAATAGAATCATTTACTTTTTAAACGGTAATTTTTAACTTACATTAAACACTTTCATACATTACAACATCACAAAACAAATGATTAAATTGAAAAACTCAAAAACCCGACTGCGTAACAACACCATCTGCAGCGTGCAGTACCGTACAGATATCAGTTCTCCGACTCCACTCCGGCGACGTTCTAAGCCGAGGTGCGATCTCACTAGTAGACACCCTTAGACACGGACGTCCATTCTGAGCCCCAACGGGGGCTCCCAATTTCAAGGCCGAGTCTCAATACTCAGCCCCCCCCCCCCCCCCCCGGTGACGCTGCTGTCAAGGCCAGTAGGGCCAACAGCAATACACATCTCAGAAAAAAAAATCAGTTTTGTCTAAAAGCCAATAAGTGAGAATCGTTACTAACCAACTTTAAACGTTTTAAATCCTAGACGGTAATTCTGATTGAAAAACAATAATACAAACCTAAAAATCATTTTGAAATACCTATTCAACCATACCCCACATTTTAAAGTTCGTCGATTTTTTTTTTCACTTTATGGCGTCTTAAATCGGCCAAGTAAAATGCAATTTCTTATGCTTTCTATGACATTCGCATGACGAATTAAAAGACGTCATTTATCAAAATCAGTCTACGCGTTTGGTCTAAATAGTGCCACAAAATACAAACCCACATACATATTTATGTATATGCATAGATTATAAACATGTAACCCTTCTTTGCGTCGCGCAGTCGGGTAAAACTTATTATGTGCGTTCAAAAGTTATCCCAGCTTAATATCTTCATTGGCACATAGCGGCTTGGCGCCGCGCCAGCGTGCGTGATGAATTTATGTGCGTGAACAGTCTTGAGCGCGACTGTATGTTAGCTTTCTTCCGATTAATATATAAAATAACTCTCTTTCCTTGATTTATGTTGCCGGAAGTAACTTAACGTTTTAAAATTTATTTATTATTTTAATTTATTTTCGCTGTGAGACACAAAGGCGGTAAATATTGTGTTCTTTTTTGGTGTAAGTTTTTTGAAATGAAATTTTGGTAATATAATGAATTATTGTACAGTATAGTACCAGACTGTTACTTTTCCACTGGGTAAAGATTTCTTCTACTATTATTAATAACGATATAGAATATAAATTTATCATGTTTCTCCACTGCTGTTTGATCAATTCATATAATATACCTATAATAGTACCTCTGTCTGTCTGTTTGTTACATTTTCACGCCTAAACTTCTGAGCCAATTTTGATAAATTTCGGTATACAATATATATTAGATATTGGAGAAGGATATAGACTTTTTGTCGTGAAAATAAATGTTGAAAAGTGTGAAATAGGAGATGAAAATTTGTATGGGGAACATATAATTTCACAAAGAAAATAATAAATATAATAATATCTCAATATATCAAAATCTATTCAAAATAATTAATTTACGCAGACAATGTCGCGAGTATCAACTAGTACATAATAGTATACATGTCTTAATTTTTTTCTGGACGCAGTTTTATTCGTGATACTTTTCTTCACCGCTGAGCACGAAATGAATTTTAAATAAAACGAAATAATTAAAAACTTAAAACAGTGAATCAACTCGACTAACAAGAAAGATTTATTTATAATCTATACTTTCTAATAAAAAAATAAATTCTGGAAGTATACAAAAATAACTATGCGTAATTCTTAAAAGACAAGCCAACGTCAGCCGGGTCAGCAGTGACAAACACATACAGTACTTAAAAACAGTCAACTACGAGCGGAACTCGCACACAAAGGGTTCCGTGACATAGTACAAGATAACATTATGTACTTTTGAAATTATTACTACTAGACTACGGCTAAGTTAATATGAAGGGTAATGATTTTAACAATATAAATAAGTATGTTTGTATGTTCCACCGTAGCGTCTAAACTATTGAACCGATTTTTATGAATGAGATGTCAATAGATTCGTAATAATTGCTCGGATGACGTGGCTATATACATTTTATTAAAATTGTATATGACTGAATTTATTTAGGTCTATTTTTCTTTGCTTGTCTTTATTTGGTAACAAGACCCGAAAGAAAATCATGAATTATCGAACATTTTTCATTATAATTTTGTATAATAAAAAATGATTCATTTATATCATTCAATCGATAATTTCTTTTCTAACTCTGATGTATGGCTAGAAATATGCCAGCTAAATATGAAAAGTAAAGAAAACTAGACTATACGTGTCGGGCAATAGTTTTTAAAACTCTTTTCTTATAAATAAGAAAGGCGCTATAACAGTATGTATAAATTTGTAAAGTCCGACTCGCACTTGACCGGTTGTTATTATATAAAAGATAAAACCGCTGGTGTACTAGTACATTTATTTATAATCAGAACTAACAATATTAAATTTCGTGTTTCTTACTTTGAAAATGATTGAAACGAAATGATGAAATATAAAAATGACTTTCTTAGAGGTGAAATATCGATTGTTAGTGGATGCTTACAACTTAAAAGGTATCAACTGCCAATTTCAAGTTTGTAACTTCAGCGGTTTCGGCTCTATGTTAATTAATCAGTCAGTCAGTCAGGACAAGCACATATTGTATAAATATAAATAGACATTCTGTAAAAATTTCAACTCTTTAACTATTAGTACAAGAATTTGTCACCGATTTGATCAACATTTTATTTAAATTCGATAGTTGAATAATTACTCTTTTAAAAAGTACTTATATATTTAGTAAATACTTAACAAATAAATATTTAATTTTTAATTCTGCTGTTAGACAAACAAACAGTCAGACACACGAACGGGGAGTGACCCCGTGAGTTTTCAAAAAATCAAAATCAAAATATGCTTTATTCAAGTAGGCTTAACAAGCACTTGAATCGCAATACAGACACAAAAAAAAAACTAATTAATTAATTTACCACCGGTTCGGAATGTAGATTCTACCGAGGAAAACCGGCAAGAAACTCGTTACTCTTTTAAAAAGTTCTTCGAGTAAGGAACCCTAAATATAGTGGTTCACGATCGTCTACAGTTTCGCAACAAGCAAACAGACAAACAGTTGCGCGTCTGATAATAGTTCGAAACCCGTCGCCTGGACCATAAATCCGTCACTGGTTGGATGGAAGCCAGTGCGCACTTGACGCCTTCGTTTGACTCGCACTTTGGTATTGCTGCTTTCTGTTAAATATTATTGTAGTTTCTTCTTGAGGAATTACTTTGTTTTACTCTCAAGAGCGATATGAAACAACTCTGAACCTAGAACGTCGTAAGTTACGAAAGCTGTGGCGCTCAAAAATAAGGACACTGACAGTAAATTCTTTCAACTGTAAAGCAATGTCTTTTGTTTTGTCAGAGGAAATCTTCGTAAAGATACCCGATTCCTGGGGGGGAGATCGGGTTATGTTGCGATTTGTACCCACTAAAACCCCTGCGATGGCCTTTCTCAGCACGGAAATGGAGAGGACTCGTGATCGCTTGCGCATGTCTAGTAACTTATGTAAATCTCTATGAAAGTCTCAGAGCAAAACTTATTAGTGTAATTCTCGCCTAATTAAAAAATGACACGTGGAAATTAGCACATTTAAATAAACAAAAAAGCTTCATAGGTTAGGTTGGGTTAGGTTAGGTTACTATTTGATTTTTTTAGTTGCATATATAAATTCGTGTTTGGACATGGTTTATATGAATGAAATGTTTCTACACGTATGTGTAAACATTGACTTACTGTAAAGGAAAAATTAAATCTCATTTTAGAGTGGTTTAGATTGGATTAGTGGTTCCTCATTAGTACTAGCTAGCTATAATTGAACATACGCTGAAAAGATGGTAAAATAAAATATTTAAAATATATTTTTTTAAAGTACCTTCCCTACACGTGAAGTCGGCATGATTTTTTTTAATCTATCCCATGGTAGCCTGTAACGTTGGATAGATCGTTTAAAAATATTACACGTATGGGAAAACCTTTCGACTTTCCTCTTCTTTCCTTTTCTAAAACAATTTACAGCAATAGATAGATGATATACTATTACAAATTATAGTAACAAAGAAACACATTTAAGGTTACTAGGTTCGATTCTAGAGCTATGTAGACTTTTCTGCAAAGACTATCTTTCTTAACTTCAAAATTGGCACCATGGTACAACTTCTTAAGCTCTCATAGTTTCAGATCTTTTCTTCATGAATCATCCCGTGTATATAGGTACCAGGGAGTCAGAAGAGTGTAGGATAAAACACTTGATATCAGCGAATTAGCTATAATCGCAATAATACGAGCTGATTATGACGCGGTAAGTCATATCGTAGACCATAAATTCGTCAGACCTGGCGCGATGCCAGCATTCACTTAGCGCGTTTTGATTCACATTTCATTCTTTATTCATTTCCATGTTACCTTATCGTTAGTATGCCTTTGTTATATAAAAAGTGATTGCTAGAGTATTAGAAAAAACATAACTGCTTTACTACAAAAGGTGAAATAAAACCATGTTCAATACGTGTCTAGCTAAACAGTGTTTAAAAATTAAACATCGTTTAATGTTGTAAAATGTTGTCAAAATTGCTATACTGCCTGTAAAATTATAGCGAAAAAAATATCACACGTTATATTTCACAGCTAAAGTTGTTTTTAAGAATATGTTAAAAACGAAATTGTCTTTAGACGCGGATTTGTAGTACAGGATTTTATAGAAACGAGTTTAAAGTATGTTTAAATTTTTTTGTAAAGTAACGCAGTTAATTATATTGCAAAAAAAATATTTATGCTTTTTTGAAATGTCACTCGATATGAACCAAATATTAGTGACAATTACATTACATTAAGAAGGAGAGTTAGTGTACTTCGGTGAACTACCGCTATTGCACTTTGATACATTTTGACAGTTGATTTTCGTTTCAGTACAAAAATCAGAAATCAACTGTCAAAATGTATTGGGTTGCGATAGCGATAGCGCATAATAATTAACCTGCTGGTAATAGCAATCATGCGACCATTGAGTTATTGAAAAAAAATCTAATAAATTATTTCTGTAAATTATTCAACATGTATTACGCTATACTTAACTACATTTTCAAAATGACCCTTCCCATAATGTTAAGTAAAAATATATTAATATACCTAAATGCAAATCTTTGTTTTTTTCTTACGCTTTCGCGTTCTTAACCGATCATCATGAAATGCACACACGTTTTCAGGACCACAGAAAAGGACATATGATATCTTCCATCTACCATCTATCTATCTATTCTTCCTAATGGATAGAGAAATAACTTTTAGACGATCGTCTGACATAACCAAATCAACTATAACGCATGTAAATGCTTGAAACCAATTCGCCTGACTGTATAAACTATTGTCGCCGGGTATAACTTAAGAATTCCACCAATACATTAATCCAAATTCATTGATGTATTTGGATGCCGATAAGCAATAATGTGTCAACCCACAAAAAAGTCAAATTTTAAGATATTGATGTATTTTGATACTACGTCACCTATTTAACATTATCCAAACAAATTTCAAGTCATCTAAACTAAATAAGTATGGAAAAAAGTTTCTTAACTCAATGTTTCGTATTTCAGGTGCGTTCCATATTTTGCAATTTATAAAATAATCTCAAATATTTAAAAACTTATTATAATATAACATATTAAATAAATCTATCTGCTTTTGATTCAATATACATTTTATCAAAATATAAAAAAAAAGATGAATATATACGTCTTCAAACTTATTTATTAAGAATAGGTTTGAAATCTTTAGACGCCATTTTCTCAAAACGAAGTCCGTGTGGCTTGACACAGTATTGCTTATCAGCGTCCATTTAAAAGTAATGATAAAAGAAAAAATTTAAAAATGGTCATTTCGATTACTTTAACAATAACTTGAGTTAGGTAATTTAGTATCCAATTAATTTTAGTTTTATATAACTCCGTGGTTCATAGTCTATGATTTTGAAAAAAATAAATAACTACTCCATCACCATTTTGTGATTTTAAATCTAATTCAACGATTAAAATTAAATTAATTATTAATATATTTAAATTTTTAATTTCTCTTTCTTCTTTTTTTTAAATAGAATTATTTGTTCATGTTAGAATGTATTGAATTTAAGTTATATTGAATTGAAGACATAAATATTAGTAGTTTTATAAAATTAAATTTGGTTAATTCCCATATATAAAAAGGTTTTTGCGTTCTGTGGCCGATATAGGGAATTTTTTAATGCAGTCACTTGAATTCTAAGAGTGCGATATGAGTTTTGAAAATCTAAGAAATCTTTTTGGTTTCTGTAACCGAAGTGCGCCAATACCTAAGTCTCCGTTGTCAGCCAGCCACTCCGTCTCTCAACTATACATATTTCGATAACTGTAATAGATAGAGAATCGAAATTTTTGTAGAATATATTTACAGAAATAACTATATTCATATTGCTTCTACTTCTAATATCAAATAATAAAAACCGAGCCGACCTGAACAATATTTTATTATTATAACGCTCCCCTCGTTTCTTTTACAAAAAAGCACACATATATCTTAGACGGGAATTACTTTTGAATGTATTTTAACCTAGTAACAGTTACTTAGGTAACCTTAAGAAAGTTATTGTCAAAAATAAAGACACTGATAGTAATTCTTTCAGCTGTAAAGCAATGATAAATAAGTTACGTAAATTTTTATGAAAGTCTGAGTGCAAAACTTATAAGTGTAGAATTACACTACATTGCTTTACTGGGCTGGAACCTTTCATGTGTAAATTCGGCTCATACTTGACGGATTTTTCTAACCAGTCGCGTAAAAGTTTCAAAATTGTTTTGCATTACTGCGTGTAACTGTACAATCACAACTCGCGGTTGATCTTTTTCTCGGCGACGTGTCTTAACGCGGCATAAGTTGTCATGGCAACGAGCCAGATGCATTTATGATAGCAGTGAAAAAGATACACTTTTTATTCACGAAAACATACATTTTTAGCGGGGACTTTTTATAGGTAGACTAGTAGTTTTGATGGTTTTGCCCGCGTGTATTTATCACTCCGAATTTCTTTGTGTGATAAGCCCGATTATTGAGGAAGATTTTTCATACCAATCTATACTATATGGACGCTGATAAGCAATACTGTGTCAACCCACACAGACCTACATTTTGAGAAAATGGCGTCTAAAGATGTCAAAGTTTTCTTAATAAATGTGTTTGAAGACGTATATATCCACCTTTTCTTTTCTTTTGTGTAATGAAAAGTTGCATCAAAAAATAAGTTTTTCAAACATATAAGATTATTGCATAAATTGCAAAATATTGGAACCCACTCGAAACTCTCTGCTATAAATTAAGAAAATTTTTTCATACTCATGTAGTTTAGATGAATTAATTTTTTTTAATAATGTTTAATAGTTAACCAAGTATCAAAATACATCAAAATCTCCGAATTTGACTTTATGTGGGTTGACACATTATTGCTTATCAGCATCCATATATTATAATAAGGTACATTTCTTTTGTAAGTTTGTATGTAGGGAGTACTAAAACTGCACATTCGATTTACAAAATTCTTTTTGCGTTAGATTTCCTGTTTATAGAGGAAGGATATAGGCTATATTACATTACGCTATGAATCATAGGAGCGCAACAGTAACCATAATCGTGAGTAAAACCGCGAGAATAAGTTAGTGGCTTATTTAATTTCATGCTACGATCTGATGATAATTAATAACTATAGATATCTTACATTCATACTCCAATTTCGACAAGCTCGCCACTTGACTCGTTCGCCCAAATATGGATGCTGATAAGCAATAATGTGTCAACCCACAAAAAATCAAATTTGGAGATATTATTGTATTCTGATAAACCGCAATGTATTTAATATTATTCAAAATAATTTCAAGTCATCTAAATTAAATAAGTACGAAAAAAAGTTTCTTAATTTAATGTTTCGATTTTCAAGTGCGTCCCATATTTTCAATTTCTACAATATTTGAAAACTTATTTTATAAAAAAAAATGTTTTATTATACCAATCAGCTTTTAATATATTATTCCTTTTATCGAAATAGAAAAGAAACGATTGGTATATACGTCGTCAAACAAATTTATTAAGAATAGGTTTGACATTTTAGACGCCATTTTCTCAAAATAAAGTCCGTGTGGATTAACACAGTATTGCTTATCAGCGTCCATATAATCTAGCCTGTCATACTCAGTCACTAACTGGTCGCTATACACTGCGTTCGAAATGTAAACTAGTATAACATCCATTAAACACATTACTAAACGTAGAAACCGTCGAGCCTTTCGGATGTACCGAAGACCTGAACCAATTAAGACAAAAAATTATCACCTTTGAAGGAGCACAGCTTTATAATAACATACCTTTTCATATAAAATATAATACAAACTAATGTGTAAAGTGGGTGATACTATTATTATGGTACGACGAATATTAATCATTATATGTAAGTTTCAGTTATGTCCAAATAAGTGTCTTTATATTGTCTTATTGAGAATTAAGTGACTTAAATTTAAAATCCACGTGCTTATCTATAGATACCTATACATGAAAACACAAATTAATTATAGAAGCAACTAATTTTATTATATTAAGCTAACTACTAAAGTTCCTTCCAGCCTCAACCCTTTCGCCTGCATTAATTGCAATAATGGATGATTGGATGTCCAAGAGTAAATTATATTTATATAATCCACACGATACCTTTAAGAATATCAACAAACAAACGTTCTTACCATTTAATATTAGATGACGATTATTATTATGATAAGTTAAAATTAAAGCATAACAAAGTTTACAAAACATTCATAATAATTCAATTCAATGCCTAATTTCTCGAATCAAATTCTAATACTCTCACAACGGCAGCAATTAGGGGCAAACAGGGTACGTCAAAGTTGAGTCCCCACCCTGGGCTGCAATTTTTTAAGGGGGCACCAGGGTGGCTGTTTGGTGACGCTTGCACCTCTCTGTGCGGATCGCGTGGATTGGTCTGTTTGATGATATTTTTAAATATCTTTTAAAAACTATGGTATATAATACAACGAAAATTTGTTTCATTAGAAAACAATATGCTGTTATTATTATATAATTCTGTAATATGTAATACGTAATATAAGTTAATATGGGATGTTTATTTTTATGCATACATTAATTTTACCTGCTTTATGATATATGATGTTTTAATTTAGTTACGTTGCAGTAAATACTGCACAGTTAAAGAAAATTAAAGGTAACATCACAAAAGCTAAATCTTTAATTGTATTAAAAAAAAACACTAAGTAAAATAAAACAAAATAACGAAATTTTAAAATTGACAGACTATGCAATGTCTAAAACGATGAATCTAAACTATAAAGGAATGAAATTTTCACAATAATTCACTACAGGAAAAACAGGATTCCATATTAGGCATATACATAGAAAGTAAATATTAAAAAATGATCAAAAATTCATTATTCGATGAGCAGTCTAACAATAAAATAATTCAACGACCACTCCGCGCTCGTCGCACTACACTCGCGTACATTTTGACGTGGCGATTTTTTCCCGGCCGCATGTTTCATTTATTTCGCTGCACACATGCGCTCGATCAGACGGCTCGATCGATCCAGCGTCCATCAGGGAGCTTGTAATGTACTATACCATTGTACACTTCCGACTTACGTACACAGTACACATTAACTTGTGTACAAACACATACGCGTTGCGTGTGTGACGATATTTTAATTACGATGACTTTATTAATGGCTGTTATTTATCTTTTTTTGTTGAGCTTCGTATTGATGTAAGTGTGTGGGTGGATACATGTACATATAAATTTGTGTAAACAAATAAGACACGCAGTGTCGTTACATATTATTAGAATATAATTTATAATTTGTTAAATTGTTACATTTAATTTTTGGTTATGAATATTAAGCTAACTTTTAATACCGAATTATATAAATAATTTTTATTTATCCAAAAGGACAATTATTAATACGTTGCAAGCAAATAAAAAGCAAAATGAATACTATAAACATTATTTTATAGATGTTCTTTGAAACATATTATACATTTTTTTTTTATTTTTACACATATATATTCCTTAATACATCCAACTATGGCGATATAATGTAGAGGATTCTAACTCAATTTGTTGCTGATCCCTTTTAAAGGTCAGATTATAGTGGGTTTTGAGTCTAGTGACCTATAAAAACTAAGCAAGAATATTTCAATAACGTAGGAAACAATAGAAACGAGATACAATTAATGAAATCCTTACTTATATTATAAGTGTATATTTGTTTGTTTGTCCTTATTTTAAGTCTCTGCATATAAAGACGTGAATAATCTAATGATTACAAATACAGACTTGCTTCTTCCATAAAAGAAAAAGATTTATTGCGGATTTTTTTTAATTGATTGCCGATTATTCGAAAATGGCTTGACTGACTTAGTTCATTCTTTTTTTTTTATTTGAAACAGTTTTCTTTTTCAATTTCTTCAAAATCGGTTTAGTAATATAGTTTTGAAATCGATATAACTGATATAAGTTTGTCATTCAAGTGAATCAAATTACGTATTTTACTTTTGAATTCGGTTAATCTTTTCTAAAAAGTCTTGGTTCACGCGAACGAATCCACGACCAAAAGCTAGCTAGCTCATTGCTTAAGACTACTACATAATACATATTTCCATCAAATTGATTGTTCTTAATAAGTTAATCTCGAAAACAATACAGCTTCGACGACATATTTACGTACATACTCTTATATCATTTGAGAATTGTATAAAAATAGTCGTACACTTGTATACAGTATATGCATAATACAAACTCCATGTGTATAATAGTTATACACGATACATCAGATCAGAAGTCAGGCTCACATACCCGATCTGTAAATTAGCAATTAATGAATGCGCCACGGCGCCCCCGCTGTGGCGCTGGCATTTTTTGCAGCTATAGGTAGCCTGCGATGGACTGATGCGCTACACACGTGGCTATGTGCTAGATACTTTGTCTCGAGATATACATATAGGGTGTTCGACTTTTAATTAAGGTCCTTCAAATGGGGGCTTTTATAAGTCTAATATACCACATTCCATGTATTATTTTTAAAAAATAGGTAAATATTTGAGTACCACTATTCTCGTGCTCGTAATAAATTAGAAAAATACAAAGAAAATAAAAAATATTTTAATTTTTTTTTATGTTCGGAATGTGATGTGTTAGACTTATAGAACCTCCCATTTGAAGGACCTTAATTAAAATTCGAACAGCCTATATACATATATCAAAATAAACATTAAAATTTCTGTCTGACTATATGTTATGTTTTCGCGCTTAAGCCGGTGAACCAACCTTATTAAATTTTAGTATTTTGGGTCTTGGAAAAGGAAAATTGGGTATTGTTTCTAAATAGAATAAATAATATAGTCATAGCGAATCCAATATGTCTACTTCTTAACAATTCGATTCATTTATAATACTCATTATTCTAATATATAACTAACTTAACGCTTCTTAATTCGTTTTCGCATAATGGGTATTTAGACACTCTTCTTTAAATTTATACAAAAATTTCCTTAAATATAATTACATATTCTACATACAAATACACATAAAAGTACCAGCCTGTAGATGTCCTACAGCAGAGCAAAGGCCTCCTTTCCTATTATGGAGAAGGTTTTAGAGCTTAATCCACCACGCTGCTTTACTGCGAGTCGGCGGATATACATACCGAATTCCTCACGCACGCATGAATAAATGTAAACACAAAAGCACTTGAAGCTAGCCGGGGTTTGAATCCGCGATCATTGGTTGAAATCGAAGTTTTCTAACCAGTAGGCCAACTCGGCTTTTACACATACACATCTTCTATAGTCATAAGCCTCAGCTCTTATAGATATTATAGAAATAGATAGTTCTTTATTCCTTATTTTTTCCTAAAAAAACATAACTCACAAAATACCTACAATCTCGAGACAAATCCCACGACCTTTTCACCATTTACAACTGTCATTTTCAGCTTTTTTCGCAGCGAGCCCGCAGCACTTGTTTTTCTCACCCCCACCCCCCACCCCCACCCCGATAGCGCCGTGCGCGGAATTTGATTAATGCAATGTTCACGATAATTATTCCTGTTACTATTTTTTGACAGCATAAAGTTTTTTTTTCGTTCGGTGTTGATTTTTATATACGTTTTTTTGGACCGCGACGTGATTACGTTATAACAGTTAGTTTTTAGTTTCGAACAGTGCGTTTAAGGCATGTATTTTGTAACTATTTTTTGTTAGTAAAATTGTATGTTCTATATATAAAAAATTGTACATTTTTTTCACTATTACTAGGACTAATATTGGTTTTTATAACGGTATGTGTTTCTCGTTTTAGAAATAGTATTGTATGATAATGTTTATCTCAGTGTGAAATTTAGGATTTTTTTAATACATTATAATATAATTGCAGTTTTATTGGATGTTATAAAGTTTTGAAATTAAATATTTCATTCTATATTCTATAATGTCACACATTAGACAATAAGAAAAAATCTACTTTTAATAAAATTGTAAATAAATTCGAAATATTCACATAAAAAGTACAAAGCAGCCTTGTAAAGTGAAAACAAATAAAAGTACATTTCCTCCTGGTTGTACTTCTCGAGTACTATCGAAAACAATCTCGCTGACAATTCTTAAGCTATATGCTAATTCCAGTAATACTTGTGCACATTCACGTCTAACTTTCAACCTTAGTGCAAAGGCTTAAGGTTAATTTTGATATAAACATTTTTTTTATTGCTTACCGTAATCTTATCTTGAATTATGAACTTTATTTTTTTAGCCCTAGATTCCAAATTAGAATGAAAGCAATGATCGTTTAAAGAGTTGTAATTACAAGAATATTTTATTAACTCGCGTTTTATTAAAAAGAATTCGGTAGGTCCGTTGATTGCACTAAGGGCGGGGCTTATTGTGATAGCTTAGTTTATTACCTAGATTCCTGAATTAACTCAAAAAAGACATCGAAAAAAAGGCATTGTTTTATAAAATAATATTTAGAGGAAAGATGTATAATGTACGTAAAGGCGGGGTAGCCCAGTTTATAAAACATGTTATTTCACCCTTTAACGGATGGTTAAGTATTGGTGATTCAAAATCCAGGGAGCTAATGGGACGCTGATAAGCAATACTATGTCAAGCCGCAAAGAATTCATTTTGAGAAAATGGCGCCTAAAAATGCTAAACCTATTCTTAATAAAATTTCTTTGAAGAAGTTTATGTCCTATCTTTTTTTCTATTTTGATAAAGGAATAATACATTAAAGGCTTAAAGATTGATATATTTAATGTGTTACCTAATAGTAAGTTTTCGAATATTTGAGATTCTTGTATAATTGCGAAATATGGAACGCACTTGAAATTTGAAACATTAAATTTAGAAACATTTATCCGTACTTATTTAGTTTAGATGCCTTGAATTTTTTAATACCGTTAAATAGAAGACGGTGTATCAAAATACATTAATATCTCCGAATTTGACTTTTTGTAGGTTGACACATTATTGCTTATTAGCATCCAATTATGATACTCGCTATAAATACATGTTACATTATGACAATTAAAAGTGAACTTTTAAGCATGGTTTGATAACGAAAGTTTTCCATTATTCGCTTACAGGTTAGAATATCTAAGATTCAAACTAAAATATACACAGCACACACAATTTTGTTCACATGATTAATTTATTCAGACCACTGGAATAGGTAGGAACGTTTTATGACGTGACAATTTTATGACAGCCATTAATTATTTTAGGTTTGTTTCATTTATAGAGCTAGCTCTGTAAATTTTCGTACTCTTATAAAATATTCAAAATCAATCAGTATAAGATTAATATGGAATTCAATTACCATACACAATGGCGAAGCAACAAACTGCAGCAAAGTACCAGGGCACCAGCGCGCGGTAGGAGCTCGTCTGCTCGTAAGATTGATGCGCTGCGTGATGGATGAGTTCGCCATTACAGCGTGTATCGGAACGCTCTGTGGCTTAAATGCATTGTTTAAGTTGAAAACAGTGTTGCCGCATATGATCAGCTTGCCTGTTTAAAAAACAAAAATCTTAATGCGTCTTTTCTCCTTAAGCGTTATGTGATCCTGGTCAAATGAATCTTATTCTTGATTATCGTCAGTGTAGATAGAATACGGTTTGTAAAAGTAATTTTATATTAAAGGAACTTAATGTAATTACTAGATGTAAGATTTTGCTAAGTACAAGTACTAGGGCAGCAGTGCTGGGCAGGCGTTCGTGTAAGATTGATGGAAGACGTGTTCGCCATTATAGCAACTATCCAACTCTTTGTTGATTAAATATTGCACTATCATCTTGGCTTAGTTTAAAATTACGAATATTAATAATGTTCATTTAGGATACAAAAAATAATAATTCCGTTTTGTGGCTTTCCGTTTTTGGTAACGTTAATGAGCATTGATTTCTCGTAAAAATTTTAGAAAATGTTGCCTGCACTTTCTCGATAAACGACTTTTTTAACGAAAAAAATTGATAAAATAAATGGGATAGAGATTCTAAACCTTTTAATAAACAAACAGATAAACAAATTGTAATTGTGATGTATTAATATTACATACTTTTGTGTATATTTCTAAGTTGTATAATTTCCATCTTGACTTCTAAGTTCAGATAACAGTATTTATTCTGATGAACTTTATCTACAAGGATAGATAAAAAAATTTAATATAATTTTGTGTTTTATTAATAAATCTAATAAAAAAATAAATAAGTTGAAAATGATTGGTTTCACTCGAGTTTTTGTAGAATTTTTTTGCACTACGGCCGTCTAAAAATTATTTTTCAAATCCTACAACGCGTAAACTAAATTTCACGATCGATTGAGTCGTTGAAGCGTAACAAACAAATATACATACTCACATTCGAGTTTATAATATTGGTTAGGATTATTACCTACTAGCAGTTGTTCGCAGCTTCGTCTATTTTTTTTAATTTGGTAGAAGCTATTCAGAAAATGGGTAAAATTCGACGTTTTGTATTTATATTTCATTATTAGCTTAAAAATGTATATTATCACGACGAAATAAGATTTTCTATACAAACACAAACTCAAACTCAAAATATACTTTATTCAAATGGGCTTTTAAAGCACTTTCGTATCGTCAAGTTACATGTCATATTTTTTATTATAGATTTTTATAAAGCTTTAAAAAGATTTTTATAAAGGTTCCGAATGTAGTCTCTACCGAGAAGAACCGGCAAGAAACTCGATAGTAACTCTTTTAAAATCATTTATAAATAATGTATACTTATTACATTTTAATTAATTAATTATAAATAATTATAAATAATTATTTAATTATGTTATCCGGATAGAAAATCAACGCGTATCAAATCCACACCCCTTTGTCGTCAAAACGTTTTAATCCCTTTTTACCCTTTTAGGTGTGCAATCCCGAAAAAAGGCTTCTTAGTGGATGCTTACAAACCTCAAAGGTAACCAAAGTTTCAAGTTTGTAGGCCCAGCGGTCTAGGCTCTACGTTGATAATTTGGCCAGTCAGTCAATCAGTCAGGACAAGTGATATTATATATGGACGCTGATAAGCAATACTGTGTCAAGCCACACGGACTTCGTTTTGAGAAAATGGCGTCTAAATTTCAATCCTATTCTTAATAAATTAGTTTGAAGACGTATATATTCATCTTTTTTTTCTATTTTGATAAAATGTATATTGAATCAAAAGCAGATAGATTTATTTAATAAGTTATAAAATAATAAGATTTTAAATATTTGAGATTATTTTATAAATTGCAAAACGCACCTGAAATACGAAACATTAAGTTAAGAAACTTTTTTCCATACTTATTTAGTTTAGATGACTTGAAATTTGTTTGGATAATGTTAAATAGGTGACGTAGTATCAAAATACATCAATATCTGAAAATTTGACTTTTTGTGGGTTGACACATTATTGCTTATCAGCATCCATATATAGATTAAAATGCTCAAGCTCGTTTCTACTTCTAGCCCACATGTTGCTACTGTCGTCACTTGCAGCGATCGTTAGACAAAATGATGTAACATTATACATTTAAACCCTTTTCTATCATCCACATTTTTGGAAAAAAAATTAAGAAATTTAATACGACTCGACGCCTTATTGTTCATTAAGAAATTACTAATACTGATGATAATAATTTGTAAACTTAGTATAGCTGGATTTCATACAGGATGTTTCATATACATATTTGTAATTTCTAATATATGTAATAATTAAAGTAATTTAAAAAGATTAACTATCGAGTTTCTTGCTGGTTCTTTTCGGTAGAATCTACAATCCAAACCGGCGGTAGATTTTTATAGATATAATTTTTTTTTTGTTTTGACTATTCAGATTTTTGAGTGATCTTAAAACTCGACTTGAATGAAGTATATTTTGATTTTGCTTTTTTGATTTTAATGTTTTGATTTGTACAAAGTTTCCTACAATGTATAAAATATAATTTAACGTTAATATTTTAAACTAACTGCTAACTGCAGATATACTCACTAATATATATGGATAGTTTTTAGTCGAAAATTTTCGCTTTTCCGTACAATTTTTCAAATATTTTCTTTCATACAAATCTTCTTCTGACAATACAAACAATAAAACAATAATTTGCATAAGTAGTACATATTTTAAATTGATTCAATTACATTCATTCGTTAATTAATTTGCATATATATAAAGGAAATAAAAGGAAGTATAGCCCGGGCCCTCCATGTTTTGCAATATACAATAATCTAATATATTTGAAAAACTTATTATTAGATACAACTTTTAATTATATCAATCTCATTTTAATTAAATATAACTTTTATCAAAATAGAAACGAAAAGAAGGATATATACTTCTTCAAATAAATTTATTAATAGGTTTGACATCTTAAGACACTATTGTCTCGAAATAAAATCCGTCTGGCTTGACACAGTATTGCTTATCAGAGTACAATTATGAATGCTGATAAGCAATAATGCGTCAACCCATAAAAAGTTAAATTCGGAGATATTGATGTATTTTGATTCTGCAAAATACAAACAAAAGAACAAGTCATATAAAATAAATAAGTACGAAAAAAAGTTACTTAATTTAATGTTTCGAATTTCAAGTGCGTTCCATATATTGCAATTTATACAATAATGTCAAATATATGAAAATATTTTTTTTAAATAATACATTAGATATATAATTCTGCTTTTAATTCATTATATATTATATCAAAAAAGATAAAAAAGATGGATATATACTTCTTCGAACAAATTTATTAAAAATTGGTTTGACATCTTTAGACGCCATTTTATCAAAATGAAGTCCATGTGACTTGACACAGTATTGCTTATCAGCGTCCATATAACAATTTCAACTTTGATATCGTACAAATATCAAAGTTTTTTTGGTTGTGATTTCTTTTTATTTTTGCAAACCTACCTGTCCACGTGTTACCGTTTCTATATAGATTTATATTTTCTTGGATACTAAATGAAATCTCTTCTAGGGATAATACTTTTTAAAATTTAGTTTCTCCTGTGACACATGTGTATCTGTGTAATGTTTTATAAACGGTTAAAAAAATTAACATAATAAAGCTGTTTCTTAACAGACAGACAGAATTAGGCATCTTGACTATACATCATTAAAATACTCTACGAAAATTTCGCTTTCAATGTTTACAAATAAAAGGAATAAGAGAATTCGTGTAAATATCTTACAAGATCTTTACGTGTATAATTATTAGTGATGTATCGGATAGGTAAATATATCCGAGGATACGGATCCGAATACGGATATTTGGTGTCGAGGAACGGAAACGGATATTAACTTTGTTACTTAAAAAGTTACTATTAATTTAATCTTGATTCTTGACGCTACTAGACACTTTGATAGACAAGACATGTTACGACTTGCATTGCGTCTTTTGTTTTGTTGATAATTAAGTGTGACGATAGGTATTGGTAAATAGAAAACTTCATCTATGTATTAAAAATTAATAAGGTAAAAGATCCGGCAAAAAGTAATGGACACTGGATATCTTTCTCCTCCCTCGGATATACGGATACGGATATACCGCACAACACTAATAATTATGTACAGCAGACGAAAAATCAGCATATATATTCAGCCCTCTGCGCAGTTGAATCAAAGGACACGTATTATTATGCACCTATATGTAGCCGTGTGTATCTTTAATGGCCGAGGTCTCGTTATAAAGCATCTGGGTCACCTCTTAAAACTAAGAAAAGCGATAAGTGTTTGCGCAGAGCCGAGTAAAAACTGAGAAAACTTCTAACGAGCAAAGCATAATATTAATCCTGAGAATTTTACGTGAAATATATTTTGAAAAGGTGAAAACGTTTGTGTTATATTATATATAGGTTTAACTGTTTATGGGTTTTTTTACAAAAATGCTTTTAATTATAGTGTATTTGATATTATAAGGCTGAGGAGTTTGCATGCTCTAGTTTAAGGACTTTCCATTTTTATTTGAAATTTACTTTATTCATATCCATCCATATAAATACTAATAAATAAAATTGAATGTCTCTTTGCAATTTCAAATTAACAGCTTTTCACTAAATGCATATGAAAGTATATACGATATTTAAATAAAAAAAAATTAAAATATTTGTCTGACTTCCGTCTGTTGGTTAGAATAAAAATTATACAAATGATTTTAATTCCTGTAAATAGTCTTATTTAAAAGTATAGAAGACAAGCTATGCCTCGCAATATCATTCGAGCCTGCAGTAACTACCCTGCTTCTAATTATACTGAGGTTTTATAGTCTATAACTTTCCTCAATAAGTAAAATATGAACAGATTCTGATGTTAAACGGGTAAATGCAACTTAGGATGTTCAAATCAACAAAATCTTTAGCATTATATGTACATCAGTACGGATTTGCACACAATTGTACTCGTACCTAAGTGTACAGATGACTCGGATTTATGTGAAATTTAAAAGATAATAATTTATCAAGTTATGATCCCGGCGAATAACTATTTAATCGCCTTCCGAACATTCCCAGGACATTCGACATGACGGGTCAAGTGAACGATAAAAATCAAAGGAGCTATTCATAACGCGCTTCCCACACTAAAAACATGCTTAAACATATTAAAATAAAATTTATAATCGTATAAATAGTAAACATCCTAACATTATCCTTCTTCGCAGGTCGTGACTGTGTAATGCAGGTATTGTTATTCAAATTTCAACTCTAATTAGTACGTATATAGGGTTTATTTCTTTTTGTATAGTTCAGGAGTAGCCAGGTCGTATGAGGGTGGAATCTCACAAAAAGTCGTCTGACCGGTTGCTTCGGTCGGTTCGCGACCGATTCGGAGTGTTTCGTAAGGATTCAAATGTCCTAATAAAATATTCATATATTTTTTTCTAGATTTCATTTTGGTTAGGAGGTGGATGTGGGTCGGTAATTATGACAGATCTCATCTAATGCCTAAACGCGTGTTCAAAAGTAGAGTTTTTTTTTTTTTTTTTATAACATGTGTTATATTAAAAAAATAATAAAAAAAATAAAATAAAGTTTTTATTGGTTATAAGAATGTTTAATATTTTTAATTAATAAGTAAAGAAATAATCTTAACTGATTACAATTAATTATAATTAAACTATTCTTATTAAAATAAGTTTAACAAATTTATCAATTAAGTTTAATTATTCGAGAAGGGAAGAGAGCCAGCTAAACTCAATCGGGTGGGTCACCAGGTTGTACACCAATGCAATTACTTTACAATATGTTAATATAAAATGTTAGGCGCCACTGACAATATCTTTAGTATTTAAATTTCGGTGTCAGGCCGAATAGTAACATACAAGTAAGGAAAATAATTTAAATCATATCTATTAAATTATAAAATAGGAAAAGACATAACCTTACATTACCAAAGACAGAAAACTACCGCTACCGTCTAGAAGAAAGTTTAACCCGTCGGCCGCTAAGAAGCGAGACTTCCGGAACTGGCTTAGGCAGACGTAGATGCTCCCGGGTTAAAGCAGGAACTGAAGAACACGGAGCTGAACCACTAGGCTTCAATAGTATTCACACCACCCCATCGGTGTGTATTGTATTATATCCCGAGGTGAGATATAGCATTTGAACAGGATTCCTCTTGTATTTATTTCTTATTGACGTTCTCTCTCCATAGTCAAATTTAAGGTATGATTAGTTACATAATCAACCAATTCTCATCAATAATAATAATCCCCTATAGGAATGAATAAGAATTCATTCTATTTAATATATATAAAAAAAAAACTCCTGTAATAAAAATAAATGATATTAGGACACGAAATATTAATGCCTAATCTCAAGAATAATAGATAACTTGAATGTAATAAATACCTCCAGAAGGTTTAATGCCATGCCAACCATGTGCCGACAATTACAACTTCGGAGGAGTTAAAAATCCGAAATAGACTGAAAATACGATAAAAACACTCAATAATCTTGCGAATAAAAGTTAAATCTTTATGAATTAGATAGAAATATATGCAACTTACAACGTTTGACGAAAATCTGCGATTTAAAGACCACATGGCGAAATGTCGACTTTGGACATTATCCTATTGGAACATGCAAATATTCCTACAATTGTCTGAAAATAAACAATCAAATAAGAATACTACAAAACTAAAGAAGTGTGAGAACACGTGCTTGAAGACCAAGACTCACCATAAGTTGTTTGAATACAAATTCTATATTTAGAACCGGCGCGTGCGTTTCTAAAAATAGAAAAGATCGATGACCGAATTAATCATTAACAAATCAACTACGAGTTACCATATACAACAAAAATGTCCCTAAATGTGGGTAATTAAAACCAAACAGATATTTCAAAATAATTACCAATAATTATTAAATGGCCACCTAAAGGCAAAAGAAGATATATATTACGAAACCAAAACAGTTGTAGTAATAAAAATGTCGTCAGCAATGAATTTCTGTAACAAAACAAAACTTCAAAAACTGAAACAATAAAAATATTGACACAAACCTACTTTGTGAACAATAAATAATTTAATATCTTATTTTAATAACATTTCCGTATATAAAATCTATTTTTGTAAAATAAATAATTTTAATATTAGTCCTAATTATTTCCTTAGTAATAGAAATAATTTGTTAAAATGGTAACACTATTTTATCTATTACTATCAAATTTGCACAGACTAATTAGAAAATGTAATGAAACGAATTATAAAGCTTCTGACACACATTCAATTTTATGTTTTAGTGAAATTGCCATTTAAAAATGTTAAAATTAAATATTAAAATTCCGTTATGAAATTTTATCATAACAGTGCCCCTCACGCCGAAAGAATTTTGCGAGAGTAAGCGAACAAAATTCGAGCTGGCCCTCCAGCTCAAACCTAAAACAAGTAAACAAATTCAATGAAAATGTTTAAACCCTGAAAGTAAAACATTCTATAAATGTCTCCATCTGAAACAAAAAAAACTTTCAATTGACTTACGTATCTTAACGTAATTAAATAGGTAACAGGACCCAAAAAAAAATCTGTAGCCTAGAAACAAAACAAGTGCCAAGGCAATAAGCAAGTCTTCTTTAAACTAAAGACTATAGAACAAAATCTAATTCACCAACTAGCTAATTATCTAACTAATTAATTAATACTGGAGAATTACCAATTCTAAGACTATTAGAAGGTAAAGAATGAGTTGCAGACTATGCAGAACAAACTTTACTAAAAATTACTCACTGAGGAGTGTTCAGAACTTAAACCACTGTAAGTCCTATACAATAATAATATAATATAATGGAGTTAACTATCATTCAGAAAACTCCTTTTTACCTGTAACATGGTAAAAAAACAGATTAACAATGAGGATCCTACTCATTGTTAAACAAGATGTAACAACATTAGAGTCGTTAACATGTAGAAACAATCTGGTGACAACCAGAAAGAAACATAATCCTCAGTCTCCATGACCGAAGAAATAAGAATTGTACTATACAAAGCACAAAACTTGTATTTCAGCTAACCAATGAGCCAAAAAGACAAAATGTGAAGCTAACTAGCAGATCACAAGTGTAAAAAAAATAATATGAGATATATCACACTAGGTATTATAATAAAATTAGTCCTTATTAAACTATAACCAAAATAAGCTTACCAAAGCAAACCTATCTAGTAACTAGAAATATTAAATAGTACTATACTAAAGCAATAAAGAAAACAACAAATGAGCTCCAAAGACGGAGAATAGAATTACTATCCTAAATTCGAACCCACACAAAACAACAGCTATGCATAAACTAACTATAATTAAAATCTACAAACTATACCTAAGTCAATCTAACAATTTTGAGAGTAAACTTTGTATTGTTGGCAGTGAAGGAAAAAAAAGAAAAGGAATTATCCTCAGTTTACCACTTTCTTAATCAGAGGAAACTGGAAGGAATAATGAAAAGAACTTTAACAGTTAGCACCTAGAATATATGGTGGAACTGGAAAAGCATATTGGTATAAGGCTTATTTAGAGAGTTACCTACCGCTCTGCAAGTGAAAGAAAGAGGTTGGGGATGAGGATAAGGATTTAACCTAAGTTTACCACTATACACATCAGTGGAAACTAGAAAGAACAAGTAAAGAACTTTAACAGTAAACACCTATGATTTATGGTGGAACTGGAAAAGCATGTTTGGTATAAGGCTTATTTAAAGAGTTACCTACCGCTCTGCAAGTGAAAGAAAAGAGGCTGGGGATGAGGATAAGGATTTAACCTAAGTTTACCACTATACACATCAGTGGAAACTAGAAAGAACTTTAACAGTAAACACCTATGATTTATGGTGGAACTGGAAAAGCATATTTGGTATAAGGCTTATTTAGAGAGTTACCTATGATTTATGGTGGAACTGGAAAAGCATGTTTGGTATAAGGCTTATTTAAAGAGTTACCTACCGCTCTGCAAGTGAAAGAAAAGAGGTTGGGGATGAGGATATGGGAAAGGAAACAAAACCACTGACCAAAACAAACAAAATTAAACCGAATATACTCAAACCTAACGAAAATGCATTCCTTCCAACTATGCCATCTATCAGGACCGATCTTAACTAACTAACTCCTCTGTCCGGACTAATTGTAATATACTAAACCTAACGACAATACCAACCAAAAAGAAACCATCTGTCAGGACTGATGTTATCTAGCCATTCGTAACCCTCCTGTCCGGACTAATGTAATATACTAAACCTAACGACAATACCAACCAAAAAGAAACCAACTGTCAGGACTGATGTTACCTTACCATTCATATCCCTCCTGTCCGAACTAATGTAATATACTAACCTAACGACAATACCAACCAAAAAGAAACCAACTGTCAGGACTGATGTTATCTAGCCATTCTTATCCCTCCTGTCCGGACTAATGTATACTATCAGGATACTTTTAATTCTTTCCTAAAAAACCAAGATTTACATCGACCCTTAGCCTTCGGAACCAATAACACTGGATTATTCCAATATCTAATACTGGGTTCTACAACCCTCAAACGTAACATATCGTCTAATTGCTTATTAAGCTCAATTAGACGTTCAGAAGAAAGGCAAAAATAACGCTGTTTAATAGGCAGCGTATCCCCCGTATCAATTGAATGAGAGATAATGGTCGTAAGACCTAAGCCTTTCTTTTCAAAAGAAACATCTTGAAAATCAAGAAGAACCTGATCCACAATCGCACGTTGTGGAGCAGACAAATCCTCCATGGGATGCAAATATTTAAGCTCGCAAACCTCCTTGGGTTTGAAAGCCTCAGAAGAAAGCTTAAAAAATAAATCCTCGGCCAATTTAAATTCACGCCAAAAATTGACACCGAGCAACAAAGGCGTTGTCACTCCTGGGACAACATAAAATTTAATTACCTTAGTGTTACCGTTCAGAGTAACAGGTAAGAAAACATGGCCCAACACCCGTGAAGTCGAGTTGTTGGCCGTAGCAATATCAAGAATGTCGGTGTTCTCATATAGCTGAACACCATTCTCAATAAATTTAGTTCCTAAATCGGAACCTAAAATAGAAATACTAGATCCGGAATCTAGTAAACCAGAATAATTTTCGTCAAAAATACAAATAGATAAATGGGGACGAATATCATGGGGATTTAAGAAATTAACGGCTGCCACGCCATGAGAGAAATAAAGAGAGAGTTGTTTTAAATAGTTCCGCCAATCGTCGGGATCAAAATTACTAGAACGCGTTGGCGGAACGCTATCTAGTTTTTTGAACCTTCCCGTATAACACCTTCTTTGCAAGAGGTACAATTATTAAACGTAAACCCCTTAGTACCACATTTAAAGCAAACTAATTCCTTAGACCTGCAAGTTTTTAAATTATGACCCTTTTGCCTACACCGAGGACAAAATAATTCTTTGGGTCTAGAATTAGGTTTTGAAACAACCTTAACCGACTCGACTTTACATTTAACTGGTTTTGGTTTTATATAACTAAGATCACTAGCTAATGTGTGATCAGTAATAGGAGGAGGTTCTTGGAATTCCCTAACCTGAACGAACGAATACTCTAAAAGTTTACATTTGTCCTTAAGGTCTTTAATACTCTCAATTTTTTCAAGAGCCAAAGCCTTAATAAAATGAGCACGTAAATTCTTCCTAATAATTTTAAGTTTCTCAAGTTCAGGAACATTATACGACAACCTAGCAAAATAATTTATCATGGTGGCAATGAAAATTGTGCAAGACTCACTGTGACCCTGAGTACGGCGTCGAATTTCTGACATCAGCCGCTCATCGTAGTCAAAAGGTGAAAATTCTTCAACTAATTTCTGTTTCAGTGAAGCCCAGTCATGAACTTCAGATCTTATACTTCGAAACCAGATAAGTGCATCGCCTGAAAATAGTTCAATGGCAGATTGAAACAAAATGTCATCAGAAATCCTACGAGCAAGACATAATTCTTCCAGTCTCAGTAGATATAATCTTACACATGACTTTCCATTATACAAATGGTTTAGGCGAGCAAGAGTTCTTTCATTGCTGCATGAATTACAAATATAAACACCAGATGGGTGTTCAACAGTAGGTTGTACAATTGGTTGTTCAGCACCTGGAGTAGTAGTATTGTCTACTTCCTCAAAAGATTTTCGAAAAGATTTAAAAAGATTATCAATTTGTGCCAGGCAGCTATTTAATCTTGTGTTGACTTCCTCCTTTTTATTAAACAAATTAACGTCGGCAACAACCCTACTAAATCGATGAAATAGATGATGAGCAACTGCTCTCAATCGGTTGAAACTTTTGAAGGGAGGGTGAGAAGACAAAGTTAAAAGAATCTCAGAAAGTTTGGAATCGATCACCTGAATTTCGACCTCTGGATCAAGTGAAGTCTCCAGGATCTCATCCGCTGGGATAGCATCTGCCAAGACCCGAACCTGTCGACGAAGCTCTTCAACCGTCGTCTTTGGTTTCTCATCCCGTATTTCAACTTCATAAATCAATTCATCCTTGCGAAGCATATGATAAGCTATTGGGCGTTCCATAATGAAAATTAATTTGTACTATAACAGAACAAAAAATAAAAAATATATAAATATGAAAAAAAGAAAGTCAAAACAACTACCTGAAAAAGAAAGTTAATTGGTACTGAACCTTTTGGACTTTTAATAAAATTAAAAGAAAATTTTACAGAATTCCTAATAAAAAATATTTAAGTAATTTTAAATTATTACCATATGATAATTAAGTTATTATCAAATTAAATAAATAAACCAAAAATAAGTCGAGCTGGCTTAACAAATAATTAAGTAGTAGGTCTAAGAATTAAAATAAATTATACAATAACATATGTGGCAGGTTTACATAAAAAAATATTTGAAGCCTCCGTGTTCATACAGTAAAAAAAAATGTAACCAACAAAATTAGTAATTGCAATGGCTTAATCGGTACAGCGATAGACGAACCAACTACACCTGGTAAAGCGACCCCACGTTCGTGTGCCAATTGTTATATTAAAAAAAAATAAAAAAATATATAAATAAAAAATAAAAAAAAGTTTTTATGGTTATATCAATGTTTATTATCTTTTTTAAATAAACCATTAAGTACTTTCAATTTATATTATTATTAAAAATAAGTTTAACAATCTTATCTAATTGCTATTATCAATTTAAACTATTATTAAAAATAAATTTAACAAATTTAATATTATTCGAGAAGAGAAGAGAGCCAGCTAAACTCATCGGTTTGTATCACCAGGTTGTACACCAATGCAATTACTTTACAATATGTTAATATAAAATGTTAGGCGCCACTGACAATATCTTTAGTATTTAAATTTCGGTGTCAGGCCGAATAGTAACATACAAGTAAGGAAAATAATTTAAATCATATCTATTAAATTATAAAATAGGAAAAGACATAACCTTACATTACCAAAGACAGAAAACTACCGCTACCGTCTAGAAGAAAGTTTAACCCGTCGGCCGCTAAGAAGCGAGACTTCCGGAACTGGCTTAGGCAGACGTAGATGCTCCCGGGTTAAAGCAGGAACTGAAGAACACGGAGCTGAACCACTAGGCTTCAATAGTATTCACACCACCCCATCGGTGTGTATTGTATTATATCCCGAGGTGAGATATAGCATTTGAACAGGATTCCTCTTGTATTTATTTCTTATTGACGTTCTCTCTCCATAGTCAAATTTAAGGTATGATTAGTTACATAATCAACCAATTCTCATCAATAATAATAATCCCCTATAGGAATGAATAAGAATTCATTCTATTTAATATATATAAAAAAAAAACTCCTGTAATAAAAATAAATGATATTAGGACACGAAATATTAATGCCTAATCTCAAGAATAATAGATAACTTGAATGTAATAAATACCTCCAGAAGGTTTAATGCCATGCCAACCATGTGCCGACAATTACAACTTCGGAGGAGTTAAAAATCCGAAATAGACTGAAAATACGATAAAAACACTCAATAATCTTGCGAATAAAAGTTAAATCTTTATGAATTAGATAGAAATATATGCAACTTACAACGTTTGACGAAAATCTGCGATTTAAAGACCACATGGCGAAATGTCGACTTTGGACATTATCCTATTGGAACATGCAAATATTCCTACAATTGTCTGAAAATAAACAATCAAATAAGAATACTACAAAACTAAAGAAGTGTGAGAACACGTGCTTGAAGACCAAGACTCACCATAAGTTGTTTGAATACAAATTCTATATTTAGAACCGGCGCGTGCGTTTCTAAAAATAGAAAAGATCGATGACCGAATTAATCATTAACAAATCAACTACGAGTTACCATATACAACAAAAATGTCCCTAAATGTGGGTAATTAAAACCAAACAGATATTTCAAAATAATTACCAATAATTATTAAATGGCCACCTAAAGGCAAAAGAAGATATATATTACGAAACCAAAACAGTTGTAGTAATAAAAATGTCGTCAGCAATGAATTTCTGTAACAAAACAAAACTTCAAAAACTGAAACAATAAAAATATTGACACAAACCTACTTTGTGAACAATAAATAATTTAATATCTTATTTTAATAACATTTCCGTATATAAAATCTATTTTTGTAAAATAAATAATTTTAATATTAGTCCTAATTATTTCCTTAGTAATAGAAATAATTTGTTAAAATGGTAACACTATTTTATCTATTACTATCAAATTTGCACAGACTAATTAGAAAATGTAATGAAACGAATTATAAAGCTTCTGACACACATTCAATTTTATGTTTTAGTGAAATTGCCATTTAAAAATGTTAAAATTAAATATTAAAATTCCGTTATGAAATTTTATCATAACACATGTTAATTTTGTTAAGGACAATACTTATTCAGCTTTAGATTTATATAGTTTTTAATATTTATGGAAATACAAACTGCTTACTAATTCGAACTAAAAATAATATTTTTTTTTTGGAATTCAAAAAATGTGTTGATGATAGGTACTTTAAATAAGGACTACAATAAATATAAACAAAATTACTCAGCTCATTAGTCCTACTATTTAAAACTACTAGCATCTTTGGTTCCATGCCAGAAGGGAATTTGTTAGGGTTCTTTATACTTTAAACATTTTGTTTACGTTATTTAAGGTATGGAATATATTGCTCTTGCATAAGATAAGTTAATTGTCGTAAATAAATTTAAGCAGAGATGACGCTAACCAAGGACAATACTAGAAGTGTTAGATAAAATTATATATTTACCTATACGCCGAAATTTACATATTCTAATGCAATTTTTTTTATATAAAAAATTACTGCCTTAATACAAAAGATTTAAACAAACGTTAAACGCGTGTTTAAAAAATCCTTACTACAAATCCGCGTCTAAGCACAGTTTTGAGTTAAACATGCTTTAGATATAGATTAACATACGTTTAAGTGAGTTTAATAGATGACCTATTTCAGCTGTCAAATGTAATGTATAACATTTTATCATAAAAATTTTTTATGAGTTTATTCGCTGTTAAGCAATTCATATAACATTTTAAACAATGTTTAATTTTTAAACACTGTTTGGCTAGACACGTGTTGAACATGGTTTTAACGCGTTTGTAGTATGAAAATGTTTAGTGATCACCACCCTAAATGGACATTTGCAGCACTAAAGTGGCCAGAAATATGTCAGTTGTCAGTAGGCTACAGGTAGGCTCTCCAACAGTAATAATACTTATAAGTAAATACATTATTATTATTGGAAATATACGAAATTACGATCGTCTGTAGTATTTTTCATATTAAAGATCGTAGAATCTAATCCTAGCAATTATTTCTAATATTTATAACTAGTTGATTCGTACGACTTCGTCTACGTAAAAACTGTCATCCTTATTTCACTTCTCGTATGATTTTGAAGATAAAATATAGCCTATATCCTTTTATGGCCTAATATTATTAGTGATTAAAGCGTAAAAAAACTAACAAAAATACATTAGAATTATTACTAATATTAGTATGGAATTACCGTGATATATTATGTTCTATCGTGTTTATGTTTTACGAATCCAGATTAAAAATTTTACACTAAATTACTATAAAAAAACTCAATAATCATAGTCATTCTAACCTTCACCGGTTCAATACTAAGGTCTAAGTGTCATTACTCTATTTAATTGCCTTAATTATAATTTATTTCATTTACGCGACGATAAAATTAGAATTTAATTACAGTCTTAATACTGTTGCAATATTATCAGTTTTTCGTGTTTTGTAATTGTTTTAAAAATTTGTTATAATCAATATTTAATATTGTATTATATAGCTAATATATGGATACTGATAAGCAATAATGTGTCAACCCACAAAAAGTCAAATTCGGTGACATTGATGATTTTCTGATAATGTTTAACATTATTCAAAAACAGTTCAATTCATTTAAATTAAATAAGTACAGAAAAAAGTGTCTTAATTTCATGTTTAGAATATTGAAGTGTGTTACATTACGGCGAGGATATTTCAAAACCGCGTATCTAACTTTTCCTATAAAGTTAAAATTTGAATCAAATAGTAAATCACATTATTGATATATATATATATATATATATATATATATATATATATATATATATATATATATATATATATATATATATATATATATATATATATATATATATATATATATATATATATATATATATATATATATGTCTTTAAACAAATTTATTAAGAATAGATCTGACATCTTTAGACGCCATTTTCTCAAAATGAAGTCCATGTGGCTTGACACAGTATTGCTTATAAGCATCCTTATATGTTGAGCCGAGATAGCCTAGTGGTTAGAATACGTCAACAGGTGATCGCGGGTTTAAACTCCGGCTGGTACCGCTGACTTTCAAGTGCTAAATTTGTGTTTAAATTCATCTCGAGCTCGGCTCTGAAGGAAAATATCGTGAGAAAACCTGCATACGCCGGGAGAAATTCTGACACTTATCCGCCAACCCGCATTGGAGCAGCGTGGTGGAAGCTCTAGCCCTTCTCCTTAATAGAAGAGTATACCTTTGCCTAGCATTCGGACGTTTACAGGCTGTTACTTTACTTTACTTATTTTATAGATATGTTTAAAGCCCATGGAGTTTGACATCCTTAATGCCGATCACTTTGGACGACGTTGCTTAGGAACCAGCGACAGTATAACAGGAGAGGAACTTTTGGACCGATAAGGCAATGTAGTATGTACACATTTTCAACGTCAAATAGTATGAACGTGATATACATAGTCATCAAAGACACTAAATTGATAAAATTATATTTTGAATTTATTTTTATTATTAAAAAGATTATAATTTTCAAAAAAACATTCTATATAAAAAATTGATTCAACGGTTTAGACGTAAAAACGTAACAAAGACACAGACATATTTACTTTCACGTTTATAGAATTAGTATGGATAACTAAATAATGGACTACGCACACCGGGGCTATCAGGGCAAAGTATTTTTAACCGTATCCATTACAATAAATCGAGGGCAAGCAACAATTTAGACTACAATAATTTCCCTACTACGAGTAACGATCATTATCAGATGATTGTGATAACAACCGGGACCGACAGCTTTACGTGCTCTCCGAGACACGGTGGGGAGACCCACAAGGATAAACATCCAGACCTAGGAACAAACATTTATACAACTATAAATATCTGCCCCGAGCGGGGATCGAACCCCGAATATGCAATAATCTAATATATTTCAAAGACTTACTAGTAGCTAAAACTTTTTTTCTGTTTTTGTTTCATAATATTTTTTATCAAAATATAAAAGAAAATATTGATATAATAATACACTTTTAGACGCCATTTTCTCAAAATTATGTGTGCCTTGACACAGTATTGCTTATCAGCGTCTAAATAATAAAAAAAACCATCTCGATTATCATTTTCAACTCTTATTTAAAACAAAATCAACATTAAAGCGAGTGAAACCGCAAACGAAAGCTAGTTATGAACGTAAAAGGCATTGATAATTCGTCACTTTAATTCGATTCGATTCGATTTGATTTCGATTCGCATTAGGCGAGAATTCCAAATGTAAATTTTACTCTAACTAACTAACGTAACTTAGTAACAGTTACGTACGTAACCTTACGAGATAATAGTAAATTCTTTCAGATGTAAAACAATGACAAACAACTCATGTAAAACTTTATGAAAGTCGGAGAGCACTTACAAGTGTACTTCTCGCCTAAGACAGGGGACCTGGTAACTCAGAATTACTGCAATTAGTAATTTGTTTCCTCCGATAATAAAATAACAAAAACTATGCAACAAATATGAGATTATTATAAGATAGGACATCAATAGAGGTCACTCCGATTATTATCGATGCATTTTTCTTTATAACTCGAAACTTGTCTATATAATACTAAATCCGCTTGAAAACCTACAAATGTTAGAGGTTCTACTTAAATATCACAGCGTCCTTAAGTACAATAACAGAAAAATATATAATTCTTTATGTATATAGATACTAAAAGAAAAACATGTAGAAACGAACGCTGCAAAGTGCTCGAAACGTCGGGATGAAAAAATTAGTAATATACGCGATTTAAATCCGTGTAAAATAGTTTTATTTCAATGAATAATAATCGCGAAAATCTAAGACAACGATAAAAGATCTAGAAGCACACTTTGACAAAAATATCCAACATGATTATTTTTTTTTTAACTTTAATGTTAAAAATTCGAATTTAAAATATTCAGTGGATATATCACTGTGCAACAATGTTTTGCGTCAGACGTCCAAGGCTCAATTCAATGTGACTAATTCTTAACGCTCTTAAATATAATTATCGCCTCTATTATAAAGCGTAAAAGTGTCACCAGAGCAAAAATATGATTCCATGTCATTATATGTAGGAATGAAAAGTTATCGAAAAACTTTTGAGTAATTTTAGAAAATACCTTATTTAATATAATATATTTTATTTTAAATAAAATTGAGAATCGTACCAATACAAGAAATAAAATATTTTGTATTTTTATTAGAATAACTTAAAATACCTCTCTTTATGTACATATGTAATGCTGCATAGAAACGTAAATTTTGTTTTGACTAAAGAAAATGAATCTACAAATTAAATATTACAAAACACTGTGAGTAAAGACCCTATATCAGCTAGAACCAAACAAACACAAATAGTTTAGTAAGATATGTGAAATCTAGGTAAATATGCAAACGGAAAGCGAACAGGGGTCAGTGCAGTCACTCGCTCGACCTTCACCAGTTCAATATCAAGGCGATTTGAGCGACGCCAGCCTTTACACAGCCTGCTCACACTGAAAATAATATTATACCTGTGTGTATGGACTCATATCTCTTATATGGATGCTGATAAGCAATACTATTTCAAGCCACACGGATTTCATTTTGAGACAGTGGCGTTTAAAATATATCAAAGCAATTCTTAAGAAATTTGTTTGAAGACGTATATATACATTTTCTCTTTTCTATTTTGTTTAAAGGTATAATAAAAAGTTTTTCAAATATATTATTACATATTGAAAAATATTGAGCACATTTCAATATTCGGAAAATAAAATTGAAACACTTTTTTACGTACTTAATTAGTTTAGGTGACAATGATAAAATTTTATGAATATGTTAAATACATGACGCATTGTCATATATCACTCAATTCGACTTTTTGTGGGTTGACACATTATTGCTTATCAGCATCCATATATACTTTTAGTGGTTATATACGTTTATCTCAACCGGTGATCACAGAACCTTTTTCAAGTTCTAAATTTGTTTCGAAATTCTTCTCATGCTCGTGTGAAAGAAAATATCGTGAGGACACCTGCATGTGCTGGAACAAATTCTGACATATGTATATCCGCTAACTCAGTGGAGTGCAGTGGAGCAGCGTGGTTTATTAACCTCTAAACTGTCTCCTTAATAGGAGACGAGGCTTTTGCAAGACAGTGAGATAATTACAGTCTTTTACTTTACGCAATAGTGGATTATAAAAGATGAAAGAAGATATACAAAGAGAAAGAAGGATTGTGATGACGGTGTTCCGTCGTGGGTTCTGTTTTGTTAACCATATTACCAACGTCTAATTATCAAGCGTTGCTATTACTGTACTATAAAATATTTCTGTAGGTATTTATTTGTTTTATATATTTGCGCCTTTTGGATGCCACACCGTTCTATTTGCTATTATATAAAGAGCTTAAAAATTTTTACTTGAGCACGCTAAGCTAGATCTACAGTCCGATAACTGACATATTATAACATCACGCATATCGAAGAGTTCATAAGCGTAGGTGGACTATTAAATTTGAGGTATTTACTTAATAATCGTTAAATAATCGTTCGTTCTCAACGAAAGATTATCTTCAACAAAAATTTTAATGCATTATGAATTGAGATATTTCGTACCGACAAGAAACAGAAATAATTACTTCGTATCATATGCTTTGAAAATATATATATGTATATAGATGTTTTTCAAAACATCTTGCATTACTTAATACTTATGTCAGTCTGTTGAGCGATTGCTCATAAAAAAGCAAAAATTTAATATATATGTTTTGCTCTCAGACTCTCATAAAGATTTACAGAAGCCGTTTGTCATTGCTTTACATCTATAAAATTCCTGCGAGTGGTTTATTTTTGACACTTACAGCTTTCGTAAGGTTACCCAGATAACTGTTACCATGTTACATATCTGTTTTATATCAATAAGGTAGCGTAAGTTTTACATAACGCAATTTAAAGATTTTTGACCGCCCCCATGTAGCGCGCCGTAATGTATATCCTTCCTCTAAAACGCTACCTAACACTCCCTAAAAGTCACTGAAATTTCTTTGTTATAGTTTTAACCACCCCTTTAACGCATCATAACGTTTTACAAGACCACTTCCTTCCTCCAAATTATGTAATACTTCAAAGCTTCGTGACAGTAAAACTTACAAAAGTCATTCTCGTCTGGTTACATTTACATTATGTGTGTAATTTATAGTGATTCAGCTGTGTGTTTGTGTTAGCTGTGGTCCTCCTCGCCTTGCAAGTGAATGCGTGGATAAGAAACCCGTTCCTTGCATAAACATTCTCAAATAAGTATCGGCTAGGTTTCGATTTTAAGCACTAAATATAGCGATTATAAATTTTTATTTTTATGACGTTTTAATGCGATTATTTAAATGTTGTTTCCTTAATTGCTATAAAGTTAATCGGTTTATTATTTTGTTGTTCATATTTACAGCTATATCTATGGTCATTTTAACTAAAGTGTGAATTAAAAAAAAACCTAACAGAAACATAAATGTAAACAAGGCAAAGTTCCCAACTAAAGTATTGCAAGATGTACTCGCTGATTTGCTGATAAAAGAATCGAGATTAAAGTGCATAGGTCAGTTAAGTTTTAAGTTATGGGGGCTCAAAAGTGGCCTGAGTTGATTGTGTAAACATCACAGGATTTACTATAGGGGCACTACCGGCCAGTGGCCAGGGCAGCAAAATTTCTAGGGCGACAAAACTTGGGGTGAGGGAGATTTTTATTTTAAAGATTTCAATTTAAATTTATTATAGTCTACTTAACTTATTAGTACCTATGTATGTAATATTCTGTCAATTATTTACTAAGTTTGAATATTTAATCAATATGTAAATAGATATACTTATATGTTAATTTCGTTTTATTTTATTTCTGGCGCCGCGTAATTAAAATGCAATATTATTTTGATATCAAAATTTATATAACATTAACCTCATTGACACATGCAAATGAGGAGTCATTAAGATATATAAAATATATAAAGGATCGAACCCACTGCTTTAAACAAGCGAAACAAAAAACCAACAGTATGTAATTAAAGCCACTAGTGCCATATAGTATAATGGAAGACAGATCTGTAAATGACTAAGATCATATTCTGAAACGCAGACACAATTCTTCGCAGCACAGTACCGATCACAAATGGTCGCTGATACCGCGTCACGCCACACGGACTTCACTTTGTGAAAATGGCGTCTAAAGATGTCAAATCTATTCTTAACAAATTTGTTTGAAGACGTATATCCATCTTCTCTTTTCTATTTTGATAAAAGGTATCATTAATTAAAAGCAGATTAGTAAAATAGAAAGTTTATTCTTATTATAAGTTTTTCAAACATATTCGATTATTGTGTATTGCAAAATGTAGAGCACACATCAATATTCAAAACATTGAATTAAGGAAATTTTATCCGTACTTATTTATCTTAAATAACATGAAAAATTATTGAATGTTAAATACATGACGCGTTCTCAGAATACACCAATATCTTCAATGACACATTATTGCTAATCAGCATCCAAATATCTTAATGTGCGCAGTATCACAAAGTGTATGCTGCGATCCAAGCGCTGACCAAAATCACAAAGTTTGCTCGTAATACATTAGGCGCATCGAGATTAATTTAAATATAAAAGCACTTAAAAACTCAACGGTGCTAGCCGGGGTTTGAACCCGCGTTCATCGGTTAACATGTTCTAACCACTAAGCCATCTCGAGATTACCTATTACAACGGTAATTTTAATAACAAGTACTATTAAGTACAGGAAAAATATATTCCATAAATCACCATATCTGTAAGTATTTATTAGATTTTTAATAAGAAGAATAGAAGTTACAGGCTAAAATTTTACAAATTCCCCACCGTTTTCGCTTCGAGTGTGTTCAAAACCTTATTGGAACAAAAACATGCTGTGATCGCCGATCATAAGCTAGGTACATAATTAAGATTAAAGATACGAATCGATGTACCTACTAAATACTAATAGCATTTAATATTGTACCTTTCAACCGCAGCGCCGCCCGCGTCTTTGTTGATAAAAGGATATGTTATGTCTAACTGTATATCTATGTAACTCTAGTTTTATCAAGTTCTGATCGATAGTTTTTGCGTGAAAGTTGAATAAACATCAATTCACCCAAGCCATCCTCTAAATATTGATTTTTTATTTTAATAAGATTTTTAAACCAAACTACTAAACCGATTTTGATGTAAATTCTATGGGACCAATCTGACACTATCCTTTCAAACAAAAAAAAAATATCCAAATCGATTGAGCCATTTTCGAGTAATCGGTGAACATAGATAAAAATTGTCTCCGACTAATTTAGAATAAAAATAATTTAAAAAAATATTATAAACCGACTTTAAAAACGAACCTAAGAAATACAAATGAATAAAAAGGCATCAAATAAATGTTTTCTATAACAATATGAAGTCGGTGCCAAGTAAAACATACGAAGTCGGCGTCAAGTAAGTCCTTTTTCGTGTTATTTATCAGTTTAAAAGCCTATATGTAAATGAGAATCAGTACTAAACAACTTTGAATCATTAAAGATCCTAAATGGTAATTCTGATTAAAAATTATAAAAAAAAAAAAACTAAAAATGTTTTTAAATACCTATTCAACGATAGCCCACTTGACATAATCCGTCAATTTTTATTTTTTTCTTTTTTCTATTATGGCATCCAAAATTGGCCATTTTCTTTCCCAAATTTTTATACTTTCATTCATTCATACATTCGCACCGGCATGACGAGTCAAACGACGTATTACTTTTGGTTTAAATAGCGCTTCAAAGCTACAAACTCACACACATACATAAACTAATAAACACATAACCCTGCTTACGACACGCCATCCAGTAAAAATATAATCGTGTATGGATGGATTTACGTATCTATATATGCAAATTAGAAATGGTGACCGAAGTATTCTGAGCACCTACATATGTATATTTGCGACGATATATTGGGGCAGGTCGCGGGCAAGGTGAACGCGACAACGTCTATGACGTTATACAATAAAGTTTTGTAGGTGTGTTTTTACTTTTTCTCTCTATACTTTTATTACTTTACTTATATTTAATTAATTAATAATTTATCCTTACATTTTGTCGGTCTGTTTGTTCCGAGTAGTCTTTGAAACGGCGTGAACTATTTCGATTGGATTTTCACTCGCAGATCGTTAATGTTATAATGAGAGTAACTTAGGATATTTTTATTTTAGAAATTTTATTTATTTTACTTTTTCGCAGACGATGCCGCGGGCACCATCTAGTACACTCTATATATTCTAGTACATACTTTGTCTAAAGTTCTCAGAAATTGCGTGTTTTCACAGGTTTCTTAAACGATTAAAAATAAAGCCCGTTTTTTTTAAAGAAAAAAGCTAACAAACGAGCAGGCATATCACGTGATATTAATGGTTTACTGCACCCATTAACGTATAATGGCATTGGCAGTGAAAAAATTGTGAAAGATGAAGGGGATTGATAATAAGGTATAGTGAGTGAGAGAGTCGGAAGTCTAACTCCCCATTCCCACGATGGAAGGTATATAGAAAGGAAAATGGAAGAAGGATGAAAGAAAGTAAGAGAAGTAATATTCAAGGTCAGGCTTCCGGTTCTCTTACTCACTGTACGAAACGCAGCCATATTACCCACTTTACATCGATTTTCTGTGAGTATTAGTGTACTCAAATCAGCCGATTAAGAGCTGTAATCAATTGACTATAGTCTAAAGCTAGATACTATCAGAGTAAAATTATTAACGTAAAAAATAACTAAGGCAGCCCGTATTAGTTGAGATTTATATTTGTAAGTTAAATTCCCTTAAGTGATATAAAGCAACTCTGTAACCTGGTTAAAGATATCTAGGCGACCTTAAAAGCAAGCAAAAGCTATGAATGTTAAAACTAAGTGTTAACGACAATATACAAGCTCAGTACATATAAGTACTGGCCACCTATAAATTGTATCATAAAATAGTAATTTAAAATAAAGAATATTAATTATGTCACTAACACTAAGGCACTGTAAATTCTTTCAGGTGTAAAGCAATGACGAATTTATATAAATCGTTATATAAGTCTAAGAGCAAAACTTATGTATAGTGTATTTCTATCCTTATAAACAAAATAACTAAAATATTAAACAAAATATAAAGATTTCTTCGTTAATAAAAATCAATATTATAAACGAAAAAAAATCAATTTAAAGATTGTGTGTTCGTTCATCTATTTTATTTTCATAGTAGGAAACACTAGCAAGTAGGTATACTAAGGGGCCCGGGAGCGGCGACTTTCAGAGATTTCCATAAATTAGCAGACGTCGGTCCCGCTACGTTACACCGCGGCTGATACAACGTAGGCCGTAAGAACTATACAGAAAAAAAAATTAAAAAAGGGGACCAAACATCAAAAGCGAAGTACATAATATCGTTTAGTCTAATGACATATTTATATCAGTTATTTTGATATTAAAATTAAACCATTGAACTGATTTTGATGAAAAATCTATGCCGTATATCATTTCAAACAAAAAAAGTATGAATCGGTCAAATCGTTTGCGAGTAATTGGCGGTTAGCATATATAAAAAGTCCCCGACGAATCGAGAACATCCTCCTTTTTTTGGAAATTGATTTAAAAGTAAAGTATAAAGTGTTACAAGAGAAGGGAGCTAAGGAGTTCAAACCGTCTCCTTCCCTTCAATATATCTTTTCGTTCCAAACCTAATGACGGATTGGCAAAATATTGCGCGCGTTTTAAGTATCTGGTCAGAATGGTGGGGTAAGAGACTGTGTACCTATAAGAGTTCTGAAGCGACTTCTTCGAGAATTTTGGTACTAATGGCTTTCACTAAAAGTCTAACTGAGATATTAAATTACATATATTATTTAATATGTGTACTTTAATATCTCAATCGCTGCAGCAGCCACATTTTACTTATTTTTTATCAATGTTCCTTTTTTTTAATGTAACTTTAACGTTATGACGTTTTTAACACTTATAATAAACAATCGATTTCATTTTTGGTCAGATCAGTAGAAGTTAGTCAAATCATTTCAACAACCATAAAACAGCTGATAACCATGAATGTCCAAAACAGATCTTTATAAATAATATCTAAGAAGTATTTCGATTTCAAACAAAAAACCGCATCAAAATTGGTCAATTAATTAGGGAGCTACGATGCCACAGACAAACATTTAGATACCCATGTCAGAGTAAAAACACCCCTCCTGTTTGGTCGGGGGTTAATAATTAAGCATTCTGTAAATTCATACGGAAATAAAGGTAATTAAGGCCAAATATATATAAAATGTTGATTGTATACTATAGTATCTATATAAAACAAGCAATCATTCATAGCGACAGTGACTTATTACATTTAAAATAAAGTAAATATACAAATTGATAAAAACAACCTTGATTTTAACAACGAATACTACCATGATGTTAATTGAAAGTAAAAATTTACCTATTATATTAATACATTAAAAGTATTTCATGGCAGAATGATATTATAAATTTATAGACATACATAGCTCATAGATTTTGGCAACCAGAGTGTCGTTTGGGCACTGTTGCCCAGCAACCGGCTATCTTTGGGACTAGTTAGTCAAAATTGGAAATGGATAATTTTTAATTTAACATACTATGAACGTAACATCTATATATTAATACATGAATCAAAAATTTTGTATCCTTTGTATGAAAGTATGAAATTTCGCCCACTTATTGTTTATATAGAGAAGGAGTGCAGAGTCCTATATTTTTTTAAATTATGTCTAAGAATACATTAACAAAGTTCACTATAAAGCGGTAAGACCGCCTTCTGTACTATTTCTTTTTTTCTATTCAATGTAATTTTTTTTTGTTAAAATGTGGTGTACAATGAAGAGTAAAGTAAACTAAATAAAAAACATTACACACACTACCGTATATTTGGCACACACCATATATACTCTTTTGTTTATTGTTAAAGTCTGTGGTCAAATTGATAATAGATTATCAGAACCTTAATAATATTGAAACTTATCATAAAAATTAATTATAGTCGAATTTTGACTACTAGACGACCACTTGTATTTAAAAATTATTATTAATTGTATGTACGTGATGTTAGCCGGTAGTGTAGTGATCTGTCACTAACTTTTCCCATGCATTCTACGAAGACGAATGACGCAAGTTGGTGAGAGCTCACAAAAACTGCATCCTGTGCAGTGCCTGAAAAATACTTCTTAAACCTAGCTCACTTACACGAGTCACTCTTATGGTAATAACGATAAGGCATAAAATGGGGCGAAGTTATTGATATTTTAATAATATCCGCAACGTTATGACGGTGAGTCTTAAGCGCTGAGGAATAAGGTGTATTGTTCAACGTTTTTAACGTAATGATGTATTAACTATTAGTAGATATGAAAGATTGCTTGTTAATATTATAGTATAGTTGATTAATTTTGTTTGTTTGCTGTTTCCTTTGATATATTTAGGATTTACGCTCAACGATTTATGCTTGATTGAGCAATGAAAAAAAACATCAGATATTTTTCAGATCCGATTGAAAAATCTTTTGTAAATTTTGTGTCTGTTTTATTTTTTATTTGTTAAAAAATATGACACATTTATTTATTCAGGCAATACGATATATACATATTTCTAATGTTTTAATTACGTCCTTTCTTTTAATACTAAACATGGTGTGGTTATTTAATTTTTTTTCTCCAGGTCAAAAATTGTACCTACTAAGTCTAATATATTTTTAGGCATTATACAGCCTTATTTACACGAACTATATATATCATTAATCTTAAACGATTCAGTACTTTAGACGTTACGGTGAAACACAAAATTTGTCACAATATGTTAAAAATAATTTTTATTTTAACCTCAATATTGTATCACGAGGAAGAATTTAAACCGCGTGTGATATAGTGATAGTACGACCTTGTGTTAACGTATAATTATTTTTTAATTCTGAATAATAAAAAAAAGCCCCACAGACAATCGACGTCATTGTAAATAAAGATAATTATTGTAAATTTATTTGTTTCAATTTCGATATCTAGTTGCTCTGCTCTTGTGTAACGTGCCATTTTAAAGCCTAAAATTTTATTAACTTAAAAATAACAGGTTACCTTATGAATACAAATTGTTCAAATTACAAAGGTAACTATAAAAAATTATATAGATATATATAGTTACTCCTATGTATTCTGCAATTGGCGCATTCAAACAAAAAGCTCTTTAGCTTTATACATTAATATAGATCATTGAAACGGGTAGGTAAATATACGAATCAATCGAATGACATGTAGCAGACTGAAAGCGAACTAAAGTACGAAATGAGTAGGGAATAAATTGGTGAATCTCATCACAAATTCAATCCGACTTCATTTGCTCTGTTTGCGAGAGCCAATCAATTGCCGAAAAAAAATTACTGCATACGGTCGTGGGGAGTTGTGTGTCTGGGAACGTGTTCTGTATGTTATTTAAAATAGTTATTAGAGATTGGAGGTATTACACGAAGTCATGCATTGTCAGCTTAAAAAGGAATGAGGAGTTAATGGATAGGTAAGAAAAAGGATCGGGAAGGGGTTAGTTAGGCTTCTAGCTCACTCACGTATTATCAGAATTGTAGCTATATTTTTTTACGCCGAATTTTTGTAAGAGTGTGGTGCTGCCCCCGTCGAGCCAACTCATCTACAAGGTGTAAACAGTTGGTTACAGCTAGACTCCGAAAGAGGAAATTATTATTTTACATTAATTTTGTTAATAAATTCTACGATTATATCTTCCGTATAAAATAAATCAAAACCTTATTACATGTAAGTTTAAATTAAGGACAAATACCTAAAATTCTCAAGGATCAAGATAAACAAATCGCTCTGATGTTATCAAATTCCAATTATTTGCTAATTATACCTAAAGAGTACGGTAAACAGCATACCTTTTCGTTAAACAAAGTAGGTACTAATTATACCCAAACTTTTCGTAAGATAAATTAAAATTAAAATATAAAAATGGCTTCATAAAAGTTGTAAGTTAACATTATAAATTTTAATTTCCAAATTCGAAGGAAATTAACTATTTTTTTTTTTTTATTTATAAACATTTGTCGAAATAGACAATATATTATAGTATCTGAAAACAGAGATTCTAAAATATTTACAATTCTCTTTATTTAATATATTATATTATATTGAATTGTAAATAATTAAGAACTTTAATTTTACTATACAAATCATTTCTGAACTAAATACTGGCATTCTTGCTAGCAACATATTTCAATTAATTTTTTTTAACTATTGCTCTAAGGGTCCATATGAATACGACACAAAGATGTAAAATAAAATAAATGACGAATATTTGCGCCATTTTACCGAAACAACATTTTCCGCAGCGGCTCCCACCATTCACACCGTTTTCATGACGTAAATATTACTTAAATTTATTAGAAGAATTTACAATTTTTACTTTTTAAAATTTACGTACCTACATATTCTACCAGAGCAACATTGAAAGACCGACAAGTAACGTTGATAAAAAAAAGTATATTAGTTCTATTAAAATGAGATAAAATATATACACTAAATAGTTTTTCGTACGTTATTATATAAATACGGAACTCTGATTTGGTCCGCATTGCGCTTAATCGGAAAAATCAACACACCGTCGATTTCCAATGGTACAGGCGACCAGCCTGGCGGTGCTGATCGACTGCATCTATTCAAGCCGAGCCCCATACAATGCATGCGGAAAACATCTTGATATGCATAATTGGTCGAAAGTAAAACGTTCATGAATTTTAGGCTTAGATTGTACCTGTATTTATATGATTTTAACTGAATAAAAATACTAAAAAATTAAATTGATTTTATTTGTAATTTAACACTATGATATATTGATTACGTATGGCGTTATTGAATGCAAAATTACCTTTTTTTTACATATTTTATAAGTAATTTCCAAAAAGAGAGGAGATTCTCAAATCCTCGTAGACCTTTTTTTATGTATGTACGATTCGGTCAATTATTTTTTTGTTATTTATACTCTACGATTGGTCCCGTAGAATTTTCATCAAAATCGGGGCAGTGGTTTGGTTGTAAAATCAAAATATATTTACTGCAATAAGTATGTTATACAAGTAAACGAAATTACCTATTTGCTTCTGAAATCAGTTTCCCTTTTCTTAAAAGGTCTTGTTTTCCTTCAATTTCTGTATGCGTAAATAGACAGTTTATTGGAGAGACTTTCCTCTTTGAAAGGTTACATTCTAAAACAGGAGTCATCAACAAATCGTGGTTGCCTTGTGTGGACCTTAAGTATTGAAACTTAGAGACAACAGAAATGTAATCTTCATAGCTTCAGTTTCTTTTAATAATTACTCCAAACCTCAAAGAGTATTGACATATTTAAGTTTGTTTTTCGATTTTAACAAAATAAATGCGCGATAATATAAAAGTCGGGAGTTAGGGTATTTAAAATTTTATCTGCTGTTAAAAAATAGCAACGGATCGCGACGATTATCAAATTTTTAAAATCGAATTCCAAATGAAAAAAATCTGGTGATATCTGTACAAAAATATTACGTATGGAATTCATAAGAGCAATTAACTCTTGGTGGAGGGCAAGACCACAGTTGCCCTTCTGAGACGTATACCACCAGCTAGCGGAGCAACGCACGGGAGCGGCAGCGCATAGCCATGCTGAGGACGGCCATCGCAGAAGTTTTAGTATTGTATAAATCTACACATAACTCTATCTCCCCCGCCCCCCTCCCCCGCTAGGAATCAGGTATCTTTTCGAAGATTTCCCCTGCAAAAAGGTTACTAATCGCAGGATAACTAGTGTATATTATATACAATTATAAATAAGTACAAGAAATATGTTGACAAACAAAATACTTAACGTTTTTTGTCCACACCTCAGTGAGACATTCGGTTGAAATGATGTAATTATCTTTCATTCGGACGACGGTGAAGTCATCCGGTTCTAGTTTTAATAATACCAACAACACTGGAAACGTTGGACTTAAAACATTATTTGTTAAAACTATTTACGTATACTCACAAATATATGGATGTTGGATGGATGATAAGCAATAATGTGTCAACCCACAAAAAGTCAAATTCGGAAATATTGATGTATTCTGATTATGTTTAACGTATTTAACATTATTCAAAAAAAATCTTATAATCTAAATTAAATAGGTACGGAAAAAAGTATCTTGAAATAATGTTTCGAATAAAATAATGATATGTACTGAAGTATTTTGCATTACCAGTTTAGGAGCTACAGTTCCACAGACAGACAAACAGACACACATAGCTATCAGCACATAAGTTATTGAAGAGTTACAAACTCAAACTCAAACTCAAACTCAAACTCAAAATATACTTTATTCAAATGGGCTTTAACAGCACTTTCGAATTACAGATGATGAGTATGGTAAATATCCAATAGAAATTGCCCAAAACCTTTCAACAAAAATAAGGGAGCTGATAGCTTTGAAACATCTCATTAGGTCTTCATGAATTATAAGTATTCAAACATAAAAAGCATCCAAATTGATCCATTTGTTAGAGAGCTACGATGCCACAAACAGACACACAGATACATACTTCAAACATATAACACCTTTATTTATAATCGGGAGTTAAAAAGTGCAAACTCAATAAGTACCAGTCAAATTTGAAAAACTTATCGTCTCTTTAAGGAAGGCTATCGGCTAAGATGCATCATGAAAGGAAAGGGCTGAAACGCGACTGAAACAACACAGCAAGTTTAACGATAATGCACTTAGTGATACATACAGAGTATACACATGTTCCTGCATTCGAGTCACCGCCGGCAAAGGGAGCCAAGATGTCTCAAGGGCCGGTAATTATACCAGTTCATTCTGCTTTACACCGGAATACATTACATTAGCGACGGGTTTAGCCGAAATACATCTATATATATAAAATCACTTGTCCTGACTGATTCATCAACGCAGAGCCTAAACCGCTGGGGCTACGAACTTGAAATTTTGGCAGTAGGTGGCTTTTAGTTAGTAGGCATCCACTAAGAAAGGGTTTTTTGATTATTCACCCATAAGAGGGTGAAAAGGGGTAAAAACTTGGTCGTATTAACTTAAAACTTAATACACATACTTCTGGGTGATAGTAATGAAATATAAAATAGAAAACGGGGTACTATTATTCCACACTGGGGTGCAAGGGGGTAGTAAAGTTTAGAAAATGTATTTGTTTGACCGATTATCCGTAAATTCAGCACAAACATTACTGAGGAAGAATTATTTAGCTGAAATTTCAAAGCGTAGCCGCGAGCAACTGCTAGTATACAGATATATGGTCTATTTTTCTTTACTTGACTTATTTAGCATAATATGATGTATGTCTAGCCACATATAATAGTTAGATAAGAAATTATCAATTGAATGATTAAACTTAATCGTTTTTTATGAAGAAAAAATTATAATGAAAAAAAAAATGTTCGAAAATTCGTGATTTTCGTTGTAGGTTAAGGGTTCAATTTATCAAACTATTTTTATTTGATCTGAGCTGATGTGTCACTCTGTGTATTGCGGTTATTATTATAGAAGTATTGTTTATAAAAATATGTATATATTGATAACTCCAGACTATGTAATAAAATATGTTGCAAAACAATTCATTTCAATATATCTTATGGGTGTTCATGAAAGCTAACCTAACCTAGTATACGAGTGTATACTAATATTACAAAGAGGTAAAATTTGTTTGTAAGTTTGTAGGTAATCTCTGAAAGTAACACTGATTCGATTTGAAAATTATTGCGTTTAATAGCCCGTTTATTGATGAAGGTTATAGGCTATATTACGTCACACTACGACTCACTGTAAGCAGTGTCGGCGAGTGAAACCACGAGAGGCAGCTAGTTTATTAATAAAATGATACGAGTAACAATTATTTGTACTGGAGTTGTAACAGCGACTTACTAATAGCGTACCAAACGTTCCCAGTAAATATTTGAAAAACTCCAATGACATATGACCAAAAGGCATACTTGCATACGTCTTGATACGACGCGACGTCGTGAAACAAAGTAACTTCGAATCGAAAAAAATCTATAAAAAAAACCATATCAAAATCGATTCATTCGTTAATAAGCTACGATGCAACAGACAGACACACAGATACACACAACAAACCTATAACCCTTTGGTCGAGGGCTTTGTATCAATTGTAACTTACAAGTTACTGCACATGATCATTTGACATTTCAATTAAAAAAAAAAAAAACGAAATAAAAAAAAATAAAATCCCCAGTTTAAGGAGAAACATTCGATACATATTTATCGGAACCTACGAGAGATCAAACTCGTTGGGAGGACGCTGGAAGGTCGAGCCGTTGCAAATCTATTCGATGAATTGAATAACATACTTTATAAACATTATTTAATGTATGTTTATTTAATCGTTTGTCTGACTTTTGATGCGTATGTATTATGTAAGTATGGAGGTAATATAGAACTTATAGAATGGTTGCTTGGCGCGGGAAGAGGTTGTATCTGAAAGAGAATTGAGTGTTTGAAGCAATTTATACATGGCACATTTTGAGAAAATGGCGTTTAAATATGTCAATCCATCATTTTTTTCTATTTTGCAAAAAGCTATAATAAATTAAAAACAGACAGGTATAATGAAAATTTTTATGTGATAATAAGTTTTTCTAATATATGAGATTACTATATATTTCAAAATTCACACACTTGAATATTCGAAACTTTAATCTCCGAATTTGACTTTTTGTGGGATGACACATTATTGCTTATCAGCATCCACATATAAAATCCTTTGTCCGAAATATCTGGCTGACGGATCAACGCACAGCCTAAACCGCTGATCGTAGAGACCTGAAAATAAGACCGTGTATTTTTTGTATAACGTAGGCATCCAATCAGAAAGTATTTTCCGAGAAGCTTAGTGCAATCCAAAAGTCTTAAAAAAGAATCTCCAATTTCTTTTGGAAACCAAATGATAGCTGAAAATACTTACGTGTATGACTATACTCTTTCAAAAATTTGTATCAATTTTAAACAGATGGTGATTTTAAAGCAATAAAGACTGTCCGTTTATTGAGGAAGATTATAGGCTATATTACATCGCGCTATGACTCATAAAAGCGAATAGCAGCTGTCGATTATAAAATACATAATTGTTTTCCAAAAACTCTTATCAATAGTTCATAATAAACTGACACCCAAAATTAGGATCTCAATAACAACTGCTACAGACTCTGAAAGTTCCTAAATTTATTCGAATTAATATTCTTATTTTATTATTGTAAAGTAAAAAGTAAAGTAACAGCCTGTAATTGTCCCACAGCTGGCCTCACTGCCTCCCTATTAAGCAGAAGGTTTTAGAACCTAATCCACCACGATGCTCCACTGGGAGTTGGCGTATATACATGTATCATAATTTCTCCTGTTCCATGCGGGTTTCCTCACGATTTGTGCCTTCACCGTCGGATGCGAGATGAATTTAAACACAAATCTAATATTTGAAAACTCAGCTGTGCTAGCCAGGGTTTAAATACGCGATCATCGGTTGAGATCGGCATGTTTTAACCACTAGACCATCACGGCTTTTCATACCACTTACACAAGCGCGTAATTTGAGTTACACATCATACATATTTATGTATGACGTGTGACTCCATTTGGACCATATCATCAGTTTGGTGGTTTTGACTTTTTTTGTTTGAATGTTTTTTTTTATATTAATTTTTATTCATTGAAACACTATTTCAAATTGCTGTAAAACGTATCATATATGTTTTTGACTTTGTCAAAGTTTCGGCTCCTATTTTATTATTATTGTAAATTAATTTGAAATTGTTTCTCGTCAACACAAATAAAGGAACTTTATCATTTATGACGTCTGTTCGATGAGGAAATGCAATGACAAGTTAGGTATTGGATTACACTTAATTAACAGTAGCGGTTCCGGCGCACTGCTATAAATTATTATTTTAGTACAAAAATCGGAAATCAACTGTCAAAATGTATGGCATTGCGATAGCGATACGCATAATTGCTCTGCTGGTATATGTACGTACTGTATGTTTTAGCGCGAAAGCGCGGAGGCTATATGGATGCTGATAAGCAATAATGTGTCAACCCACAAAAAGTCAAATTCGGAGATATTGATGTATCTTGATACCGCATCACCTATTTAACATTATTAAAAAAAATCAAGTCATATAAATTAAATAAGTATGGAAAAAAGTCTCTTAATTAATTGTTTCGATTTCCAAGTGCGTTCCATATTTTGCAATTTATACAATAATCTCAAGTATTTGAAAAACTTTGTATTAGATAATACATTAAAAATTAAAAAGAAAAGACGGATATATACTTCGTCAAATATATTTGTTAACAATAGATTTGACATGTTTAGACGCCATTTTCTGAAAATGAAGTCCCTGTGGCTTGACATTGTATTGCTTATCAGCGTCCATATAGCCTGTTTATATATAGCTCTCTTATAACCTACAGTTTTTGCTTATGGTGTTAGGGCGGAAGGGAATACATTATACAAATTCATTATTCATATGGTCATATAGATCGTAGGGTGATGTTATATAGCCTATAACCTACCTCTATAAACAGGCCAACTAGAAGCATTTTTCAAAACCATACTTTACAAGATTAGCGCGTTCAAACTGACGATCGTATTCTTTATATTTAAAATCTTACAGTATTTTCAGAGATTACCCCGTACATACGAACTTTAAAAAAATACCTCTTTGTAATTAATATTATACTAAAGTATATAAGTAAAGATAGATTTAAAATAAAAATGCCATATTAAAATTAGCACCTTAAGAAACTTAGATTATTATAAGTCGTACTGAGTATGTAAGTTTTAATTAAGTCCGTTATTAAATTCTAAAAGTTTTTATGTAATTTATTTAAAATACTCCGTTTCCTAAAATTTGATGCAAATGAATTAAATAACATCGTCTAGACATTATTATCTACGTGAAATATAATGTTACGATTTGCAATTAATATTTGATTTAATTGACTTCTTTAAAGCTAATCATAGGGCGGGAATTACACGGTATATAAAACAACTAGCTTCCGCCCGCGACTTAACGCACCACACGTAACGTAAGCTCTCTCAATAGGAAAATATCCCCCGATTTTAAAACATTCTTCATTGTTGCTCCGCTCCTTTTGGTCTTAGCGTGATAAAATATAGCCTATAGCCTTCCTCGATAAATGGGCTATCGAACACTGAAGGAATTTTCCAAATCGGACCAGTAGTTTCTGAGATTAGCGCGTTCAAGCAAACAATCAAACAAAAAAACAAACTCTTCAGCTTTATAATATTAGTATAGATTCTATATCCTGGTAACAGTTGCCTGGGTAACTTATCAAAGCTGCGAGTCTGTCAAAAATAAGGCACTGACAGAAAATAATTTTAGTTTAAAGCAATGACAAAAAACTTATTTAAATCTTTATGAAACGAAATTTATACGAGTAAGTATCATTCTAGCCAAAACACAGATATGTAAATCATTATATAAAAGGCCTGCGTAGATCAGAAACAATGTAACGTTTATTTTTTGTCTGTCGTAATATAGCTTTGAGAATTCAATCTTATAAAGCCCTAAAATACATTAAAAGTAACTCGTAAAATGTCTTCCAAACAACGATTTTATTGTGACAGACAAAAGTCGCGTCGAGAAAGTCCCTCCACTTCACAGGTCATAATCGTCACTCCGTAAGTAGTCAAAGTGGGTTCAAGAATGAAGCAAATGAACACATACGCGAAATACTTAAAGAAAGAAAACCTTCGTGATTACAACTTTATGAAAGTACAAGTTAAATTTATTAAAAAAATCAAATAGATACACTACTGCTTCGCTGCTGCTCAGTTCTGTCTAAAAGCCTATAAGTGAGAATTGTTACCAACCAAGTTTAAATCGTTATAGACCCTAAACGGTAATTCTGATTGAAAAACAATATAAGAGACCTACTGATTTTGAAACACCGACTCAACGATACTCCATTTGACATACTTCGTCGATTTTCATTTTAATATTTTTCACATGACGACTAAAATTTGGATTTTTTGAAATTGTTATGTTTTCTATGACATTCGCACCGTCATGTAGAACCAAACGTCATTTCATTAAAATCGACTAATAAATACTGCCACAAACCCACATACATAAGCTGATAAACACGTTACCTTTCTTTTCGTCGCATAGTCGGATAAACATTATTTTAGCACAGTCGATGTTTTATTAATAAGCTGTGCGAAGTCGGGCCGGGTCGCTAGTGGGTAATATAACAATATCTTTCCAAGTTCAAGTTGAGTCTGGTCGCGGACGCCGTGACCGAATCGAACCTGCGATCATATATTAAGGTCCGCGGGAACAGGGATTAATGCATCATGCTGAGCATGTGCGTCTCTAGTGATGGCGAGTGACGATATTAATGAAATTATAAATAAAAATTTAACTTATGTTATAGATATAATTATGGTAAAAATTTACTTATATCTAATTTTAAGAATGTGTGTAACAATTAATAATGAAATCTAATAATACTATAATTTCTTATTTTATTGAAAAAATAAAATCGTTAAAGCTTTAAGGTAAATTACAAAATATCTTATACATGTAAAAACCAAAAATATACCATATACCACTCGTGATAATATTCGACTTTATTCTATACTAGGTAATATTCGGGGTTTCTATCGCATTTATAGAAAATAGCGTGTTTTGCTTCTAAAGTCGTAAAGTCATTAATATTTAGGATATTCATAAAAAGGATTATTTATAAATCGCTCACACAAGGACCCCTCATCAAATGCACTCGTCCCTCCCACCGCGTCGCTCTGAAGTAGATGGATTACAGTTTGGAACATCGGTTCTACAACCATATTATACTAACTTGTAACCATTGCTTTAAGGTATACTAAAAATTATAATCTTTGTATTGTACTAATATGTAAGTTACACTGTCGGTCTGTTGAGTTTTAAGGGCCCTTTTCGATGGACAGATATTTTTGTGGGAAAAGGCATAAATAACATTTTCATATTGATAACTTAATTGATGTTAAAGGATTATATTGTCTGTATTATCTATACAAATAATATTATCTATACAAATAAATAAAATTATAGTGTCTGTATGTAATTTCACATTAACTGTTTCTAACTAAATGCATATGTAAGCAGTATACACGGTACTTACATCAAAAACACAATTTTTTTTGTCTGTCTGTCTGTTTGTTTCGGCTAATCTTTGAAAACGCTGGATCGATTTTAACGGGACTTTCAGTGACAGCAAATTTTATAAGGAGTAAATTAGCCTACTTTTATTTTTTAAATTATTTATTTTAATTAATAAATTAAAAAAATAAATAAAAAACTTACTCAAAAATTAAATTGTAATCAATGAACAATATCCGATTTAAGTAGGGAAGGTAAACATTATATAAATATCATTTTTCTTCAAAATAACCAAAATATTGCAATGTTTAATTAAAGATATAAGTTCTATAATACTTCTATTCTTTGTAATAAACGGAAAATTCTTATGCGATTTCGCGTCCTAAAGATATTTATACAATACGTTACTCACACATAACTAACATTTTACAAATACATGTAGTATAATAAAATCAACTGCACTTTGCTTTTTATCAATTTTTTTGTGTAGATTCATAAAAAAAATTAAAAATAATTTTATTAACACCTTAATGGTTAATTAAAGTTTGCGCACGTAGTATAAAAGATATTCTAAATATAATATTGTAAGAATATTTTATTTGAAGACTAAACATACAAAACACTAAACAGAAAATGGTATTCTATAAAAACAGTTAAAAAACAATTTCGTTTACATTAATAAGTAAAAAGTTTAACAAGCGACACATTTCACATGATCGAACTTAAAAACCAATTAAAAACATTTTTAAAATACCACCAACGAAAAAAAAGCTACCCAATTTCAGTTATTGTAGGGAAAAAGATTGTTGCACTTAGTATTAACACTTGCTTCGGAAATTCAATTCGGAAAATTTTCCACAACTGATTTCCAACCATATTTCTTAAACCACAAGACACAAATTCTCTTAGCAATCATCTAACATGCATTCTTTGTAAGTCGCTGAATCATTTCAGTGATAGACAGAGAAGGGACACAAAACGTCTTGATCTTACATATATTAAAGCGAGACAGTTATATTTCTTCAAACCAGCTTCAAATGCTTGGCTAATGCAAGCCGCGTCTGGGCCGTGACGAAGATTGATGGCTTCTCTTTAGCAGTTGAATGAGATGACTGAGAAAGGATAAAGGATAATTAACTTGGAAATTAGACCTAAGTTTAGAATCGAAGATAGGGACTGATAAATCTTAGTACATTCAGCTATTAATTGTTAAGTCATTGAATCTTCGTTGTCCGTTCAATGAACTTTGAATGAGTGAAAAACAACATAAGCTGGTAGAATACCATTTTATTTGATACTTATATATACTAGAGACTGTTTGCCTAAATACCAAGAAAAAATGTATTGATTTGATCGTTATTATAATTCACAGAATCATCTATTGACGCTGGTGAAAGAAAACATCGTGAGGAAACCTACATGTGTCGACAGAATTTGTAACCTACAGCAGTGTAGTAAATTAAGCTCCTATCCTAATATATTCTATAGAAAAAAGGGCCGTTACTCAGCAAAAGGACACTTTATATTACGTGACTCTTACTCTACAGTAACTGTTTTTAATCACTTAAAAGCAAAACACCTAACATTTTAAACTCCCCAGTACGATTATTTTTTTCGTAAACAATCTCTATCTGTATGTCTGTCTTGTGTAAGAAGGCCAATGTGAAATATAATACCTTTAGAAACTTTGGCAAAGTCAAAAACATGATCCTTGAAATGTGTAGCATATATGATACGTTTTACTGCAATTTAAAATAATGTTTCAATGAATAAAAATTAATATAAAAAAAAACATTCAAACAAAAAAAGTCAAAACCACCAAACTGATGTTATGGTCCAAATGGAGTCACACATCATACATAAATATGTATGATGTGTAACTCAAATTACGCGCTTGTGTAAGTGGTATGAAAAGCCGTGATGGTCTAGTGGTTAAAACACGTCGATCTCAACCGATGATCGCGGGTTCAAACACTGGCTAGCCGCTGAGTTTTCACGTGCTAAATTTGTTTTTTAATTTCATCTAGTGCTCGGTGGTGAAGTAAACCTCCATGGTTTACTCACGATGCTTAATTTCACCACCGAGCTCTAGATGAAATGACATATACCGGAAGAAGACACATCTATATACACCAACCCTCAGTGAAGCAGCGTGGTGGATTAAGCTCTGAAAAACCTTAATAGTAGAGGAAGCCTTTCCCCAGCAGTGGGACATTTACAGACTGTTACGCACATGTGTATCATTATTTATTTATGATTTTAATATGATAACATTTTAAAGGTTCTAAATTTTACTAAGGAACCCTAATATATATTTATTGAATTCAACAATTAGAAACTCGAAGTTTCAGTCAGAATTAACAATAAGACTCACAGTATCTACTTGTTTTAAAGACAAAAGCAAAACTTTAATAATATTTAAAAATATGCGAAAGAGGCAATTAATTTACAAATGTATACAGAACATTATGGAATTACAGTGATTAAAATTTTTAATCTGTAATTATAAAACGACTCGATTAAGACGTTGAATACTAAATGGGCGCTGATAAGCAATAATATGTCAAGCCACACGGACTTCATTTTGAAAAAATGGCGTCTAAAGATGTTCTTAACAAATATGTTTGAAGAAGTAAATATCCATCTTTTCTTTTCTTATTTGATAAAAGGTATCATGGATTAAAATTAGTTTGATATATTTAATATATTATCTAATAAAAAGTTATTAAAATATTGAGATTATTGTATAAATTGAAAAATATCGAACGCATTTGGAAATCGAAACAATTAGTTAAGAAACTTATATCTGTACTTAATTACTTTATATGACTTGAAATTTTTTTTAACATTGTTAAATAGGTGATGCAGTATCAAGATACATCAATATCTCAGAATTATTGACGTTTTGTGGGTTAACACATTATTGCTTATCAGCATCCAAATGACGAAATGCACTAATAACACACATAGTGAACCCATGTGTAGACGCTGAGAAGACAAAAAGTTTAAGAAAGCGAATCCCACTCTCACCATCTTTGGGTTTTGGTCTAAGTATTAAGAGATAGTCTGAAATATTTTTAGTTCTGAAAGTCATAATTTAATCGATGTAAATCGTAAACTACTGTATTTAATTGTAATGTTTTTAATTAAAAACCTTTAAGAATTAACAATTATTTCAAATATAAAAATCACTTATTGTAAGACTCAACGTGAAAAACCTGAGCTTTTAATCCCCGACGCAAAAAGGGGGGTGTTATATGTTTGACCACTATGTTTGTCTGTGGTACCGTAGCTCCTAAACGGATCGACCGATTTGGATGCGGTTTTTTTTATTTGAAAGAAGGTTATTTAGCAATAGTTCTTAGACTTTTTCTACTAAAACCAGTCGACCCCTCTCAAGATCAAGTCATTTTTTCTTAGTTGCTGTAGAAATCTAAGATGCACAACAAGTATTAGATTTATTTTCGTAAAATTCGTTAAATTATGGAATTCTTGGACTGATTCTGCAGCAAGGATTTACAACTCCTCATTAACTTACAGCAGAGGTATCGTGTTGGTGCTCGTTGAAATGGTCTTAATAAATAAATTGTCGTGACTTTTTCCAAATTTTAAATTTTAATAAATTATTACCATATTGAAAAATATGAAAGCATCCATAATGATCATATTAAAATGGACATTTTAACTGCAAAAGGAGGATAATATTCGTAAATGTATTTATATACATAATATGTCTATTTCTTCGACACGCTCTATAACGTCAACAATTTAATGGATATTAAAAAAAAACAAAAAAAATCCGAACATATAAATAAATAATAAATAAATAGCGCATCACACTCAACGGCCCCCATTAAGATCTCATGACCTTGTGTCGGGGGTCCGGAAACACTCACAACACTAACACAAAAACCCAGACCATGTATATATTAACACATGTATACTGAGAACGTATTACATATTTATTATAAAAGTGACATTTTATAAAATATTACATTTCTAGGTTTTACTCTCAGCCTTTCATAAGGATTTACATAAATTATTTCTCATTGAAGGAATTTACTATCGATGCCCTATGTTTGACATTAACAGCGTCCTAAAGTTACCTAGGTGACTGTTACCAAATTACAGAGTTTATGTCAATTACGAAAATAAAACTTACAATTTTTTTAAGTCAAAAATTACTTACTTACCTAATATACTTAATACCGTCTATAGACAAAAAAGAAAAGGGAGTATAAATTGTTTTTTTTTTTATTTTATCACACAAGCTTCTTATTCTTCCTAAAATTTATTAGTATATCTTTATGTTACTTAAATATCAAGACACGTTGAAGGTTATTTTTTTAATTATACGGTTTATGCGTTGTTTAAATTATTGGTTACCGACGTCCAACTTTGATCAACTTGACAGTGGAAACAAAACTCGTTTCGCTCACGACCGAACAACTAACATTATACCCTAAATGCACGTATTACAATCTAATATTATTATTTTTTGATCGTCTTCTTGCTTCATTTTTGCCAAGATGTCCTAGTGGTTAGAACACGTCGATCTTTACCGATGATCGCGGATTGAAACCCCGGCTAGTACCGCTGATTTTTCAAGTGCTAAATTTGTGATTAAATTCATCTCGAGCTCGGCGGTGAAGGAAAACATCGTGAGGAAACCTGCATGTGCCGGGAGAAATTCTGACACATGTATATCCGCCGACCCGCAGTGGAGCAGCGTGGTGGATTAAGCTCTAAACCCTTATCCTTCATAGAAGAGGAGGTCTAAGCCCAGCAGTGGGACATATACAGGCTGTTACTTTACTTTTTTACTTTTTTCTTTCTTCAAAATTCTTGCTGTATTTAAACCATGCCTGTACTGTAGTGCCTAGTTAACATGTCAAAACCTTAATTCGCATACCAGCTAAATTCGATTTAGCTTTCATAATAGTAGAGATTCTTTAGGCGAGAATTACATTTGTAAGTTTGACCCTAGTGCGATATAAAACAACTCTGTAACCTAGCAACAGATCCCTCGTTAGTATTTACGAAAGCTGTGAATGTCCAAAATAAGATACTGACAGTAAATTCTTTCGCGTGTAAGCAAACCACTGAATCTTTAAAAAATCTTTGTAAATCTTTATGAAAGTCTGAAAGGACAACTTATAAGTGTAATTCACGCCAAATATTTATACAAATACGAGTAAGTTACGTTTTGAAATAAAGCCACAATGGTTTTTATAAAAACATAAAACAAAATACCAAATTTCATATACAAATAAATAAAAAAAAAATCGCATTTAGTGTCGCCGGTATTTACTAATATGGAGTTACCTGTTCAAAAGATACATAATAAACATTTAATAATAAAAGCCTCACTAAATACCATCCAATAAATAAATTATTTTTCCCTTTCAATAGATTCGAAGCCCACAAACACAAGCAACATTTCACTCCTAACACATAATAAATCGGTTAGACATCAAAAAAGGAAGAGTTTCTCAATTCGCGTAATTCTTTTATGTTTGTTACCCCGTGTCACCCTCATATATAAATTATTTATCTGTTTGGTAAGATAGTATTTCAGATGATTTCCATAAAAATGTTTAAATAAATAAATGCATCAATCTCAACCTTTAAGATCTTGTGACCTTGTGTTGGGGGTCTGGAAACATACATAACACTAACGCAAACACCCACACCACGACAAACATCCGTATGGCCAATTCTGACATTTGCCGTGGGCGGATCGAACCCGCGACAGCGCTACAGTCAGTTGGAGTGACCACTGCGCCAACGTGTCTGTATATAGAAATTTCATTGAAACAGTATTTGGTTTTTTCATAACTTAAGTAACTTAAGTTTCGCATAAAAATAAACGAATTTGCGTATCTTGATTTTGAAATCTGTTTATTTTTTAACCCCCAACGCAAAAAGAAGGGTTTTATAAATTTGACCGCTATGTATGTGTCTGTCTGTGGCATCGTAGCTCTTAAGCGGGTGAATTGATTTGGATGCAGTTTTTTATTTGAAAGAGAGTTTTCTAGCGATGGTTCTTAGATATATTCTACCAAAATCGGTCCAACCATTGCAATTAATTGAGCTACTTTCTGTACTTTTTAAAGGCTTTTGTGTCGAATGTTCTGTTCTTAATTTGAGTTGTTAATATTATGTACATACAAGTCGCTCCGTTGCGTCGTGTAAAAAAGCGTATCCTTCAAAATTAACTGCAAGTCAATACGTCTGCAAATTCGCTCTGCGTCTCGAATTTTCACACCTCACTGAGAACTGAACGCAACCTTCGAATGTAATCCTTACGACGTGTTCACGGCTTTTGTTAACATTTCTCGGAAAGGGCTCTTATTTGCGATAGAGTGAAACTGAGGCAAAGGATCGACATTACGAATACCAAAAGTTTGCCATTTTAGATTTAATTGATTCATTATACTTTTGTTTCATACACTTAGATTTATTTTGAACTTTTTATTTATGATTATGTGCTTTGTCTACAATATTTAGGTATATATTATTTCTTAAATGTCTTTTTTGTGGGTAGCAAACTTCATTAATAAAGTTTAAAATTTTATATTTGTGTAAATTGACTGACATGTTGGCGCAGTGGTCACTGCAACTGACTCAAGCGTTAACGGTCGCGGGTTCGATTCCCGCTCACGGCAAACGTCTGTATCGGTCATATGGATGTTTTTCGTGGTCTGGGTGTTTGTGTTAGTGTCGTGAGTGTTTCCGGACCCCCGACACAAGGTCACGCGATCTTAATAGGGGCCGTTGAGTGTGACGCGTTTATTTATTTATATTTAAAATAAAAATTTAAAATTATGTATTCTAAAATCAAAGATGTTTTTTGCATTACTTAATAATATATATACGTCACGCGTACGTACAGACATATAAATATATTTTTAATTTATACTGCGATACAACTTTTAATGTTTTTCTAAATCATTCATGCATTACACCTACGAAATAATCGCCCTATTTACCTAAACTGAAATCTTAATAAAAACACAGCATACAAATATGTACCAATATCTTATCACAAAACAAAAAATACACAAATACATTTCACTTTACAATATAATAATAGTACTAGAAAACCATACATTAGAATTCAACGTGTCTCGTGGCCTGATTGTCCGTAGGAAGAAAACGTAACACGTCCGCGTCGGCTGATCCCTACCGCGCTAGGAACCGGGCGTCCTTGCGAACACTCTCGCTTTCCACTGGCCTATCAGTAGTCTGTAACTTGCTGGAACGATGCCCCTTAAATGTTTAGCTAATTGAATAGAACTAATCTTTGACAATAATGATGCGGTATTTTTATGTTATATCATTTTTTGTGTGAAATTAACGAGGACAAATTCTTTTTTTTGTTCTAGAGTTTATTTTTTACTTTTAGTATTGTTGACGATTAGATTTAATGATTTAGGGTATGAAAATCTGATTTCTACAATAATGTTATAAAAGGGAAGGATTTGAGTGTTTGTTTCTATTGGCTCCGAAATAACTAAAACGATTTCAAAAATTAATGTGTGGTTAATCCGTTTTCGAGAAAGGTTACGCTATATTACACCACGCTACAACTCATATCAGCGAAGCAATACGAACGCGAGTAAACCCACGAGTAGTAGCTAGTATATGATATACTTATTAGACAAGAATTACACTTGTAAGTTTTGTTCACAGACTTACATAAGGTTTACACAAATTGTATATCTTTACTTTTATTTTACACTAGCTGGTGCTCGCGACTTCGTCTGCGATGTCAGTACCTACATCGTAATAGCTTTGTGCATGCAAAGTCTCAGACCGATCGGTTTAAAATTGACAAAGTTTCATAAACTCATCCCCTATTTTCCCCCCTCCCCATAGGGGTAGAATTAATCACAATCCTTTCTTAGCGGATGCCTACGTCATAACATCTGCATGCAAAACGGATGCCTAAGTCAATCACCTTTGAATTATATATATTTAGATCTAAAAGAACTTATTGTCTGTAGAGCCATAGATTATTTTTTTAACTTTCACACTTATAAGACAAAAAATAAAAATAAATACAATTTATATAACCATTAAATTACACGAATAATTTCTAAAAAAATACTCTTACACGCTAGCTCAGTAACGATTAGGATTAGACTTGATGAAAAAAAGATTAAAACCGTAGCTTAGTAGAGCTTTGCGTCTCCGAGGAACTACGAGTAAGAAGCCACATGACATTGATCAAACCAATCTCAATTTTTATTTAATATTAGGTATTACAATATATTTACGAGTGTCATGTTGTATATGTTATAGCGTTATGACTTGTATATTATACTAGATCTTTTGCGTTTTCGCGTTTATGGTTATTGCTTCGCTACTATGAGTCGTAGCGTGAATATAGCCTATAGTCTCAATAAATAAACTATTTAAGACAAAAATAATTTTTCAATTCGAACCAATAGTTCCAGAGATCAGCGCGTTCTGTTTTTACAACATTTTAAAACAAATTTACTTACATAAGAACTGGATGCTGATAAGCAATAATGTGTCAACCCACAAAAAGTTAAATTTGGAGATATTGATATATTTTGATACTACATCACCTATTTAACATTATTCAAAAAAAAATTCAAGTCATCTAAACTAAATAAGTATGAAAAAAAGTTTCTTAACACAATGCTTTGAATTTCAGGTGCGTTTCACATTTTGCAATTTATAAAATAATCTGAAACATTTAAAAACCTATTATTCCATAAAATATTAAATAAGTCTATCTGCTTTTGATTCATTTTACATTTTATCAAAATAGAAAAGATAAGATGAATACATACGTCTTCAAACAAATTTATTAAGAATAGGTTTGACATCTTTAGACCCCATTTTCTCGAAACGAAGTCCGTGTGGCTTAACACATTATTGCTTATCAGCGTCCAACTTAAAATTTTGTTTTAAAAAATAATTAATTAATTATAAATACATTCTTTGATTTTATTTCCAAAACTAATAACTAATTAAAAACTCTATGTACATGAGCATGTACTAACAAATTTTTATTTGAAATATATGTAATATCTATTTTATTCATTTATTTAATTTAAATTTAAAAGGCATGAATAATATCGTCACGGCGCTGGCTCCGCCCGGCTCTAAACAGAACACCAGTGGTCTAATTGAGCGCCGTCGAGCTAACTGAGCGACGAATAATTGCCTTTTTTGGACACCGGTATAGGTAATTACGTCTTTTCGTGTCTTCGGTCTAGTTTTGAGTGGATATGCTTATAGTATTTAAAAAATATATTTATTAATACTTGACACAAAAACTTTTTACCCCTACGAAAATTCCGCACAATTATAGTTTATATAGAAAAGGAGAGAGAATTTTTTTTAATTATGCATTAAAAATACATTACATCATTAAAAAAACATTACACACACTACCATGTAATTGACATAAGCATATATAAGTACTAACTGTCCCTTGCGTTTTGTCTCGCGTTTATGGTTACTGTTTCGCTCCTATGAGTCGTAGCGTGATCTAATAAAGCCTATAGCCTACATCAATAAATAAACTATCTAACACAATAATATTTTTTCAATTCGAACCAGTAATTCTGAGATTAGCGCGTTGAAACAAATAAAAACTCTTCAGCTCTATAATATTAGGATAGATATAGGTTTATTGTCAAAGGTTATATTACATAACGCTACGACACAGAAGCGAAGCACATCGTACATCATTTAATCATCATTAAGGTCATTAATGAAAACGCAAAGCATAGCGAGTAGTGTGACAGTACTTAAATGTCAAATAGATTTTGTAAATAAAAATGGTCTGTTAATATTAAAATATCTTAAATTTTCAAGTTCTATGACGATTTTTTAATTAAAAAATATATATATTGAACTTATAGGTAATTTATTTTAATTTCAAATTAACAGATTTTAAGTAACTGCATATGAAAGTATATACGATATTTACATGAAAAACGCAATTCTTAAAATTTTTAAAAGACAGACAAAATTTTCCGGCTAAACGAAACGACTGGACTGATTTTGACGAGACTTTTACTCAAAAATAGCCATTGTTATAAGGAGTAACTTAGGCTACTTTTATTTTTAAAATGTTTATTTATTTTAATGAACAAAAAGCAAAATTAAACCAATAGAAATGTGAACAATACCGGATTCAAGAAGTAAAGGTAAACATTATATAAAGATAATTTTTCCTCGAATTAACACGGGTGAACGCGCGGGGCACAATTAGCTGTGCATTTATAAGAATATCCACGTTATAGAGAACAGCGAGTGTCCGCGCGATCCCTGTTTACACACGAGAGTAACACGCTGTATCTCGTCTTACATGTGTCTGAAGTAAAAAATATCTCAATTTAACATTTTTTTTATAACAATGTGCGTCAGAGTCTGCTTATTATTTTAATTCTAATTTATCTACTAGTGTTTCAGTGATTTTAACTTCGGAATGCAGTCTTTTTTTTTATAATTCCAGTGAGTTAACATTGATTCATTATTAATTTTTCATATGTAAAATGTTTTTTTTTCTATTCAATAAATGTAATGTTATGTTTTATTATAATACTGTAAAATGTTTACATAAAAACAAAAAATTTCAAATTAAAAATCAAAACATTTAAATGAAACGTAATGAGATATAAAAATTACTTATTATAATAAAATAAAAAAATCTTACTAAAATACATAACTTAAAAAAGAACAATTTTTCTCTCCATCTGTACACAGCTACCGTACTCTCGGTCCAGTTATTGACCCCTTTTCAGGTTTTTTTCCCATTTTTTGTTACTCATCTAATAACGTGGTATTTGGAAGATTAATATACGAACGTTAATGCATATCATTACTTAGAGTGGTCCGTCTTATGCGCTACAACGTATAGTGACGGCTATACGGCCAGTGTAAGATGAACTCTATGCTTGTTTTAGTTTTGATGTACTTTTTGGTTCATTACATAAATAGGTAGCTGAAATTTTTTCGTCGACTACGTTCTGTATCCTACTATATTCTCTCGTAGCTTTGCTTGCTTCAAATTCGTATTCCTTAAATATATTTTAAAGATGTTAACACTCAAGATTTATTATTATTGAATCATCAAACCTTGAAAACGAAATCAATATAAAAAAAACTCTGTAAGATTTTTAATATTAAAAAAAGTTAACAAAAATAGTTCAAAGTTATTGAAATCACTAAATAATCATTACCTAATAATATCTATATTCTAGTCTGAAAAAATAATAAAAACAAACTAAAGATATAAGTTAACTAAAACCGGTTATAAATTATTAATTTTCACATCAAGAACAACAGTATATAGATAAAAGCCTGCTTATATATCTTACACCTAATTTTACTGATAAATATTTTTTCCAAGTTTCTTTATAAGAAGAAAAAAAAATACAAACTCATTTCCGAATGTGATGCAAGCAAAGATATATCAAAATATCAAATATACCTTATACATATACTAATATATAAATGAGAAGTATTTGTTTGTTCGAATGCGCTTATCTTGAGAACTGCTTTTCCGATTTCAATTATTCTTTTCACGTTAAATAGTCTGTTCATTGATCAACTTACTGGTCATAAAACATCACATTAACATCAATTTCAACCATTCGGGAAAATATGATTTCACTCGCGTGAAGCCGCAAGATTCGTTTAGTTTAGTATAAATAAAAAAAAAAACAATTGCAACTTTCATAGTATGAAAAATCAGATATAATGCTAAGTTTATTGACACCGGAAATGTCAATTGCTCTGTGAGGTGCCTCTACAATAGAGCTATTATACAAAAAAAGACATTCTCTATTGATGCTACTAAAGATTCGCGTGCTGAGATTTATAAATTCAACAAATTCCTTTTTTCACTTGTATATTTTCAACTTTAAAATTACATTCGATAACTAAAATCAAACTAAAAATACATTTTAACTAATTGTAATAATTACAGCAAAAAGCAAGTCTTTTGAATAAAAATCTGCGCGTTTGTATTTTTTAAAAGGAAATAACATAAAAATTATATTATAACGGATTCCAAGTTATGATGGTCAATAAAAGTGAAATGTAAATAGTGTGGTCAGATGTAGAGCTCTTGTGATTTGCTCTGTGGTTTTCAAAGAGCATTGAAAACATTACAAATGATATCAAGCTTAAACGCAAAAACTAACACGAACAGACAAAAAAAAGTTCAAAGAAGATCATTCTGAACATTGTAAATGTGAAGTTTATACATATATGAGGAATGGAGTTACATGACACTTTTGTGGAAATCGTTGTTCTGAGGTGATTTCCATAGATTGTGACGTTTACATAACGCATGCGCCATTATGCTGCGCAAAGAGAGCGGAGAATTGAGGAAGTGCATATTCGAAGGTTGCTATCCAATTTAAATTTAGCTGGACATGTACAGACAGCATAAATATATGTGTGCATACAATAAAGTAACATTAATTCTTAAGTAAAATATTATTCATTTTATTAGTTTTTTTACTATAGAAAGTCTTTATGGTTTCGGGAAGGATGTCGTTTAGAGTTGATTACAAAATAGCTTTAATCAAGATAAAATAATATTAATTTAAGATGTGTATGGGAAAGGCTTTATGTAAAACTAAAAAAATATATGTAAATTTAGAATCATAAAAAGATTGTATCAACTTCTTTATTTTACATTCTCTAATGACACAACTCAATAAAGGTCCGCAAAATTACAACTTAATTACTACAGGTTAAAAAATTAATAAGTTTGCTATCATTTTCTCATAAGGCTGTTTCGATATACCTACTAGGACTAATGTACACGTGACTTGGAGAGTTGCCTAGCAACGGGCTGTTCTGCTCTCGGTTGGGTCGAAAGATAGAGGACATGTCGGTATGTTACAAATTTACAAGATTTGGATAATAAATACGTGGACTATGAATACAACGTCTAATTATTATTAACTTCTGAACTCCTTAAACCTAGCTAAAAGATTGATCATAAATGTTTTTAAATATAAACATAAACTACAAATTGATAAATATCAATGAATATTGCTATTAATTATATAGTAATACATAGTAATAATAAAATATATGTATAATTAGGTACATTTAAAAAGGTTTTTTTCTCAAATCTGACTCGAAAGCAGCAAGATACATAGGTTCTGAAAGATGAGCGAAATAGTTAAAATGAAATGATTGAAGGGATATTACAATTTAGATCTCGAAAATGGCGGTGTCGCCAATATGATGGATCGCTAAAGCATCTTCCCGCCATTTTCAAACGTACTTAACTTTAACTAACCTTTAAGTCTATTGCTGTCACTTTCAAAACTAATGTGATAAACAAGAGATTTCAATTTCCTTACAAACTTTCATCTCCTACTTCATTCCCTTAATATTTGATTTCACGACAAAAAATAAGGCTATCTAAAAGTTCAAACTATACCAAAATTCATTAAAATTGGCATTCGGATTTACATTTTTGCGTTACATAAATCTCATTTTCAAAGTCTTGATAATCGTCTTGATAAATGAATTAGTTGATAATTGTATTTATTTTAAAAAGTGCCTCAATCATAAACTTCATTTTATCCGAACGAAGTCACGGGCAGTAACTAGTCTCAATATATTATTAGAATAATATAATTGGTAATTTTTGTTACTATACTTTTTCGTGTTCTCTTAAAACTTCAATAATAGAAAAGCTCATGTTAACTCGATATTATTTATTATAACAATCTTTATAATTTTTTTTATCTTTAAAAGTAAAACTAAAATCACAGAATTTCAGTTACAGTGTTTAACTAACGGACTGTTAGCTTCTAACCGCCACAAATGGAGATGCATCGCTGAACCAGTAACCCATAGAAAGGAGCGACGCCGGTCTTGTATGTAGACCAGTCTATCTTGATCCCTCTTAAGAGTGTTTCGCAAGAAAATGTCTCGTTTCTAATTTACATTTGAAAAATTACAAAAACAAATTTCACACCTTGTTTTTATAGTCAGACGAGAATTACATTTGTGAATTTTATTTTCGTATTTGATATAAAGCAAGTCAGTAATGTGGTAACAATTACCTACGTAAACTTACGAAAGCTTTGGCTATCAAAAAAAAAACATTGACACGAAATTGTTTCATGTAAAACAACGACGAACAACATGAACATATGTACATATCTTTGTGAAGCAAAACTTATAAGTATAATTCTCGCCTTAAACTTACATTTTAGTCATCGTAGAATAGAATAGAATAGTCGTACTTCTAGATTATTCTTTTTTAATTTTTTTATTTCATTCTGTTCTGCGCTCATTATAAATTAAATGTGATTTTTTTGTATTTATTTATTTATTTATAATTATCTTCTATTCATTATGTCTATTTTTCTTCACTTTTCTTCATTGAGTAACAATAACCCGAATGAAAAACACGAATTTTCAAACAATTATTTTTCATTATAATTTTGTATAAGAAAAAATGATAAATGAACTCTTATATCTGGCTAGCAATATGCTATATGGACGCTGATAAGCAATAATGTGTCAAGCCACACGGACTTCGTTTTGAGAAAATGGCGTCTAAAGATGTCAAAGCTATTCTTAATAAATTTGTTTGAAGTCGTATATATTCATTTTTTCTTTTCTATTTTGATAAAATGTGTAATGAATCAAAAGTAGATAGGTTTATTTAATATGGTATCTCATAATAAGTTTTTAAATATTTGATATTATTTTATAAATCGCAAAATATGGAACGCATCTGAAATTCGAAACATTGAGTTAAGAAACTTTTTTCCATACTTATTTAGGTTAGATAACTTGAATTTTTTTTGAATAGTGTTGTATAGGTAACGTAGTATCAAAATACATCAATATCTACAAATTTGACTTTTTGTGGGTTGACACGTTATTGCTTATCAGCATCCATATGTACCTGCTAAGTAAGACAAGTAAAGAAAAATAAAATATACAAATGCGAAAGTTAAAGAATGGATGACAGTTGCTCTTTTATGTTATAACTGCTGAACATATTTGATGAAACTTAACGTTAACTACGCGAGCAATATCGCGCGCGGATGCTAATATGAATCTATTATTTTAAGTACAACATAGATAACTTAATTAATACCAGTAGAAACTATTTCGTAAAATTGGCGGGAGATCCCCTAATGTACAGATAATAAATAAATAATATTTATTTATAGATAACAAAGACGCGTGGAAAATGTTTATCTGACAATTAAGATGCTTTCATCTATATTATTATAAATGCAATAATTGTATTTTAGGTTTTATTAAACTAAGTATTGTGGCTTACGTAAAATTTACACAAATTCTTATCATTGTTTTTACATCTGAAAGAAATTACTGTCAGTGACTTAATTATTGAAACTAACATCATTACACACACAGATTACAGTTACATAGTTTTTTTTTTATATCAATTTGTTGGTTCGCATCTAAAGGACTGTCATACAGCTCATCCGATACCGATAAATTTTCGTCGACTGATTGTTTCTACTTGCGAGAAGGTTATAGGCAAAGTACAATTGGATGCTGATAAGCAATAACGTGTCAAATCACAAAAAATCAGATATTGATGTACTTTGATACTGTATCACCTATTTAACATTATTCCAAAAATTTCCAAACTAAATAAGTACGATTTCTTTTTAATTTAATGTTTCGAATTATCTAGTGCGTATCATATTTTGCATTTTATACTATAATCTTAAATATTTGAAAAACTTACTATAAGATAAAACTTATAATTATATCAAGCTGTTTTTAACTAATTAAACCTTTTGTTAAAAATAGAAAAGAAAAGATGGATAGATTCTTCAAATGAATTCGTTAAGAAGAGGTTTGGCACCTTTAGACGCCATTTTCTCAAAATGAAGTCTATGTGGTTTGACACAGTATTGCTTATCAACGTCCAATTAACTTCGAGTATGTAGCGCGCGTGTCGTACCGGTCAGAAAGATAAAGAAGTTTAGACTAGCGTTTGGCATATCCAAGTTTACGCGACCACATCAACGTGAGCAAAAACTATTCCACTGCTGCTAGGCAAAGGCCTCCTCTCCTAGCAAGGAGAAGGTTTAGAATTAAATTAGAGTCTCCCGGCACATGCAGATTTCCTCAGGATGTTTTCCTTCACCACTGAGCATGAGATGAATTTGAACACAAATTTCGCACTTGAAAACTCAGTGATGCAAGCCCAATAAAATTAGTATATAGTTAAAACATATATAATTAAAACACTAAACTTCACTTATCTACATACGCCAAACTGACTTACTTGTTATGAAATTTGGACTATTTCAAGTTGGCACGATTAATTAATATACCTGGAACAATTAAAAAAGCTCGCTTGGATATGAACCCACATTCTTCAGCTACTGCGTAATTTTTCTATCCACTGAACAACCCCGATTCTTCACAAAGAAGTTATTAATAATTTAAAAGTGACTTATGATACATATTTCTATTAATTATATTTAAGGCTTTGAGAGATTATAATGAATATTACAACCTGATTGGTCAATTCTGTTTAAAGTCTGTGGACTCTTAATAAACAAACAATTTCTTAAGAACCTCTAGAACTTTCTGAACTTTAATAATAATTATCTTATAAATATACGATTCTTGATTTTCTTCTCATCATAATAACACATTAACATAATTCATTTTCTATTGAATCAATTTCAATTGGCATTTCAAACTTATATTAGAAAAGCTTTAGAGATGTTTTGTGGCATAGTAGTATCAGGGCCTCATTTAGGAAACGAGCCTTTAGTTCCTGCATGTCTACAATCGAGATTTCTAAGCAACAAAATCGAAATTTCTTTTTTTTTCATTTTTACCAAAAACACCTGTACAAAAATTTTATTTTACAACTCCGTAAAACATCGATATATCCAAAATCCCCGAGTATAAATTTCCATTTGATTCATACAAAATTGTTAATTATATTCAAAAAATCATGTCAAAGGCCTTTGTGACCTAAAACCTTTAAATCCGGCCCTCAATAGTTTCAAGATGGAATAAAATAGAAGTATGTTTACATTATAACAATATTTGTAATGTAGCATAGCATATCTAGTAGATATATATAAATATATATACAGTATATAACAGTTTTACCCTCGAAACGAGTATAAAATAACTCTGTAACCTAGTAAATGTCAACTGTCAATAAATAAATCACTGAGCAATTTCATTCAGACATAACAGCATTGATATTAACCAAAAAATTGAATTGAATTGATATTTATATTTGAGTTCATGAACCAAATACTCGCTTTAGTTACCTCCTGTAAACAAACAACACAATAATTTTATTATTAACACTTGTTCTATTTATTAGTTCTTAAAGTTGTCAAGCTAACTTCACTAAACAACTCATATTTATTTTGATTTAGATTTTGATACAATGCACACCAAATACAATAATACTTTAACAGTCCACGATATCAGTTTATCATACCTTATTTACCATTTTGTAAGTTTTCGTAAATTGAAAAGGTATATTATAATAATTTATATTCATTAACTTCAGTAATTTTTACAAAACTTGATGGCAGATTGTATACATTAGAAACTTTTTACTTAAGTTTAATTAGGGCACAAGTGATCTTAGCTTGAACTAAACTTAAACATTTCTCATGAGTACCTTCGCCATCACAATAGTCTAAGCTTAACATTATCTAAATTAAAACCAAAAATGGAAAAGGAAAAAGATTCATCTCGTATTTGTTCTATAAAAATATTTAAGGGCTGTTGATATCTGTATGTTATTTTATAGAATAATTCTAATTCTGTTTAGAGGCAATAGAGTTATATACAATTGTGTACAAATATTTATTATTACATTTTTAGCTCTTGAACATTTATTATTAAATTTTTGTGATGTGTGCATTCGTACTCTAAATATTCATAACAATATAAATATAAATGAAATATATGGAAAGTACTCGGCGTTTTTAATCAAATTAAAATCCCACTCAAATAGTAATCACTTCCATCGGCAAAAATGCACGCGGAAATTCGAATTCAATCCGAAATTTCTATATTCAAAAAGAGCACCGACGTATGCACAAAAAAACATACTTGCATATTCCGCATCAGATTTTCGAGTGTAGGAGTACCAATACCATTCGTATCTATCATTCATTAGCACAGCTAGAATCCAATACGACATTTTTTACAATCCCCGGGCACAAAGAACGGGCGTCCTCCCCACACAAGCAAATATGGCCATACAAACAAAGCGCGCACGTGTGTGTAGAGAAAAACTTGAAAAAAATACGACTGACCCGCGCACACATACGAAACGCCACGAAAAAAATCACTGACACAAAGAAAGTCTACCGAAAACTTCAATACGAACTTTTGTACGCGCACACGGGCAAGCTCGCACACAAGCACAGGTCACAAGGAAGTTGCGATTGTGTGCGTGACTGCACCGCGTTGAGACGAGGGCTAAACTTAGCGTTTGCGTGTGGGTGTGCCCACAGTTGCAAGAGTCCAAAACTTCAGCAGGACAGCACGCAACGTGCACCTTTTAATACACCTAAAATTAAACCTTAGCTTTTACTATTTAAGGTTGAAATTGTTTTAGTTATTTTCAACAATATTACATTTAGCTAGTAAGGACACGGGTGCGCAACGCGGGTAGTTTTCGTATGAAAGTTGTGGCGCGAGATGCAACGAAGGATATAGGTATATGCGAGAGTATTCCCGTCTCGCTCGCACCTCCCGCCGCCCGGGGCGGGGGAGAGGGTCGGAGGGTAGAGGGGTGTCGTGTCGCGTTGATGAACATTTTTCTCATTTTTTTCCTTATTTTTACGCGAATCGTTTTTAAAGGGTTTCGTCATAATTGCGAAGCGTCCGATTATGTTGACGACCGATAAGCTGCCTCTTTAATCATAAGACCACTTGTTATACTTATTAAATAAGTTAAGATGTATCATTTAAAAATATATTAAACGTTTCCGCAAAAAAAAATTTCTTACTCATTCATTACCCTACATTAAAGATGTAATTTTATATTTAAACAATGAATTAATAACTGATTTATTATTTTAATATCATGAAAAATAAATTGATATGTACCAAAATAATAAAGTATAATATTGTTATACAACAGAATGCACAAAATAAGAATTATGTATTGGTAATAAATATAAATTAAGTAAGTAAACACGGACCTCCTTACAAGTGGCCGTCGACTTCTGTACGCATGTCTCGAGTGTTACGCCTCGGCGGGAAACTTATTTTCCCGCCTTTTCTCGAGGGCGCCATATTTGCGAATTGTTTTGCTAATACGAATCTAATTAGAATACTGTTTTTCTTTCTGCGAATATTCATATTGAAGTATTGCGTTTAATCAAACGAAATGTAAAAAAAAAATAAAATTATCGTGGTTTATTATTAAATATCCGGCAATATTTTCGTCTTTACCATTCTTTTTTTTCGCGAAAATCCAAAAAACTTCGAAAAACTTCCTTCACGAAAACCGCTTAATTGGCGAAATTCGTCGTGCTTATGAAAACGCGAAAAGTATTTACAAAGCAATATTTATATGGGAAAAGTTTTCACGGATCCGATAATAAAGGCGATCGGCTTATCCGCACATTTCAGCATCCCGTTCGCAGGGGAAGTAAAAAAAAGCGCGCCGGGCGGCAGTCTCGCTGACACCGCGGCGCGCGCCGCCCGCATCCTCAACGTTATTTATTTTATTACATTTGTTACACGTGTTTCATTTCGCGTACTTTCGGACGGCGGTTGTTATTCGCGTCATGTGCACAAAATTGTGATTTCGGACCCTAAACAAAATGGAACACCGTGAACCTATTTCGTCAAACGAAAACGATTTTCGGCAAAATTTCTTGTAAACCGCAAAACTAAACGCAGTTCAAACTAGGTTCTTATATTCGGTTCCTTGATTTGTTCGTTTATTAATTTCGTCACAAACTAATGCAGTTACAACGGTTTGAGTTGTTTACATTTGAGTTTTTTTCGTTTCCAATGAAACTGTAACACGCTCGGAGAACAGACGGACGGATAGAAGTAGAGAGAACGAAGAAGAAGTAAGATGGCGCTTGCATCTTCTGTGAGCCTGTACTACTCGATCGTGCAGCGGGCAGCGAGGCACTATCTCGAAGATTATTGTCACACAGGTACGTAGCGAACGCGGTTTGAAAATGTCGCCAAAATTAACTAACTTAAAATTCTTAATACTTACAACGGATTCTATTGAAAAGTTCTGTTTTATAACTCCATGGTTACATCGTTTTAGTTGATTATTATTATTTTTTTTTCGATTTATGATCTATAATTAATATTACTTTATTATACGATTACTTAGTCTGTTTATTTTAATGTTAAAAATTAAAAAGTATATAATATTTTTATTCGATACAACTTAAACATAATTTAATGAGAATCAAATATATTAAATAAAATGTTTATTCTTCAATATAAACTTAATTAATAACTGCAATAAACATAACGATTTTAATTAATACTAAATATTATCAAAATATATTTCTACATATTATTTTAGGGAAAATATATTTAATGCCGGTTCATATAAAAGTATTGCCTGGTAGGATTAATAATAATAAAATTTTCATAATAAATAAACAACGAATAATTTCCAAAACATCGCTAGTGAATATGTAAATGCCAACACACAAGAATCCCTCTTAATTTTTATTACGCGCTTTTTACTGCACAGACTATAAAAAGAAATACACGGGACAGAATACGCTAACTTCAGCCGAAACGCGACAATAACATTACAACCTTTTTAAAGCTTTTTTGTAACATATTTACGATCAGATGGTAATAAACTGACGCGGATCTCCTAAAACAAAGCTGTGTAGTAAAAATAAGTTTTAATTTGCATTAAAACATTTTATTCGATATAAAAAGGTATCTCTTTAAATAATTTTTAAATTAGTTTATAATGATTTTAAATTTGATAATAAAACGTTATATATTTTTGTAGATAATTAAACGGCAATAAAGAGGCTGTAGTTTTTTTATTGATAACCATATTTTATAAAGTATTGTTATCAACAAAATTCTATACGAAATGTCGGTATTAAAAATAAATAATCATTTATCTTCTAAAAAGCATTGTTTAATAAATTATATTAATTTATCAAATATGTCTAAAGTGTTGCATAAATTTATGAATAACCATGCATTAATAAAACTTGTTTAATCTTGTGCACTAAAATTTAAATTTCGATTCTGATAAATACAATAGTTAGGAGATCCGTCAGTGTATGTGTTGTATACTGAATAATCTTGTACTTAAAATTTCTTATATCCTTATACTGAATAATCTTGTACTTAAAGCTTCTATTCATAGGAAAAAAATTAAGAAAAATTGTTTAGCGTCAATAGTTTATACGATATATCAATAAACTAACTACCTGCCCTGGTTTCGCACGACTGCAATGTAGTTTTTTACATCACATTACAAATCTTTGAAATTATCATCTTTTTACTTTAATGTCCATGTATTATGCATATAAACCTTCTTAAATAATTTGGTATATTGATGAAAACCGCATTAAAATCCACTTAAAAGATCTAAGCGTACAGACAGCGGGAAACGTCTTTGTATTATACTATATGAAGATTATTAACTGAAGTAATACAATAATATATTTGTAATAATGTCAATAAATGACATTAAATGTCCGCCGGATGACTTTAAGTCCAATATAAAACCTAAAAACTTTTTGTTAATAACGTCATACGTTATTCCAATATTGATTTTTTTTTTCGTAATTTAAATGTTAAAAGTATCAATTTAAAGTGTCTAAAATTGATTAATAGAGGTTTTAGTTTTTTACCATTTACTTGTTAGCTCTATCATCATCTACAATAAATATATACGTACGTATATTAAAAATTTCAACGAATTCGTGTCTGTGCATAGAATGGCATAAATTGTAACAATGTATCGTGGATATCATTATTATTCACATAGATACTTGACTAGAATGATCTCTATTTGTATAATAATTTATGTAAAAAAGATGGAATTTAATGAAAGCCAAGTTTAAAAGAAAGAGTTTTTTTTTAAACAAAAGTGTGATAATGCGGATAAAGTCGGGAGTATATAAGATTGGCAGATTTTTTTTTTAATTATTACATACAGTGATTTGAAATGGATTCAAATTATGTGACACATTAAAAAGTCTTATGCATTCATAAATCGTTGAAAAGGTGTTATGTACACAGCATTATTGATTTCGTTTGTTTCTAATTATAATACGTTTAATTAGAATATATTAATATTAAAAATTTGCACACGAAAACAAAATTTAGGTATTAAATTGTATTACTAAAGCATACAGCATCGTTGAATAACATAAAGAATTTTGTGGGTTATATTTTAAAAATAATAAAATTAGATAGTTTAACATATTATTTGTTACTTAATTTTAATTAATATAAAATTGAAAATGTAGTATTTTTTATTTTAAAAAATGTGTATCTTTACATAATAACCAAAACAAAATCCAAAATCCCGGCGCATTTGCAAGCGAAACTATATTGTACCGCGCATACGCATATAATATACGAAATCGCGGGAAAAACTTGTTTAACTCTTAAATGCTTGATGTTTTTTGTTTCATCGAAATAAAAAAAAACTGTTTTTATTCAACCCGTAGAATCGTAGAAAAATATTCATAAATAAAATACGCAATAAGGGGTCCTGTAAAGTGTAAACATACACCCAATGTTTAGTAAAATTTGTAGTTGACAGTAGGCTTTGAAATATGCGTTTTGTTTTGATGAACCATGTATTTAAAGGCTAATAATAATAATAAGAGATTTCACTCTCGAATAAAAATCATTTTCATATTTAAACTGTTTTGAATAAGCCAATGTTAACAGACATTTAGGAAGTAAATAAATGAAAATAATTATAATAAAGAAAGAATTTTGTATCCGAAGTAGACTCCGGAACCACCGAACTTATTTTCAAAACTCTGACGATTTTAATGATACATTTATATATAATATTTCTAGAATAATTCTAGATAATATATTATTTATGTATTATTTTAAAACAAAAATAACATTTACGCAAGCGAAGCCGCAACCAAAATCCAAGTTACTATAAATTACAAAAAAACAATACCGATATAAAAATGTATGTTTTAAATATAAATATTCATTAAACTACTACACAAATATTACTCATTATATTTACATACGCAAAAATATAAACATGAAACAGCTTTTGCCCCCAGGCTTCGCTCTTACCGAGTTCATTTTGTTCATACAAAATTTGAGTTCCCATTTCACCCTTTTAGGGGTTGAATTTTCATTAAACGTTCTGAATTTACCTACGTACATCATAATTAAAAAAATAAAATCCAAAGAAGGTCCTCGTTAATAAAAAATAAATAAAAATTTACTAAATAAAGAACCAACAAGAAACTTGATAGTTAGTCTTTTAATGATAATAACTATCTGTGTGTCTTTCAACCCTGTTCATTTAGTTTCAACTATGATAAATAAATCAGTCCCAATATCTTTATACATAATAGACGATAATAAATAAATAAATCACAAGCACACCAAAAAGAACCCACAAATATCAACAACCCGTAACACATAAAGAACCTTTAAAAAAATCTTTTTTTTAACGCGTTGTTGCCATACGTATACGCTATCACTTTTCCACAAGACGTTCACTGGTAGAACGAGTTGCGTCGTAGTTTATAGAAACCAGTTCGCGATAATCGCGTAGCCGTCGGGTGCGTTTATATGCAAATGCGGTGCATCCCGACGCAAAGGTCAAGGTCGCTAGAATCTAGATAATGTGCACTTTTGCGCACGACTGTCCTATGACTTTGACTAATTTTGGCTTGTTTGGTATTTTGATTCGCCAATTATTAATATTAGATTATTATGTTTGATGTTGGTGGTTTTAAGTTTTTGAGTCTTCGTTTTTATATTGATAATGGCTTTTATAATGTTTTAAGATTATTTATCGGTTTTTAGATAAAGTTATTTTATCTATACATTTTTTAGAATTAAATATCTATTGATTTATGTGTATTTAATATGTATTTATTATGTATGTTTAAGATGTACTACAAAGAATATTTATTTTTAAGTATAATAAAAAAAATATTACAAAAACATTGCTGCAATCAAAAATTTATAATATCAAAATTCTCGCCTAAAACTTATTAAAAAATAGTCTATGTTATACGTTTTTAACAAATATGATAAAAAACAACAATTTGAAAATATATAAAATAGAATCTATTAAAAAAATAAATAAAATGTTCATTCTTAATTATGTGGTGCGGCAGTTAACCAAGCCTTATGTATGTCTCTGCATCACTATAAAAAACTATAATATGCATTTTTGGTCGAAACCGCATCTATATTTAATTTGATAATCATCACGTATAAACTGCTTTAAAATGTATACAATTAATAGCCTTTGCCCTATTTTAATAAAATAAAAAAAATGTTATTTTTGAAACAGCTTTCAACTCTGTTAGAGTTAAAGAAAATCTACCAATAGTGTTTTTTATTTTCTAATGGAGAATCGAACCTAACTATGAAGAAAGAACAGATTTATTTAACAATAACAACCAATTACGAATACCTTATGCGTAATCTTACTATAATTTGCAAAAGTTTTTACGGATGAAAGCTTACAGTTTAACGCAAAAACTACTAAACAGGTTTTGATTAACCTTACAGTAATATAGCTTATATCATAACAGTAACACATTTCATACAATTGGTACAGATTCTGTGTGATTTATGTAAATTATAACAATAAGCGTAAAGTAAGTCTGAAATATTTCCGTTGCTACGCAGACGGAGTCGAGGGTGGCTGCTTGTACATTAGTAATTGATAGACAAGCAGGAGAATTTAACACTTCTTTATACATAATTTTTACCTTTTCTTTCAAAATTTGTGTAGTTTTTTTATCCAACTACGCCAGAAGAAGGTTATGTATAATGGACTGGCATGCGCTTGATGCTAAGCAAGCGTTATGTTAAGCATTGATGTGCCTAAATTGGCCTTCTAAAGAAAATGCCTATTTATTCTTGCCTTAAAGGCACCCAAATTATAAGTAGCAAGGAACACTGATGTTGAGAAAGTATTACCTTAGCGGCCCTTACCCGAAACATGGATGGTTCTAATGGCATTGACAGCCTCGGTGAGGAGTACTGAGACTCTGTCGTGAAAATCTTTAACATATTTCAACCCAAGTTTTACAGTTAAACCGCTATGTGGTCGGGCTCAAATCGGACCATGTAGATTAGTGAAGCAATGTTCCGCTTCACGGTACGACGGTAATCAGCTGTTAATTCACGCCTCGAACTGGACTGCCCAATTACTTTACCATAGTAGTGTAGTAAAAACCGAAGACCATAAACCGTGTAATTCGCAAAACAATGCGCCCAATCTATAAGATTTTTCCAAAAAGATTCAATCAGATTTCTCTGTAAAATTTGTTTTTTTTTTTAACTATTGAAGTGTGTCGAAAGCGATATTAATAGGCTGTAAATTTCCCACCAATAAAGACATAACGTCTACCGTTTATAAAGGATTAAATTTTCTCTTAACTTATTACTTGATTGTGGTAAAAACTAATGTTTTAGAATTTCTTTTAAGATATGCATGTTTTTCTTCATCACAGAGCATGAAATGAGTTGCAAACTTAAAAACAGAGATGCTGATGTGAATTTACGACAATCTAGTGTTCTATATATTGGCCTTTCTCAACTCAACACGTTGATATCACTTTAATGCAACCTCGGCTCTAAATTGTAAGCCCAAATTAAAAAAGTGAACTAACGTGGAACACCTGACAGACGTAAAACATTAAAACTAAATTTAAAAATTTTTTAGTATGCTGTATGCGATTGCCAACTTGGAAAAAGCAAACTTAATACGGAAATGGTTAAGACATACATCGCGTCTTGTCATAAAATGTTTTAACACGCTATTAAATGCTTAATATCAAAATACACTTAGACATTTTATTCACGTACACGACGCACATAGCTAAACTCACTTTCAAACCCAAAGGAATTTTTCCCCAGTATCTTGATTCATAAACTTGAACGCAACTTAGTTACAAGTTCGCGAGCCGGAGTCTAACGCTAATCAACATCACGTGCGTCGCAGTAGAGCAAACATCACGTGTTCGTCACGCTCGCGAGCCTGTTAGTTTACTAACAACGTTGATTAGCGAACGTCCGGCTGCGATAACAATATAATATTCTATTTTTAGTTTTATAGTTAGTTATAATGTCATTAAGTTGAAAGTTCGGCGTTTAATCTAATTTTAAACTATATTTGTATATATACATATTTCAACATAAATGATTCAAATTTTTTTTGTTGAAATTAGTTGATTTTAGGATCCAACACTACGATTTGTATAATATTTATTGCGTGAAATAGGACCCGTAGGAGCAGATTAGTAACCGCGCGAAGACCGTGAGGGACTCATTCGAGAAAAAATATTTTTAAAGGAACTCTATTTTTCAGTACAAAATTATTATCTTCACCTATACTAATATAGTAAAAGTACTATAGTATCCGATTCAAACAAAATTCAATTCAATCATTCAGAACTCAGATAATAATATTTTAATATCATTATATTATTATAATTAAAATCAATTACCAACCTGTTAATATTAGGTACATACTTACAACAATATTAGAAAAGTTTAGACGTCACGTGTAACATCACGCTTACATTTACTAGCCTGAGTTTACAAACCTAGTTACCAGCGTTGATTAGCGAACATCCGGCATCGATAATGGCCTTAAATCTTAGAAAACATTTTATAGGTTATAATGTACAATATACTGTATATAAGTAGGATGAAACAAGTTGAAACATTTTAAATAATAGAAGAATAAAAATAATGTGAATTTTATTCTCTCAATTAGAAAATAAATAAATAAGATAGTACTTAAAGGTTTAAAATTATTAAGTAGTTAAGAAAGGTAGAGTTAAACCAAAATATCTTGAAACCTACATATCGTAGAATATGCAATAATTAGTAACAAACTTTAAATATTCAAAAAGGAATATAAGAAAACCAATATATCTTGACCCTCAGTATCTTCTTATAAAAATAGACGTCAATTACAAGTAGTAACATTAATTATTCAAATTAAATCTTAAATTTGTATATATAAATTATTGAGGTAGAGCCTAGCTGTGTTTACTGACTACAGCTAAGAAAATGGCTAGCTCGATCCGGGCCTCACTCTCACAAAAGATCTGCGTATAGTAGCTAACACAGCTGCTTTACGGTGAGTGAGAGAGCCGGAAGCCTAACCCTCCCATGTCTTTCTTTACTTCCTATTCATCCCAAAAATATTTATGGCTCCCCTGGTGCTACAAATGTGATAATGTTCATAAAAGGCTGATTTCAAATAACAACTCAGATCGTAACGACGATACTTATAGTGATTATGACGTAGGCAATCGCTATGAAATAATTTTCCAAAATTCACTCTCTAAAAAGTGAAATGAGGGTCCAAATTTTGTATGGAAAAATCGAACTTGATGAAGCCGCCAACTAACACTAGAATTAAAAATAGAAAAACCGATTTATCTGGATTCTTGAGTGATCCTAAAATAGACTTAAAAAACAACAGATTTAAAAGATAAAGTTCGTAACAAGAGTCCACCTGTAGGGTAAGGTTCCCCCCGTCCTTGAACTTGAACGTGGCCTTGGCAACCCTCACACGGGTCAATACGCACGAATATGCTAGTGTTACCCTCTTGTTACCCTGCTACATTGTAAAGGGTGGTATTGTCTTGTTTAATTTAATTTTAAGTGATTTTTTGTCTTATTTATTTTTATTTGTATATATAGTATTATAATTGCATTAAAATATTAAATATCTAAGTCTTATTATTAACTAATTGCTTTTTCTGTTTTGTGTTCTACGAATGCATTGACATGCCAAGGTGCATAAAGAGATTCAATAATGTCAATAAGCAAGCCAAAATGTAAGAACTTGTATGATATTATAATAGTTAAGTACATAATATGCAGTCCATTATAAGTATTAGTAACAAGCACAATCTATAATTATTAAACAAAGAGGTAATTATAAAGTTAATAGGTAATATTTATAAATGTAAAAAGCTAGTTTTTTTTTTTTTAAATGTTACGTGTTTATTAATTGTTTATTCCCCCAGAAACTACTAAACAAATTATATTTATTTATATATACAAAAGCTTATAATTAAACTTAGATAATGATATATCAGTGTAAATTAAGCGTAATAAAACACAAGCTTAAATATACAAGCTTCCACGCACCGAAAGCACATCCAATGTGTAAACGCCCTTAATTAATTAGGTCTCAATTTGCGCGCCAAAGCAGACCTAATCAGATCATCCCTATACTCCAACATATGTCCGAAACAAAATAGACAAATAGACGCCCTTTCAATAGACAACCCTTAGAAATAGACCCTCTGTTTGGTTTACATGTCACAATGTGTTGGCGTTAGGAATTAACCGCATTACAATTCGAGTTCACTGAACGGATAAGTATTTTTCATATATTTTCTAAATATTTAGTATATTTAAGTAATAAAATAATCATAAACTAAATGAAATTTGATTTTATACTCGACGTATGTGGTTTAAATTTAACACTTATTGAAATATATAATTTTTTCTTCATTATATATTTAAGCACAAAAAAACCTTTTATCTAAAAAACAAATAATTATGATATTAGTATTTTTTTAAATATTAAACAATGATTAATTATTTGTTTATAGTTATATAAATATTATATTTAAATTAGGGTTGGTAAATATCGGCATTTATATCGATACACTGAATATTATTCCAATTAAAATGACCCTTGATAGTCACAATTAGTTTATTTGCTTGTTGAGCTTATGATGAAGAATTGCTATTTAACTACTATCGTTTAGAACAAAACATAATTAAAGTCAAGTTAAACTGATCATACCAGAGTAATTCAGCAACGATAGAATGTTGCATACGTTCTCTTAAGATAATGGTAAAAAAACAATTCAAATATATGAAAATTATGTTGATCGTATCTTATGCAAATTTATGCCATCATAATCATCCGATTGTGATAAAACTTTGTCAACTTATAGTTTGGACTAACAAGAAAGTTATAGGGACGTGAGTGACGCGCGTCAAAACCTAGTTTAGTACAATTTTTAAGTAACTTCTAAACAGCAGACGTTTAGACCGACTCTTGGCGTGGCGTCGTCGCACTAAAATAATAGAGTTGTCTCAATTAAAAAAAAATAATTCCTAATATTTTATTTTATTGTATAATCATTATCTGTACATAATGTTTCATCTGTTACGGCTCATTTTTTTTTACATAAAAACCTTATTTCGTCGATCAACTTTAAATAACGCATTAAGACTATAATTTCTCTTAATACGTTGGTTCATTAATTCTATTACATTTTACACACAATCTGTAAGCAACATATCAAACACCAGTTCATAAATAAAGCCATAAAAAGGCATAAATAAGTCATAACCCGGCGGCGTTTACAATTTTTGTCTATTCTACACGATAGAACATTAAACATGGGTCACTAACGCCATTATGGTTCTTATGTCTATGGGGTAAGAGTTGTAGGAGTTAGTTCTCGTTTATGGCGAGGCATGCCGTCGCGTGAACACGGGAAGCCAAGAAAACACGCGACGAAACGTTTGGTGCAAGTCACTGAAGATTAACTAAACATTTTTTTTACACCTAACAAATGAACAGCCCGGACACCTATTAAGTGATCAGCGTTGCCAATGGATACTTACAGCCTAGAGATATCACAAATGTTCCTAGCTATAAGGAATAAAAGAAGTATGGAAAGGAACGGCTTCCGGCTCACTCACCGAGGCAAACGAACAGACGGGACAACTAATATTAAGCGATCAGCTTCGCCAGTTGACAATTGAAGCCTAGAAAAACCACAAATGCTAGCTAAAAGGAATAAAAGATGAGATGGAAGAAATAAGGACAGGAATGGTGTAGGGGTACGAGCTTGTGGCTTCTCAGGTGACGTAACATAAGCAAATACTCGTTGAATTAATTAAAAAAATAATAAACCTACATATATAAAAACTCCTATTACATTATATATTTTAAACTTTCGCGATCTGATCACGGCGAATGCAACTTCGTCGAAACGTTACTACTACCATTAGTTATCGCGATAAGATCCGTTATATTAAATGGATGCTGATAAGCAATAATGTGTCACCCCACAAAAAGTGAAATTCGGAGATATCACCTATTTAACATTATTCAATAAAGTCATTTAAACTAAATAAGTAGGCAAAATGTTACTTAATTATTTCGAATTTCTAGGTCATTCCTTATTTTGTAATTTATACAATAATCTAATATATTTAAAAGACTTTTTATTAGATAATATATAAAATATATCAACCTGTTTTTAATACAGTATACCTTTATCAAAAAAGGAAAGAAAATACGGGCAAATACTTATTAAAACAAATTGATTTAGAATAGGTTTGATATCTTTAGACGCCATTTTCTCAAAATGAAGTTCGTGTGACTTGACACAGTATTGCTTATCAGCGTCCAAATATGAATCCTATTACAATTTTAAACACGTTAGTAAACCGAACAAGTTCACAATTGTACCAAACAAGTTACCACGGACTATGACGCGCTGTAACGTTTAGAAGTTTCGTGATTTGATATCGGCAGTTTTATAGCGGTGTTGTAAAGACTCGACTCACTGTCATTTTGTTTCACACTTACCATTGTAAGGCTCTACGCGATATTTTACGATTAGGTGATTTTAAAGAAACCGATATTTGGATGCTGATAAGCAATGTCAACCCACAAATAGTGAAATTTCTATAGGAATACAAGTACGGTTTAAAATTTTACAAATAATTGTTTTCGTCTTAAAATATAATCGATTAAAAAAAAACTATTGTTATATTCTCCTAGTTATTGAAGAATCCCTTTATTATCAGATCTTCCTCATAATCTAATGTAATGTATAACACTATATATTTCTTTAAAAATATACATTAAACAGGAACAACCCCATCCGAATTTGATCAGTAGTTTTTGAGAAAATCGTAACCATACAATCTTCCATACAAACATTCGGGTCGAATACAGAACCTTGTTATTTTGATATCGCTTTAAAAAAAGATAAATAGACACAAACAAACTCTAGATATAGTCTTACTAATAGAATCTCCTTGGCACCTCTATGTATTGGTTATGGAACCCTGAATATGTAAGAACATGCCTGACCATAACCACGCGAGTCACCAACGACTTAGGGTTTGTGATTGACCATGTTTGATGTCATCCGCGCCTTGGTGTCGCCATTTTCATTAAGAAACTTCCTATGTAGTAAGCCTTACTAAACAAACAATCAATTTGCCATAGTTTTCATAAAACAATTTACTAAAGGCGTTAGTATTTTAATAAACATAGTGAGCGGTCTTTATTAAATATAAATTATATTATATTGATATATTTATACTAGCATACACAAACAATATTAAATATTATTTTTTTTTATATGAAAAGCTACTAAATTTCAAATTATTGTTTGTCTGTCTGACCGTCTGTCTGTCTATATGTTTGTTCCAACTAATCTCTAAAACGGCTGATCCGGTTTTGTCGGGACTTACACTCGCAGATAGCTTCTGTTAAGAGGAGCAACTCAGTCAACTTTTATGTAATAAAAAATATTAATTTTCATTTATAAATAAACAAGACACCAATGAAATAGTGAACAATATCCGATTCAAGTAGACAAGATAAACCTTATGTAAATATAATTTTTGAAATGAAACAGATGAAACCGGGGCATAGCTAGTAGTTATATATTTTAGTTGGTCCGTAATTTCGAGCAAACGATTAAACCCAACAGACAGGATTAGGCTCCTAGACTATACGTATGAAAATTTGAAGTATTCACAATAAAATCTTAAGGATACAGAAACCAATACATCGCTAGTATCACATAACAAGCGCACTTGTATCTGGTCGTTCACCGCCGTCTGTCTCCGTTTATTGATGATGAAAAATTGAGTAACGCACTTCTTACTATACATACTCATACAAATAAATAAAATTTAAGTGTCTCTTTGTAATTTCAAATTAACAGCGTTGAACTAAATGCATTTGAAAGTAAAGTTTACTACTAGAGTAAATACGGTACATACATCAAGAAATCATTTATTTTTAATTTTTGTCTGTTTGTTACGGCTAATCTCTGAAACGATTTTGACGAGATTTTCACTAGCATATAGCTAATGTTTTAGGAGTAAATTATACTATTTTAATTTTAGAAATTTTATTCATTTTAATTAATAAAATCCTCGATTTGAGACGCACGATAGCATAAGACTTACCAATTATTCTTAGTCCACGCGAACGAAATTTCGGGCTCAGCCAGTCTTATATTATAAATGCGAATATTTGTAACACATATCGCTGATGAATTCAATGAATTTGAGTGAAATTATGTTGTAGTTTTTAATTAAAAGCCGAGATGGCCGAAAATAATACGTTGAACTTCACTGATGATGATAGCTGGTACAATTTTGTTAGATAGCGTCGTACTTACGAGACAGAAAAATCGTCCGGCATATCAAAGCGAATCCGCGGGAACTACTTGAATGATATTCTTGTTTGATTCTTGTCTGACTACTGAAGCGATTTTAATAAAAAATTTAGGAGACCATTTTGAAAATTGATTCGAATAAAAAAAATAATTTTAAATATCAATTTCGTAATTTAAAATCGTTTAAGAAACGACAGTTCTGTTGTAACAAACATTAAAAAAACACTACCAATATAAAACCATCCTTTTTGAAGTCTTTGTAAAAGCAACTTAGCAACAAGAGTCCTCGCACCAGCAACGTAAACAATGAAAGCAAAACATCAGCCCACTAATACCATATCACATAACAAGCTGAACTTGGTCGCTCACCCGCTGTCTGTCCGTCTGTCTGCGTTTTATTGATGTCAAGTAGTTGCATAATTCGCGGTCAATGCCGCCGTGCGTGTATAAATTTGCATTTGTATATGTACAGTTTATAATTGAACTAGAAATTCAGATCTTATATAATGTTAGGATGTTTTTTTCTATGATTAGATTATGTGTTTTCAACTTAAATTTTTATAATTTTTTATGTAATTCTTTTGCTTAGTGACTTAATTTTACATTTACGTCAACACATATTTTACATATATGTATATATATACAATTATTTGTCAAACCACAAAAAGTCGGATTCGGAGATATTGATGTATTCCAATACAGCGACATGTATTTAACATTATTAAAAAAATTTAAAGTGATCCAAACTAAATAAGTACGGAATAAAGCTTCTTAATTAAATATTTCGAATATTAAAGTGTGCTCAATAATTTGCAATAAGCAATATAATATACTTGTAAATCTTATTATTAGATAAAAAGTTGTACTGTACCAATCTGCTTTTAATTCAATATATATTTAATTAAAATAGAAAAGAAAAGATGGATATATACAAACAAATTTGTTACGAATAGATATGATATCTTTAGTCACCATTTTTTCAAAATGAAGTCCGTGTGGCTTGACACAGTATTGCTTATCGACGTCCAACTGTAATTAATCTGATCTGGATTAATTATGATACTTAAAATGTTAATATGAATCATTAAGTCTAATACTTTTATAGCTCACCTTAGTGGATCTTTCTTTGTATTGACGTATATACCTTAATTCTAATTTATTTTTGATTAAAGGTGACATTAGAATTTTTGGAGCTTAGGTAAATTGTTTTGATAGCAAAAAAAAATACATTCATTTAACAGTTCATAACTTTAAGGCAAGAATTACATTTATGAGTTTTACTAATACTAAAATGTGTCTGAAAATGACTCTTGTTGTTATTAAAAGTCACAAATGAATGATCTGTCAGTACAACACACGTTCCTAGAAACAATATATCACGTATTACATCCACTGAACCATTTCATCTGAAAAGAAAGTAAGTATTAAAATCGTATTTAAATAAGAGAGACGTTATAAAACAACCAAACGAAACAAACCCTGACCTCGCTAATGGCTACAAGTGGCTCAATTGACTGCGGACGTGACGTCACGCACTTCCGCTTGTAATTACGAACGACACCGAGTTGGAAATTGCGATTAATTTTATATGGCGGACAAAAGCTTTATTGATGTAGACACAGGCGTTTCATTTAACAGAAGAGTCTTGCTTCGGCTCGCGACTTCGATTACTAATGAGCTCTTTTAAAATAGACCGCTTATCGAGATGTGACTATGTTAAATTGAATTGAGTTTTAAAGTGTTTAACTATGTATAAGAGAAATACACCCATTTTGCTTGATGTACTGTCTTTCTTAAAGCTTTATCGAATTAAAAATCATTTTAGAGTTACTGAAGAAGAAAAATATTTATATAAATTAGAATTTTTAACTTATATAACAAATATAGAACGAAAAAAATATAGAATTATTCTTTCCTAAGGCATCTTAAAGCTCCCTGCCTCAGTTTCCAATCTTCATTTCAATAAAATAAACTAAATAAAATTTTAACCAAGTTTGAATTCCAAAAAGTGTAACAATTCTTTCTTCAAGCGTATCTTTATAATATCACACCTCATAAATCACGATTCGCGAACATTAAATTTAAATTAATGTTAGCTGTCATTAACTGAAATCCTTGATTTTTTTTATTAAGCTACTGAGTTGAAAAGTCTTTCTAGATTTATTAAAAGTATTATGTCTATAATTCTGAAAATTTTGTTTGTTTGTATACATAGTACAGATGTCACGTCAAACGATTACAAAATGTATTTAAAAATAGTCAATCTATACTAATATTATAAAGCTGAAGAGTTTGTTTGAAGTAATCTCAGGAGCTACTGGTTCGAATTCAAAAATAATTTTTTTATTAGATAGTTTATTATTGAGGAAGGCTATAGGCTATATTACATCACGCTACGCACAGGAGCGAAGCAATAAGCATAAACGCAAGGGAAACCGGTAGGGACAGCTAGTAGTAAAATATCCGTGACAATGTAAATAACAATAACTTTCGCGAAAATTACACTTGTGAATTAGTAATATAAAGTCTATAATCTAGTAATATTTACTTAGGTAATCTAATTAAACATATGTAAGCTGTGAGTGTCACCGACAGTAGATTTCAAGTGTAAAAGTTATAATAAACAAATTATGTAAATCTTTATGAAAGTATATGATAGAAACTTACAAGTGTAATGCTCGATTATCTTATTGTTTTGTGATTTGTGTTAGAAATATATCATTAAAGTTAATAAGTATTTTGTCTATGGTACCTCGTTGATTAGTTAGTTATTATTATTACTATCGGCAGTACGCTCCCTCTCTCTAGGATTGATCACTCGTCTTCACTCTCACAAATATATACATAATTACAAGTAAACTAGTGACCAGAACCCCAGAGATCACATAACTATTAAAGAAACAGTAGACTTTTCAGTGTTCAGTTTTCCTGTCTCGTCTTCACTTCATCGCTTGCTTAAAGTTTATTAGATTACTTGACGCGTATGCTTATTACTTCACATTTCTGGGATACTTTTAAATACACAATTTCTTTACACATATTCTACTAATACTATAAAGAGGTAAAGCTTAGTAAATTTGTATGTAGTGGGTAATCTCTGAAAGTACTGATTCAATTTACTTTTTTTTACATTAGACAGCCGATTTATTCAAGAAGATTATAGGCTATATTACATTACGCTATGACTCACAGGAACGAAGCAGTAACCACAAACGCGAAATACATACTGCGAAAGATGCTAGTATGAGCATAAAGACATAACATGTTTTTAGTAAGGAAATCAGTCAAACGGACGACTTTATTTCGTATTTCCTTAAGACAGTGTTTAATCTTTATAACAAAGTTTAAATTGCTTTATATAGATATGAACTGAGATGGCCTAATGGTTATAACAGGTCGATCTGGTACCGTAAGCCGCACCCTAGGTTCGTTGGCTAGCGATGCTTTGTTTACAAGTGCGAAATACTTAAAATTATCTCCGCAGCGTGTAAACTCCTAAACTACTTCTAAATAGGAGAAGAGACCCAGACAAGGAAGTGGATATTTACTATCTCTTACAATACATTACATCGCTTTTAGATCATCGCATAAATTTATAATTCCTTTGCATCAACATTTCAGATAAATACTGGATTTAAAGATCATATTTTTTTTTGTAAAAGTCTTCTTAGTCCTGTCTTAACCGACAATGTCAAATTATTTAACAAATAGCCCATCAATACTGACTGTCTAGCTGTCCGCTGTGGTTTATTAAACTATCAAATGATTTGACAAACAATTGCATTTAGAGATCGCTCATTAAATTAACTAGAGCTTTCAATCTGTGCCAAAATTAAGTAACGACTCCTTATGTACCCACAGTTGCAACAATGGAGCTAGAAGTGAATCGCCCTCTGGCAACTAGATACCGTACCTGCATAGACAAAACAACATTGACAAAAGTTTCAATAAAGCTTGAAAGCTCTCCAAGATTCTCCGAAATAGAATCGAAGTTCGAGTATTGTACGTTCGATTAATTGGATTACAATATTGTATCAAAAAGTCCACATGTGAATTTAATTAGTACAAAACTAACGTCTCTCGACGACCGTTCGAAACAATGCGGAGCAACGGCGTACTACAATTGAAACTCTTCATTAAAAAGCCCAAAAGAAGCTAACCCGCGATTCAAAACCGTCGCATGGCAACACTGAAAAATGCATTCGGGAGACAAAAGCAGGCTATTACGGCCCCAGGATTAGCCCTATTGACACTACGTTACCAATTAAAAAGGGAGGGGTGCTTTTTCGTCTCGGTTTTTTCAGCAGACACTTTTTCAGGCCGCGGGCGAGCTCCCAACCCCCCTCGACGCTGTAGAGAAAAATCAATAACGCAGCACTTTTTTCCGCGCGTAAAGCATGCACCGACACGGCCGCGGCGATGTGTGTGTGCCGCACGCACACACGCGAGCGCTGCATCGGGTTATCAGTGTTTTTTCTTTTAGCATTAAAATTTGTTGCGCCGCTCTTCCTAACGTTACGTACCTTTGATTAGGATGCACCTGAAGAGTTCACGCAATATGGGAGCTGTTCATGTTCGGGGGCATAGAGTGGATGTGACTTTGCTTTTAGGGTTGGCGATGCTTGACGATTTGTTTAATATGGACTTATATATCTGTTCGACAAAGAATATCTTCAACAATGATAGTCGATGTATTATTTACCTATTTCATTTTTAAATACTAAACGGCATTCCGCCAACCTTGAAGTTCAACCCTCTTTACAATCTCCAGAAATATGCTTTTAACGTTATTATGCAGCAACGTAAATACTTAATATAAGAAGTTGCTCGAATTTTTATTTAATTCCTAGCCTTTCGCTGAAAAGAAGAAACAATACCCTCATTACGTTTAAAGCATTGCTATACTAAAATTTTACAAAATGAAACAATTTAAAACATTTTATCGCGAGCCTTTTGTTCGGCTTCGCTTCGGAGATCGCCATAACTCGTTCTGTTAAAAGGATTGCGGTAAAATGAGGAACAGATTGTTGCTAACAGAGCGCAGACATTATTATCTATAAGTGATATTGGTCCAATTCAATTCTCTCGCCAAAGAGCCGAGCCGACCTTGGTCTCGCTTCCGCAATCCTTTGAGCCTGTTGAATAAACATCGTACAAAAGCTTCTGGAACCCTAACGAATTTTTGTAGTACTTTATTTGCATATATTCCTAATGCTCAATACGCGACAACCGCACATCACTAATTGCGAACGCAGACTAACGTAAAAAAGCATCACATCTAAAAAAGAAACGCTTTGCACATTTTTATTTCGCATCGGCCCTGTCAGAAGTGGTTCCGTCCCGCTTGCACCCTATTGTTACTCGGTACACGGGCTCGGATCTCGTCATCAGTCCATCTTTGTCTGCCGTACTTTTTTTGAATGTGCAAAAATATAAAAACGCCGAATCGGGTGGGGGTGGTCCCGTGCTACACGCTGCAGTTGTGTGCGTCGTAATGCTTGTTTTAGAGTTGCCCGATCATAAGTCAATATAGGTATTCAAATTATACAAATTTTATTCGTAAACAGGAAATTATTAAATGAAACGACACAGCACATGACAAGCTGCTTGAACGATTCGATATATTAACTGACATGGTTATTTATTTATACTTTGAATATGAAACTACTTCAAATTAAGAATAATTTAGAGAAATATAAATCATGAATAGAGTTTGTATTAAAAATGGTGATTTCGTTAAAACACAGAGCAAGACGGTCTGTCCTAAAAAAAGAGAGTGCATTAACAAAATGACACTGAAATAATATAATCTAGACTAGCAAAAAACGCCTTTCTCTGCTCCTTTCACTTGGCTGCATTAGCGCTCTGTTAATCATAGAGTAACAGGTGGCTTGTTTTAGCTAATCCAAATTGACAGTAAGAACAATTCGCGAGCTACTGATGCGAGCTACGAAATGAAGTACATGCTATAAATAAAACATTGTGGTATGCAATTATATTTATATTCATGTAACGTATATAAAGTCATTATTAAAATAATGTGTATTATTTTAGCTTAACCTCCTCCCCCATTCCTTCTCTTACTGCCTTTATCCCTTCTTCCTTTTCAGCTCATATTTGTTGCTCTTTTAAGCTGGAAATATCCATGGATGGTGGTGACCACTTAATACACCCAGTCCTGCCTCGTTTGCCAGCGTTTTAAAAAGAATACTTTTTTTTAATTTATTATAAAACTTTTCTAATTGCCTACTATTGAACAGGAATCTTCTCTTCTAAGGAAAAGGATTACTGCGCTACCATAGAAGATGACATTGTTTTTATATCTGTATATTTGTTGGAACTAAATTTTTTAATTTTTATTTTCTCTTTTTTCTTTCATATTTTATCTGTGTCTGTAAAGATCGAAAATTAGATAGATGCTAATGTTATAGTTTTACATGAAAGAGCTTTCACAAAACAATATCAATACAATAAAATACTATTAACAGTTTTCAAATTTACAATCAACAAAGCTAATCATTTTAAAAACTTAAGGACATTCTAAAAAAAACTAAATAAAATTACATTTGACATAAAAGTCACCGATATTGATAAATATATACAGTAAGAAGATTGTAATAGAGCGAGTTCGCGGGACGCCGCCGTCGGTAAAAACTAACTTGTGCAACTTTGAGATAGGTCAGGGATGCTGTGATAAAACGCAGTGTAGTGCACATGTATTGTGTCACTGTTGAAATCTTACTTTAAGATAAACAGTTATACAACATATTATCTGATGAATGAATCCTTATAAGGAATTAGTTGCATTAAATTATCACTAAATTAATTTTCATAATTTTAAAACGAAAAACGTTATAGAATTGAAGGGTATGAATACATAGATATGTAATAATGGATTATGTTTAAAATTAAATGATGTAATATTAGAATCATACCATAATTGTGTCTATAATAATTTTTCACTAATTATCATTTTTATTATTTTTAATTACTTATTAATTTTACAATAAACAAGATAAAATCAAAAAGGACATTGTAGACACATTAATTCTTAAATATTTCAAAAAGATTTGTATCAGCAAGCTTAGCCACTTAATAAATTTAAATATAGCTTGAACCTATTTTAAATATATATTAGTTCTTGTAAATTACTAACGGTTTATTTTTGGAATAAAGACTTATGATTTAATTTGAATAAACGGAATATGAAATAAATATTACATACTTATATTTTACATAAATTTCATAATCATTACCTCGAACATATAAAAACAGTAAAATCAAAGTCACATTTTATAACATCGAACTCAAGAAATTTTCCTTCGCCACGTTTTCTCTCAGTATATATAAAAAAAATGTCCATAAAAAGTTCCGGTCCCGACGCCGACCTTACGCAGTATCGTTTTATTGCGATCGTGCCCGTGGCCTCACTCCTTCTTACCTCATAACACAGTTTCTCTTGCCTCCTTTTCTTTCTTTTTTCTTTTTTTTAATCTTCCAGCCTCGTGCAAACTTTTCCCGCCCTTCTGCAATCCTTGCACTGAAACTTTTTAAACACACACCGTACCACAGACAATCGGCGAACTATAATTAAAAACTTTTTGGTCAATTACTCAGTTTATGAGTAAATACGTATATCCACTCATTCAGTCTTAAGGAAAACCGGCGATTCATTAAATTGCTGTAAAAAAGAAATTTCTTTTGAGCATTATAATTACGGCTTCGTTAAATTCTATACTTTGCTGAGTAAAGTAAAAGGCGCTTTGAAAGGACGGTTTTAAAATTGAAAACGGAGCTTAAAAATACGTTTCTTAATTGACTTTCAGAATATAGTATAATACCAAATGAATAGAATTTTTAAAAGACTCCTGTATGATTCTTTCACAGCTACACCGTACTGCCCTATCGCTGGAGTACTTTATCCTTGTATGTGATATTCGTTATTGCAAACAAGCGTACGATTTATAATCACATTTACCTAATAATCACGTTATCGAAAAATAAAATATTAAGTCTGGCCATTTAAAGAGGTAATGCCGTCAATGTTTTATGCACTTTATCTCACTCTGACATCGATAGCTATTTAGACTTAATATATTCTTAATTTTATTTTTTTATTTTAAATGTTTTCATGTACTACATAAATAAGTTTTTGCGGAATAAAACTGAATTGGAATAAAGTACGAAAAACTCGATAAGGATTTATGTAACTCTAAAAACACTTATATTTTTTTTGATAATAAATAATATATGAAAAAGAGAAACTTAAATGTTTACAAATCATATTTGATTTACAAAATCCAAAAGACTCCATTAAAATATTTCCCAAACTAAATATAACTTTTTAATAAAAATGTGAACAAATGCCTTGAACAATTAATATATAAGCAAAATGTATCGATATTAAAAATCTCAATAGCATTCGAAACAATCATGCAGATAATTCGTAATTTAAAACTACATGACACATAAAAAAGGGGACTGCGTTGCTCCCTATCCGCCCTGACCAACATAAAGTGGTCTGTACATAAAACAAAAGTTCCTCCGAAAGATCTATTTGTTTAAGGGCAGGGGGCGGGTGGGGAGGTCATAGATAGTGGTGTCTATGTACAATGCACATTTTTGCATGGCGTTTTGCACGCGATGAGGCTCAGCCCGAGCTCGGTTCTGCAGGCACGCACACATTTACACCTTCGTATTTACGATCCACACACATGCAAAGGATTTGTGTGTAAATGTTGAATAACCGATCATCCTTGGTCATCTTTTTGGTGTACGAAGTGATGTATGTATTGAAAATGTATTTGGGTTTATACAGTTGTATATTTACATTTTATTTCGTATAGAAAAAAGTAAATAGAATAAGCAAAAAGATAAGTGCAATTAAATAGTGCAATTTAATAATGGTTATATTATTTCAACTTAATAATTATTAAAACTTAAAACTTAACCAAACAACTAATTTAGTAACATATTAAAAAAATTAGTATGAATACTACTACTAATACTCCTTGAGTACACTAACGTTATACACACACGTATGCTTACAATCGCATTAGTATCATTAGCTTATTAGCTTCACGTCTTAAGTAGTTGATAACTCTGCTAGATAAGCGCTTCGTAGACTTGTAGACCGCTACAACCAGCGTAGCACTTACGCATAGCTACGGATTGTTTTTCTTATCTCTTGACTTCTTAATCCTAGTTAAACATTTTTTTATTTAGACCCTACACGTAATAAAATTGTTTAGAAAAAAAGGGGTTTTTTTAATCTGTTCTGGTAAATATAAATATATGTATGTACATATGTATATATATGAAGTTATAGCAAATTTAATAAGTAAGTTTTTGTTAATGCGTTTTGTACTGTGAATAATCGTATTAAACAAATATATACACAGCTCTATATATAAATGTAGCTCAGTAATTTGAATAAAGGAAATAAAGATGGATTCAGTAAATTTATTACAATCGAATAAATGCATTTTTAACTGAACGAAAATAACGAATACTTTAAAACAAAAAGCCGTCAGTGAATTACATCAGTGGAATCCAGTACATATGAGAACTGCGATCATTATAATAATAGGTACCGACAGTGCGATGGGGGTGACGCTCGAAAAAAATCACATCCCCCCGGCCCGGGGGAGGGATGCAGGTGGGGTTGCCAGTGTTTTTATTTTTCGATTGGCGGATTGCAGGGAGTAATGATCGATGGAATTAACGTGCGCCACTGGCCACCTAGACGATCTGAATTTCGAATGCTGTTTTCATTTTTTCTTAATTTTTTAAATTGAACTTCGATTCCGGGGAAAGGTTTTTGATGAAAATTGTTGTGTATTCACATTATTCAGTCTCGCGTCGTGTTGCGTCAAAGGTTTTGTTAATTGCAAAGTATGAAGTATGTTTTGTAATTTGGATTTCTTTTTTTATTATGTCCTATTTATATTTTCTGTTGTTAGTCATAACAGTCTTTCGATTGACATCTTTAGGTTATCACAAGTTTTTGCCACTAAACTAAGATTAAAATTAAACTGACAAATAACTAAATATGTATATATTAACTTGCATTCATTAATAGTTTGTAAAATAAAATATCTAAGCGTATTATTAAAGTTTAATCAACGTTTTAATGAAAATGCTTCCCATTTTTGGACTTTAATATTATTTTAAATGTCCTGTCTGTCTATAAATTACATATTGAAAAAAAATATATAAAGCTGTAAATTTTAACGCTTTTGCCAATTTAATTAAAAAGTACACAAAGGCAGTATGGCTTATATTTTTAACTGACATTTTTTGAACATATTTCATACTTATATGTAAATACATTATATATATAAAATTGTGTGCAATCTCTCGGATACTGGATATGGAAACACAATTGTTTGAGGATCTGAATCGAATATCGAATAAAAAGTATCCCATATGTTGATCTTGGAAAAGCAATCACCGTGAGGTTTTTCATCAATTCCAATTGTTTCATAGTCGCAATAATATCTATATATATAGAGTTACTCGCTCCGTGTGTGCGTAGATTTGGTAAATAATTTTGAAGATATAAATACACGGCTTTGTCCGAGAGGTTATTGTTAGACAAATTTAATGATAATGTTGTTACAAAAAGTCTTTCCTTAATAAAAAAGTTGTCATTCAGTAGACATATCAGAATGCTTTGCAGACTAAGACACAAAATCATCTTATATGCAGAAGAATAATTATTATAGCTTCTAAATTATTACTAATTGTATTTTTAAATATAAAAATAAACAATATTTTTCTTTTGATAATAATTCCCTTTACGATTCATATTTCTTTAAACATTTAACACTAAAACTACGACCTCTTTTCAATTAATACGAAAGCTAGATAGAACCAATAAAAAGCAAGATCATCAGTAAATCTATTTACCACAACCGCCATGCAATATATAAAACGAACGCATCAAACAAACTTCAAACGCAATCTGAAAAATACCTATTCCGAAGCGATGTTGCCATACAAAAAAAAATCTCGCATAAATTCTTTTCAAAGTCCGCATATTATTTTTTGATGCACCCCAGCCCAGACTGATATTGGATAAGCTATCGTAAATGTTTCGATCCATTTTCCGTTTACAAATTAAACACACCCCGCTTGTACATGGCCGGCCTCCCCACTCAGGTACATATGTGAGTAACATGATTTATATACGCCATACACATTTGGCATAATTGAAAAATGGCTGAGTGAGTTAATGGCCCAGCATCGCCGGACAAAGCAAATAGCGTTTTTCGTTACGGCCTGTCGTATGAATATGGATGTTGCCTCTTCAATAAATTTGTCGTACTCCGTAATGATAATGCGCTGGAATTAAAAATATTACACGTTCCGTTTGTTTATGTTGTCTGTGCTTTGGGTTTTTATAGCTATGCCTTTTACTTTTAACAATACTTTGTAATGGTCAAATTTAAAAAAAAAATCAACGAATATATTATTGGAATGTGCGATTTTAGAAAGTTAGTCATATCGAGATGTTGGTAAATTTATCTATTATCTAGTTAAATAACCAACTGATAAGGTATGAATGTTGTTATATTCAGTTTACCAAATAATGTTTAAATGCATTTTCTACGTATCTTACAATTAAACGCATTAATTAATGCACACGCATTAAAAAAATACGTCAGGCAGTTCACATGATGGTTGCCGTCAACCTGTCAAACGTGACAGCTGACGACGTATTTATTCGAAAGTTAAAATGGTTATGTATGATGTATCATCATTCTGCCTAACGCTAAGTAAAAAATGTATAACGTACTCAAAATGTAAATAATGATTTATATTATTGTTTTAATTTCGACAGTATTAAATTATTAATGATGAGAATGAATAGATTTGGATTAAAGCTTCGAAATGAAATATGGTAGGCCCCACCACCGATTAACTCGAAAAATTAAAAAAGCCAATGTTTCTTACATATTATTCCAGGATATTATTGTAGTCATCTCCATTCCGAATTATAGTCCAATCTATTACTTTTGAATTTTTATTTGTAACCAGATTCTGCTCGCGGTTTCTCTCGCATTAATGTACTGAAAGTTATTTAAACTATACCTATAACCGTATCTCAAGTGTAAACCATAAGTTGGCAAAGTTTTATCGTAACCAAATGAGCGTTACGTCAGCACATACAATAAGAATAAACAAAAAATAACTTTAAAGTCGGTGACAACAAATTCTAGCTCCCATAATCTCAGATATCTCCCTAATGACCCATCTATATGAATCATCTCTATATTAGTTTATAAAAGACTAGTCGCCTTTGCAGTTTCACTCACGTTTCGCTCATCCAAATCGTAGCGTGATGTAATATAGCCTACAACCTTCCTTAATATTGTATTCGATTTGTATTTAATTTGCGGAAGTATGATCACGTTTCTTCTTATCGCTCGCAATTAAATTGGCTCTCGATACGTGATCGTAGGTCATGCAGAATTCTTTGCACGCTATACTCAATTCTGAATGACCCAAATTATCCCGAGTATTTGGTATCCAAATTCGTGCTAAGGGCTGACGCTCATGACAGATCGCTTCGCTCCACGGAAAACCTGCTGTTGTCATTTCCACCGCACCATTCAGGCTTTATGTCGAAGTCGTTCACTGTGACTGCTATCCGTTTATGGAACAGCTTACCGGAAAAAATTAGGAAATCTCCTTCGCGAAACACTTTTAAAATTGCTCTAAAAAAATACTACCTAAATCAAAGCAATAATGGTTGATTTGGAATCTTCATTATATGTACTCATATTATATTGTATTGTATTATATTATATTATATTATATTATATTATATTATATTATATTATATTATATTATATTATATTATATTATATTATATTATATTATATTATATTATATTATATTATATTATATTATATTATATTATATTATATTATATTATATTATATTATATTATATTATATTGTATTATATTATCGTTTCATTATTTAACACTATCTTATGTTTTTTTTGTACACCTACATCTTTCTTTCTTGTACATCCTAAGGTTGGCTGGTAGAGAATGCAGTAGCATTAAGCCCGCCTTTTGTTAATACTTTTGTATTGTACAATAAAGCATTAAAATAAATAAATAAATAAATAAATAATAAACGGGCTATCCAACGCAATTATTTTTAATCCGATCAATAGTTTCAAACATTACCCTCTACAAACAATCTTACAAAGAATTTTTACCTCTATACAATAGTAAAGATGGTATTCAAATCCGTTGTCGTTCAAATCCGTTGTAGATAAAATGCGTAAGAACTAGTGTACGAGTGACACAGTATTAGTGACATTGTTTCTGAACTGGAGTTTGCATCCTGAAAACGAGAGTTACAAGTGTTTGTGGTAGGGTTGCTGCTTTAGTTTCGAAGCGGTAATATGAGAAAAACAAACAATTTATAACGCAATGACGTCACAAATTATTTATGTGTTTATGATTATTATAAAAAATAATTTACATCAGATTTATAAATATACATTATACATAATTATTGTAAGACATTAAGTATTAGATACAAAAATAATAACAAAAAGAGCTCTTTAAATTTACTTATTTATTTATATTTTTTGCTAATTTTAGTTTAAAAAAAATATAAAAATTAATAGCTCTATCATAATCTTATAACAGTAACAGCAATTACATAACACATCACAAATTACACAAAAGGTCACAGAACACCTTCGTCCTTCCAAATAAAAAGTACGTTAAAAGTATAAAACAAAATTCTAGCACCGAGAGCTTCAGGAAGCGATGGCGTGTCTCAAACTTCTGAAACGCGCGCTTTCAGGGTTCATTCACCCGTCCAGACATCTTACAACATAACCTGTACATCGAACATACACCTTATTACTATAACGATAAAGCCTATAATGTCCTTAAATAAAAATCCACCTAACATTGTCCAAGTACAAACCTCATTCATTTCTTTCTTGCCTAAACTGAGGTGTTAAGGTCCATTTTCACGTAACATTTCTTCGGCGTCAAGGAAATCGCCTCGGTTTTCTTTTGACGGATTTCTTTTGAAAATACTGAATGTATATTCGAAAAGAAAGAAAACGTTCGAACCCCTTTGTTTTAATTGTAACGGATTTTTTTAAAACGAGAAACGTGAATGGTAGACGACAGATTAAGAGTGGTGTACTTTTTTAATTTTTTAACCTAAACAATGCTATTCCCGCCGTGCGAAGCACCTGAAAATAATGAAAGACTATATAGGTATATTTATATAATAATGTGCTCGTTACTTTTTGAATATTTCTTTCTGTCTTTTAATTAATGATAATTATATTTTTAAAGTCTAAAGTAGTACTAGTATTATCCAGTACGATAAAACTTTCGAAACAGAGTCTTCGTTACATAATATTTATTAATTATTATTGTTAAGAAGAATCTCACAAATTATATTACAAATAATATTATATAAATATTAATGACATAATTATTGACGCTTACAATTAACGTAAAGTTACATAGATAACTGTTACAAGGTTACACAGTTGGTTACGAGTTACAAAATTAACACTTATAAGTGTATTTCCCGCCTAATAAGTAATTAGTAACTCATGATAAGTAGAAAAATAATTGGACGAATCCATAAACAACGCCGTAGCATAATTAATAGTAAAAAGATAAACTAAAGGAATCGTCTAAATAAACATCATCATTATTAAAATACGTTACCTTAAAAATCGTATAAGTCATAAATCTTTTCAAACAACGCGTTAGACCACCCTTCTCTTACAAGGCACATAATTGATCCTTGTACCCGAGCCGATGCACGGAAGGCTCGCGTGTTTGGCGCCAAACGAATTCGTTCGTTGATCCCGCCATATTTATTACTTTTACTTTTTAATTTATTGCCGGTAGGACATGCAATGGCACCGCGAAGTTTGGCTAAGTTTACTCTGCAATGCAGTTTGTCTGTGGAAATCCGGTCTATACGTTACAAATCTACGAGCTCCTTGCTTTTGAAACTGTTGAACCTTTTACATGAACATTTTTGCATCTAAATTGGACAATCTCATTTGATTTGGACGAACTGATCTGGACTAAATGTAACTGACAACAACTAAACAAATATTATATTATTGTAAATAACAATGAGACCAAATTTGAAGTATATCCTTTCAAACAAAAAAAAAATTGAAAATTGGTCCACAAACGACAGAAAAATCGGTGACCAACATAAAAAAAAATTACATACAGCCGAACATAGAACCTCCTCCATTTTCGAAATTGGTTAAAAACTAATTATTACACGCGATTTCGTACGCGAAATATTGACCTAACTTATTTTGAAAGCTTTCGAGGAATACATACAGACAAACTTATTAATTTATTTTCCTTATAAGTATACACTCCATTCAGAAACTACACAATCCATCGTCCCGTATTTTAAATGCAAACCAAAACTAAACAGACAAGAATAAAATTCAACTATTCAAAAATTTTTGTTCATTGGCTACTATGGATGAGAGTAACCTAAATTAGTCTTGTTCCGTCAAATAAGTCAAGCACATAAAAAAAACTTGTAGGCATTGTGACCAGCGAATCTTCAGCACGCTTCGTCAGCGCGTCCCGTGCATAATCTGTTAAAAATAGAGCCCCTTGTCGCTGCTCAAGAGGCGTTGTCTACAGCACCACATGTTGACATATCCTCCAATCCATAGTAACCCTTATAGCGACCGCTGTAAGAACCATCGTCGGTGTAAGCCTCGCTAAGGCTGCAGGCTTTTTTTTTATTTTTGTCTCAATGATACTTTATTATACAGCCATGATAACTAATACAATGATGCAGCGAATTTTTCATGTTAAGAATTTTCCCATATTGTAACAATTCAAATTGTAAAGTTGATGATATTGTTAAGGGGTAACCCTTAACGAATTAAAAAAAATTAGACTCAGTGCAATGTTTTATCTCGGATTTGTGAAATTACGTAGAACATTCTCAATTTATGTGAGTTTGCACTATTGTAGTAAGTATAAGAAGGTCATGTAAACAATCTTAATATGCCTTGTATTTATTTCTATAATAATAGTACATAAAGTTTAAGATATTTTTAATACAAATCCAATAGATAATCTCAAACCGCTAAACAATTTTTAATGGAATTGATCGATATAACAATTATATAAAAAATATATCACTTATAATTTCATGAATCGATTCAAAATCGAAATCCGTTCACTAATAATAAAAAACATACTTATTTTTAAAATACCATTAATTAACAAAATACATTGACCTATTGACATTTGTGTAGCCTTAAAAATAATTCGGTCCACAGACTAAAATATTGGAGTCAAAGCGGCGTCCGCTATGGAGCGTTCCTCTCATAATTAGCCCGAAATAGCTCCCTCTCTCTTCCCCGCGGCACTGTCGCATCGCGCTTGTCCTCTCGCACCTCATAACGTCTAATTATATACCAAAAAGTCACATTAGTCATAAGGTACCAATCTACCAATCCTGGGCTTGATTATGTTAATATATGTTTCTTTGAATGATGGCTACTTTTCTTTAGGCGAGAATTACCTTTGTAAGTTTTACTCGCGTAATTGACATTAACAATGCTGTAAGCTGGTAACGGTTACCTAGATGGTCTTACGAAAGCTATATCTGTTAAAAATAAAGGCACTGTCAGTAAATTCATTCAGGTGTAAACCAATGACAAACAACTTATTACATCTTAATGAAAGTCAGAGCAAAACTTATAAATGTTATACTAGCCTTGGAGAACACTGGTATTAAAAAGTAATACACTATGCAATTTTTTTTTTGCAAAAACTCACAATTCCTAAGGCGACAGTAATAAAAAAGTCGTCTTATATTGTTTAATAATGTCAGTCTAACTTAATCGTTTGTTAACGTTATCGTAAAGTTTTATTTTGACACTGTAAAATCAAACGGTTTTTCGCGTCCGTCATCTTAAGACCGACAAATGACGAGCGCGATGCAAGAAAGCGATAGTACTTACTGATTTAATGTATAACTTTAATCACACTTGACTCGGTATTTTTTAGGTAAATCGTGTTTTTTGGTAATTATATTTAGATTAAGTAGTAAATAAAAAATAGTAGCAGTTTTTAATTTCCTGAAAATACGGATAAAACGACGTTTTCTAAATCGATTTATCGACCCCAAAAACTGAATACTAAATTTCATTAAAATCGTTGCAGCCATTCCCTACATTCAAATTATTTACATACTAGCTTCCGCCGCGACTTCGTCCGCGTGAAATAGTTACTTTGAGTTAATAATGCATTATTTTAAAACAAATTTAATTAGCATAAAAAAGGTCATAGTGTGCTAACCTTAAAAGACAGACATATGCTGTCGCGGACTTTTTTTAGAACTTTTAAAGGGAAACAATTCTGTCATACATGATTTTTGGGAAACTTTAACCGTTTACGCAGCGTAAGCTCTCTCAATAGGAAATATCCACCGATTTTGAAATATTCTTCATTGTCCGCTCATTTAGGTCTTAGCGTGATAATATATAGCCTATAGCCTTCCTCGATAAATGGGCTATCTAACACTGAAATAATTTTTCAAATCAGACCAGTAGTTCCTGAGTTTAGCGCGTTCAAGCAAACAATCAAACACACCAACAAACAAACTCTTCAGCTTTATAATATTAGTATAGATATACAAGAATTGCTCGTTTAAAGATATTATATAATTGACTGATTGAAGTCTTTAAGTATTTACTCAAACTAATAGGTACTACGAGTATTAATGCAAACATTTTTGAATGAGTATGTCTATTTGTAATTTCTTTTGTAACCCCTCAATAGATCTGGATGAAATAGGGAATGGAAATAGCATGTAGCCAGGATTAACGCACAGCCTAGTTAAATCCAGCGAGTGAAATCACAGGTCCCAGCTAGTTAACACGTTTTTTCAATTTTTTTTTAAGTTAACATTAAAAATCCCTCAACGCATTTAACGATAAATGCGTTGAGGGATTTTTAATAATTATAAGGAGCCGCTACTGTAAAGGATTATGGATATTCATATTAATTATGACACTGGTCTATTACAGTTTTATTTTTTTTATTTATATTAAAATATCAAGCTAACGAGCAGGCGGGTCTGGTGCTAAGTGATCACCGCCGCCCATTGACATTTCCTGGAACAACAAATGCGTTTCCAGCTTAAAAAGGAGCGAAGGATGAAAGATAATGAGAAGTAAAGAATAGAGGAGGATTTGGCTTTCGTCTCTCTCATTCACCCCAGGAAACACAGGTGTATTAACTTGCCGATTTTCTGTGAGTGTGGTACTGCCCCGTTTGTGCCAGCCCATATACAATATAAGCGTTATCCAAAGTAATTCTATCGACAGTCATTCATGTCCATGACCATTTTTTTTTTTGTAGACTTCGAATAAGCCATAGAGGTTCTATGTCAATCGAAGATATTGTGAGACAATGTAAAATTGCGGATGCAGCTTTGTCGATTTATACAATAAACAAAAAATATAAGATCGTGATATTAAGGTCCTCATTCAATGCAAATAAGGCTCTATCTTACGGAACACTAAAATAAGAATAAGCCTGCATTCATGTGGTATAATGTAGCTTACAAAAGTGAAAAATTTTGGCAGAGATCCAGTAGTTTCGAAGTTTACTTCTTATAAACAAACATTTTTATTTATAATATTATTTATATAGATATATTATAAAACTGTTTAATAAAACTCCGAAAATCAGTATTAGGATAAAATTACACTTATAAGTTTTGCTATGAGCTTTTCATAATGATTTACATAAATTGTTTGTCATTGCTTTACACCTGAAAGATTTTACTGTCAGGGCCTTATTTTTGACATTTACAGCATTTTTAGGGTAACTTGGGTAGCTGTTACCAGATTAAAGAGCTTTATTATATCAGTTACCAGAGTAAAACTTACAAATGTAATAAGTAGAACTTATATAATAAACTTTATGTTTTAACTTATTAAATAATTATTATTTTTATATTTCTAATAACAATTAGTACCTAGTGTCTATTATATATTACGCTTATAAAATCCCAGTTTCGTCTTCATCGTGATAAGCATTAGTTTAAATTTAGATCATAACCTTAAGCACGTTTAGTAATAAAGTGAGCGAATTCAAAAATTCACATATTTGGAAAATCACAAAAACGTTTTGCACTGTCGACCGTTTATTTAGATTTTAATATTAAAAGATGTTGACAGAACAGCTATTTTTTTTTTAAATATAGATTTTTTTAAATATAGACCACAGAATTATGTGAAACTAGACTAGACGTATAGCAGTTTAACTAACTCGCTTAAGACATTTTTTAATCTGTCACTTTAACACAGACCTCGCAATATATGTATATATTTAAATGAACATTTATGATGGTGTTTTAGTTATATGCGCCTACAGAACCCCAATATACAATATTTTAGTAAGACTTTTTCAATTTTGAATGAAGAAACAACGAAACATCGTAATAAATTATTTAAAACTCTCATATAATTATTATAAATATATAAAACTAACATTCCAATGTTAAGAACCGAATTATCCTTCCAAGAACGAACTGAGTCAGCGTACTTCGTCCCGAGTAGATCAGATAGGTAGAAATATAGACAGACCTTGAAAATATTGTTTTCGTTCACTTCGCATTGAACTTTTAAGTCGGTCGTTGAACAAAGATTAAGCTTTTATTATGCGCTATTAGTATGTTACCAGTATAATAAAATCCTAACAATAAGATAAATAATATTGAAAGTGATCATATCGTAAAGTTATTACTTTACTCTATTGAGTAAGATGATAAATTTAAATATTCTTATAGCTTATTTAAGTTGTACAAGATGCAAACATATACATATATGTATGTCCATGGGGCGAAAGTAGTCAAAAATTATCTACACTCTCTAATGGTCATACTCGTACAAAATGTATAATTTCATTGAAATCTAAAAAAACATATTTCCCACGATTATTATGTAATTGTTAAGCGAATATTTTCTTTATTTTTAAGAATGTCAAGATAGAAAAATAAATTAATTTAAATAAGATGTGATTGTCAAAATAACGTACAAATAACGTTAAACTTATTTAAGTAATTATTCCATTGAATATTATTTAGTCAATTACAAGTATTGTTTCTAAATTTTTTATAAACTAATATTATTTACTAAAATAATGTAAGATAATATAAAATTTATACATTAACATAATAAGCAATGTGTTTGTCTAAAACGAATCAAACTAACAATTTATTTAATAAACACTTCATTAAAACAGTAGTGCGCGATCCGAGTTTACTAAACGACTCCAATTTAACTACTGAAGGCGGCCACCTCTCACGTGATGTACGAGCGGTCGTTCAGTTTGTCATTATACATTTATTATTATTGCATACGTAAATATTAAATTCAATAGTGAATAATCTTTTTTTTTCGCTTTTTATATTGCCCTTTAAATAAGTACTCGTTTCGAATGTACGTTTGATAGATAAGATTATTACCAAGACAATACGAGAACAACCGTTTCGATTTATTTATGTTACGTTTTCACAATTGTTATAATTAAATAGATTAAATCTGACATATAAAGTAAATATTTAGAGTTAATTTACTAATAGCAATTATATGGCTACTTAAATCTTGGTACTATAAGATAACTAATAATTGCATTGACAATAATCGGATTAATAATTCTAATGAGTTTTATTACGTGTTTGTATTAATATCTGAGACGGTCAACCTGCTTTCTATTCTTTAATAAATAAATTAAGGTATTCACGGTAATCGTTACCCCTTAACGTGGTGGGAGGTAAACGACTTAAGTCCATATTTTATAAGAACGAAAATAGATAACGTTATATAAATACCAAATTATAAATTATTATAAAAATGAAATAAAATTATATAATCTGTACTGTACTTTGCTACGTTATTATATATATTTAAAATTGTATACCTACATATGTATCTTATTAAAAAAATACATCTATGACATTTCAAAAGTCATTCAAGCTAAATTGTTATCGCGATCGAATAGCTATTCCAGTGACATAGTTACTAGATTAACATAAATATTCATAGGAAAGTAATTTATAATCGACCAGCAATCATGACATCAACGGTGCCGCTGGAGAGTCCTAGAGGACATTAGCATTTGTCGAGGGGCGTCGCGGACGGAAATAGCCGGGCGCGTCACCAATGCATCGTTTGCTTTATGCCCAGTTATTGCAAGCCTCTCGGTTTAATTGCACCCAAACGCCATTTCGAAGATTTGTGCGACGTCACATTTGGCGCGAAACATGACAAATCACCTGTCACCCGCGCACAGACTATATACGCGCGAGTTTTTTTTTTTATAGATTTTATAACGCTGTCCGAAAAATTGCGACGTATATTGAACGTTTTTAATTAGCATGTGTTAAATTGCTTTTCCGTGTCGCAGTACGATTTAGGGCGCTCGGAGGCCGGTCCATTTATTTCAGGAATAACAAAGTGCATCCATGTTACATCGGCTGTATTAAACTTTTATTGCCTTCAGTGCCATTCTTTAGTCGCCGCGAGTGCGAACACGCCGTTAATTACGCCCAAAACCATTTAAAAAGATTTATTATATTTATTTTTAAAATGCGGTACTGCGCCTATGGAAAATTATTCACTCATTTATGTACTGTACATAAGGCCCAACTCACTCGGCTTTATATACAATAAAATACCACATACGAATGATAGCTTTATCAAGTAATTGCATTAAAAACTAGTAAACCTAAAACCAGTACAATTTATAATATAATAACAGTTAAATTGCTAATCTAACAACAAAATAAAATAATAGATTTAAAAGTTTATATGATAACAACATAAAAAATAATAAAACTCGTAACTCGTAAGTTAATATTCTAAACATTCTCGTCGTATTATCATAAAATGTTTAGAAGTATCGTAAATCAAACAGCTCGCAGGCGTACCGCGCCGCACGTAGCAAGACAACTTCACTTTCAGTTCAAAAGTGCGCGCAGTCCGTCCGTGTCAACTAATTTTAATAGCCTTGATTTGTTGTTTTTTTCTTCCACCGTTTCATGTTTACTCTCGTTTATTCGCCACGATCTCAGGGCTGCGTGCGAAGTGCATTGCCCCGTACCGAAATAAATTGTCGCGACGCAGTGTCGTGCCGCGTGCGTACAACCGGTACCGATGTCGACTGGATAAGGTTTTAGGGATGCGTCACAACTCACATTCGGTGATTTCATTCCGATGTAGATACGGCATTATATCGAAATTAATTTTTAATTGAAAAATAATTATTGCTGTTAATGATTTATTGTTTTTCGTTCGAATGTAATTGTCACAAAAAGAACCCAATGTCATGCGCTGTAACTTGCTCAGGCGTTCCCGCCAAGCGACCTGTCACTTTCGCTTCATCGTACTTCGTGTAGAGTTCGTAACTGCATTTGTTAGTAATAATACATTACAACTCCACGTTAATGCAGCAATGTATCTTATAGCTCTTTTTATTTCCATGTTATTGTACGTATGGCCGTTTACACGTATGTTCCACTTTTTATGCGTTGTTGACACTTGACTTTTTACAAAACATCTTCATTTCATTCAACGATTCGCCGTTTACGCATCTCGCTGTATTCATTTTGAATGAAATGTTTCGTTTGTGAAACTGAAACGGGATTAATGTTACAAGACATCTAAAATTCTAAAGAGCTGAGTACTTACGTAAAACTACATTTTGTATGTTGTATTGCAATTGAATATATAGTTTCTGTTCTTAGTTCTCTTCTTATATTGTTAGATGCTAAATTTTACGTAAAAACAGTAGTATTTTGTAATATTTTTGTAGTTATGTGCAGCATTGTTTAAATTATAAAGCAAAAATTTAAATACGATGAAATTAATTATACAAACGCTAATAAGACACATCACAGTAATTAGGTATCTAAAAATGTTAATGTAATAAAAATACATATAAAAATCAATGTTGATGAAACTTTAGTTTTGAACTTGGAAGTACGTTATAGGCGTAATACAATTAACTTCTAGTATTCGTCAGACAACAAAAAACTTTTTAAGTGTCTTCCAGCAAAACAAAATTAATACTAACGCGAGCGAAGCCGAACATATACTATTTTATAATACAATCCTGCATTAAACAAAACATCGTATATACGAAGTAATATAGAAGGATTCCAAACGTTGATGGTGCTCACAAAGCGTGAGTCAGCGGCTTCCAAGCATCCTGCTCTCATTGTCGATCGGCAGCAAGTTAACAAGTTTTATGAATCACCAGCTAAAATACCCACTGGTCATGAACTAACGCATCGCGAAAGTGTTGGCTCCTTGCTTGTTATGTTCGCTACGCTATACGCGAATACATCTATCATAATATCGAATGACTCTACTTTAATTATTATCTTTATTTTAAACTAGATGATCCGGTGAACTTCGTATCGCCTAGATATATTTGTGTAAAATTTGGTCAAAACTTTATCTAAATTAAACGTAACACCTTTTTTTATTTCTCAAATAGTTTCTTCGGGCTGTTTTGTTGGAACACAGAGAATGGTACCTCATACTAAAGCTATGAAACAACCAATTTCCGAACGCACCTATAAATATTTGACAACCAAGTGACAATTTTTAATGTCGAAATATACAAAGATATATCTATAAAAAACGTTTCATAGCAAGATACATTTTGTATTCGAAAATTAAATTGTCGTTTCAGTATTTTCCTTTACTTATTATTTATGTCTCAGCCGTTTAAATTTTCTCTGAACTTCCGCATGTATTTCAAGATATATATTAACCAAATCAGTCCAACCATTCTACAGTTTTAGCGAGACAAAAAGACAACTATTCATTTTTATAATATAAATGACGTTACTTATTTTATATCGGCTCTTAAAACTTGAATTTATTGATTATTATTTTTGAATATTTTATTAAATATTTACTATTCGTAGATTTACAGATAAATAAAACTTTTTAATTTCACTTTTGGTTTCAATTTTATCCTCTAACATTACGTATATGACTTTACTATATTTAAGTCTTTACCTAATTTTAATTATAAAAAAAAAATATTCTAAAAGTCGCATATATAAGGAAAACAAAGCTAGTAATACAAATAATACAATAAAAAATTCAAAACTGAACCACAACTCATCAAATACCAATCATCACTTCAGCCGTTCGATGGATGTAATCAAAAATAATTGTCCAAAAACCAGTGGACAAACCACAAAAACTCGTGTAGATTATGTTATTTCACCCGTTCGATTCTCGATCTCGATTGCAACGATTTGAAAACTTTATATCAATTGATTCTGATTCTTATATCTCGTAAAATAAGAATCGATTTAAAGTTTTTCGATTGCGGGAATAATTTTGTCTGTGTTTAATCCAGTGAGCAGTCGTTGTTCGTCGGGTGACGGGTTCGACCATCCGTGAACCTGAGTATGGTCCACACATGCATAAAAACACAATTAAAGTTTAATTTCTTTGTTCTAGCTTGTTTCTTACGAAATAATAATCGTTATGTTATTTTTATATATACCTATGTATAACAAACAATGTAGTACATTGAATTAAACAATTATATCGATAACATACTCTTACAATTTTTTTTCTTTAAGAATATAAATATTATGTATGTATTAATTAAAAAATTGTTTAATTCATCATTCAATTAATTGCATTCATATATGTGTAGTTGGAACATTTAAAGCATATTTAGCAGGCTAATAAATTATCGAACATAATCACTTTTATTATTATTAACTGTATAAAGAAATGCTTTTGACTATCATAATGTGATTTCTTCATAGCGACTGTGTTCGTCAATTAGCTGGTCTAAGTATCTTTCTTATTCAGCCTCGATGTTAAATGATTTGTATTTAATTCCGTTTTATTTTCAAATTACATCTTCCGCTTTTTACTTTCATCTTTCGTGTTAACAAACTTTCAAATGTTATTCTAAATTCGTTACCGGCCAGTTAATACACGAAGCCGGACTTTTTGCTGTCTGTACTTCGTAGTAGGATCAAACACAGGAAGGGGCGGTTCATCTCAGACCAGTTTGGGCCGCACGGCTCCACGGCTCACCACTCGATCACCTCTCGTACCTCTACCACATTCATGTAGTTTTTATGCCAATTACAAATATTTTAATCGTTCGGAATTACAATAAAAACTATCGCTAAGAATTTTTCCTTTTCGGAATTAATTCATATTTATTTTCATGGAAATAGTTCTCATCGTGGACAAATATTTATGTACATTAAAGGTTTTTAAATCCCCATATAAGTAAACACGGCTCCTGTCAGTTGTCAACTGAAAACGAATTCGTTCACATCTTAATATAAAAAGAAAAAAAAACGTCATCCAACGCAAACGAGTTACGACCTCGGAAAGGGGTGCTTCATTCCCATAGCATTCTACGTCATTCGAACGCTATAATTTAAAAAGGGTTAAGACAAAAAAATCTTAATTCGAAGTGACACCCCACATGTGCAGCCATCCGGCCGAAGATACCAGGATTTAAAGTCGTAGTACACGTCATTAAAACGTCGCTGTCAAGTGAAGAAATCATTTGGTCGCTCTCGCGTTTCCTCCCGTATTATTTATCCGAGGGATTATAAACAGATGTTATTCGACTATAAATCTTTGTCTCATGGCTCATGAAAAGATGTATGTACGGTAATGTACTTGCGAGCTTTCTGCGTCAGTTTCGCTATCGCCATAAATATCGCGGACGTAAACTTTGAGAACTACGAACCCACGGCATTAAAACCGTCCACAATATATAAGAGAAATTGGTAATTAATTAAGTCAATAGTATTAGGATTTATATTGGAATTAGGTTCTTAATTTTATCCTTAATATGAGAGGAGTCCTTTTTCCAGCCGTGGGGCATATACACCATGTTACTGATTTAACTTACTTATTTACTTACACGGTTGTATATGTATATACATACGTATTGTTACAACGTGTGTGCAATTGTATATGTATATACATAAGTATTGGTAAAACGTGCGCTCTATGAACACAGAAGCATTTTCTTTTAATTTATTTGTTATTATTATAACTAACCAATCCATATTTCACTCAAAAAAATGATGTCAATTAGAATATACATTTGTATATTTACCAAAACAATTATAATAATATATTTTATAACACCAACTTATTTTAATTTATAAAACATACTCAACGTAAATAGATTAATGATTTCGAAATATCATCATGACATAAGTTTATTTCATTGAAATTTTTATAACATAAAAACGTCAATAACACTATATAATAGTTCGCCCAAACTAATTGGATATTTTAAACATCCAAAAGAGTTAGGTCACGATCATCTTGAATCAAGATATCGACAAATCGATCGTAGCCGAGATATGAGTGTATAGTGGCACGATTTTATCTCGTTTAGCCCATCCGAGGAGTTATTAACGGACGGTCAAGACGGATGGAGTGGCTTTTTTCTCAGATGCAACATCGAATGATGTTGGCGCGTTAAAAAATACATTATTTTTAATCTGAAGGTGTTTTAAGTATAATTAATTACGTTGAGAGTCATTTGATTAAGTGTGTGTTGATAAAAAAATGTGGATTTTTAATTGAATTAGTTGTTTTAGGAGGGCTGTTCGAATGTTTTCTATGCTAATATTATAAAGCTGTAGAGTTTGTTGTTTTATTGAGGAAGGCTATAGGCTATATTATATCACGCTACGACTCATAGAAACGGAGCAGTAATCACAAACGTGAGTGAAAGCGCAAGGGACAGCTAGGGTGTTTATAAGTTGAGTGTTTACTAAGTACTTAACAGCAATAATGTTTTTAATTTTAACAGGAACTGTTAGTAATCCTTACTATTACTATTCATAAGGTACGCATTAATGACGTAGGCAGTGCTTAGCAATAGTATGGTATATCTTACTGTCTCTGGCAATACTGTTATCAAACGTCACTTGTTTTCACAGACTTTTTAATTAGACAAACAAAATATTTTTATATATAGCAGTAGCTAGTATAGCCCAAGTAACGAACCATTTAATGAGACTTATAAAAGCAAAGAATTTGGAAGAAAATTATAGTTACAGAAATAAATACTACGAGAACGGAAATGTTTATAAATTTTATAAAATAATATATTATCTATTATATTCTTGTAGTTAAACAAAAAGGTCGTTTTATGCGTTATTAGCCATTTCTTTATACATTTATATAAATAAAACAATTACATACAATTTTATGTTAACAAACGAACTCACCGCTAAATACATTGTCATCTTTATCTTTAAAAAATGTAATTTCTAAAAAAAAATTGAGTAAAGAACCGTTATTTTTTCATATCAAGTATAAAAAATTACAATAAAAATAAAATTAGTAAGGAATCATTCGCGTAACAACGCACTTTACAATTATAATGGCCAAACCAACAGTACGTGAGTACTCGCGCCATTTGCATTTTCCTTTGGGCGGGAAAAGAAAATAGTCGTCTTTTCTCGCGTTTTTATGTAATCTCAATCTATTGAGAAAGTAAATCATTAGAAATCTCGCTTATTTTGTTTAGTTCCTTTCATTTGCCGTGCTTCATGTTTATGTAATGTTTATAGTCATTAATACTCGAAGAAATTAATATTTTATACTTATTTATAAATAATGAAACGACTTTTACAAATCAAGTAACTAAAAGGATTTAATAAAGCAATATACAATATGGCTTTCGATAGCAAGTATCGAAAGCCATATTGTATATTAGGTTTTCTGTTTCACTGATATACCGTAAACGATGTAACCATCAAAAATGTCTCACCCGGGTGGAATGTGACATTTTATTAAATTCTTATTTGGCAGCGAGTGTTGCAGCCGCGCGGCACGCGACGTCGCGACGACTGCACGCCACCATTCGCGATACTTCGCCGATTTATACCGGCATTCTTTTGATTTACTGCGACTTTTGCTATTATCTTTACTTCTGCTGTTATGTATCCGTAAGTTATTATACAGTCGCATAGTTTAACTGAAATCTTTTTTGTTCTTTACAGATACGACAGCGCCCTACGTGCTATATAAAGATGGAGTGGAGCGCGCTCCGCCTGGTACACAATGGGGTGGCGCTGTTCTGGACGGAGGCTACCAGGCCATGCAACACCAGAGCCCCGGGGGACCCTCACCACAACCTGAACCTCAACTCGCTTCCCCGGCTCCTTCGCCCTATCCTCCCGCACCACCGCCTCCAGATCAATCGGCGGATGAGGCCGCTCAGCAACTAGCTCAGCAACAAGCTCAACAACAGGCTCAACAGCAACAAGCTCAGCAACAACAAACTTCACCTGAACACTTGCAAGTCGACCAACAGCTGCAAAATCAAGCCACGCCGCAAGATCATCTCGACAGAACTCCTTGCTTCGTTCCACAACCGGACTTACAACAACAATACGCTACGCCCTACTTCAAAGAGACGAGGCCGGCTAGTCATATGCTCGGAACTGGTGGATTTCCGTTGCATTACCTTAAACAAAACGGCGGAGTACTTTCACTAGAGGGCCCGCTTGATCAATATGCAACGCCAGATTTACGACATTTACCAGATATCGTACAACCCGAGCCACCCAAGCCTCGGAAACATAATCCTAATTCAGAACTTCGCCTCTTCAAGTGCCTGACCTGTGGCAAGGACTTCAAGCAAAAATCTACATTGCTCCAGCACGAGCGGATTCACACGGACTCGAGGCCCTACGGGTGCCCGGAGTGCGGCAAGCGGTTTCGCCAGCAGTCCCACCTGACGCAGCACCTGCGCATCCACGCGAACGAGAAACCGTACGCGTGCGTGTACTGCCCGCGCTCGTTCCGGCAGCGCGCCATCCTCAACCAGCACCTACGCATCCATTCCGGTGAGAAGCCATATACGTGCGGCGAGTGCGGCAAACATTTCCGCCAGAAGGCCATCCTGAACCAGCACGTCCGCACACACCAAGGCGAGCGCTATTCACAGATATATGCCCCGCCCCGGTCCCCGCGCGCGTCGCCCGCACTGACTCGATGCGTTCGCGTCACTGCCGGCGCCGCCTGCGATCCCCGCCGCCCCTCACCCGTTCGATTCGGTCTCGCATCCATTGGCCTTCCTATCAGACAAATTCTCGGTCCCCTCGTTGCCCGCTTAACGGAGGGCGCTCGCGAGACGCGGAACCGATCGCCGGACGCTCCTGTAACCGTCCTCAGTTCGATTAACCCACTCGTCGATAATCCTTTTGTGGACGAATCGGACCGTTAACTGACCAAAATGTTCAATTTTTGCAGACGTTTCACCGCACCTAATCTTCAAAAACGGGACGACGCCGACGTTGTGGCCTCAAGATGTACCGTTTCCGCCCGATGAGAACAAGGAGGAAGTGCAGTCGACCTTTGGAGACACGGACGGGCAGAATGGTGAACAGCGTGGATCTTGCTTCTCGCCAGGTGATACGGCGCAGTACCCTGCTTACTTTAAAGATACTAAGGGCCTCAACCATGCCGTCTTCGGATCCAGTCTATCACTTCAATATCTGAAAGGTGGAAAGCTACCGGATGTTCTAGGTGGACGAGCGATGCCTCTATATGTGCGCTGTCCGATTTGCCAGAAAGAGTTCAAACAGAAGTCGACGTTACTGCAACACGGCTGCATTCATATAGAATCACGGCCATACCCGTGTCCAGAATGCGGCAAGCGCTTCCGTCAGCAGTCACATCTAACACAACATCTCCGCATTCACACAAACGAAAAGCCATACGGGTGTGTGTATTGTCCTCGATTTTTCAGGCAACGGACGATACTGAATCAACACCTCCGCATCCACACAGGAGAGAAACCGTACAAGTGCACACAGTGCGGAAAGGATTTCAGGCAAAAGGCGATACTCGATCAGCACACGCGCACCCACCAGGGCGACCGGCCGTTCTGCTGCCCGATGCCGAACTGCCGGCGACGGTTCGCAACAGAACCTGAAGTCAAAAAACACATCGATAACCACATGAATCCGCACGCAGCGAAAGCGCGACGAGCGGACGCGAAAACACCAAGGCCGTTGCCCCCAGCAGCCGCCGTGGTGAAGCCGGAGCTATACTTCCCGCAGTGCTACGCACCGCCGTTCCAGCAGTTTCCGGCGACGAGTGCTGCGGAGTTCAAGCCGGCGGTCGGTCCGGGAGCTGCCGTGTGTCTGCCCGCACAGTGACCCGCGCCGCCGCGGTGGCCGCCCGCGCCCCCGCCCCCGCATCCCCCGCACGCGCCTCACACCCCGCACCACGACCTGTACATCGCCGATCGCCTATACAACTAAAGTTTCCTAGAACGTTACCTGTCATTTGGATGCTGATAAGCAATAATGTATCAACCCAGAAAAAGTTGAATTCGGATATATTGATGTATTCTGATAATGCGTCATGTATTTTACATTATTCAAATATTTTTTACATCATCCAAACTAGTACGGACAAATATTTCTTGATTAAATGTTTCGACATTAGAAGCCATTTTCTCCAAATGATGTCCGTTGGCTTGACATTGGTTATCAGCGTCCATTTGACGGGTTACGTCTTCAAATGACGTCAAACCTTTTGTATGGAAACAGTAAAGCTTTGGTTTCCTAGGACATTACCTGTCATTTAACGGTCGGTTCACGTCTTCAGACGACGTCACTCAAACCGTTTGTATGGAAACAGTAAAGCTGTGGTTTCCTAGGATGACGTTCCATTACCTGTCATTTAACAGCCAGTTTATGTCTTCAGATGATGTTACTAAAGAAATTGTATGGAGAGTATGCCACAATTTCCTTGAAAGCGTTTTCTAACAACGTAAAATCAAAAAGTTTTACACACACCCATAATTTGCAAGTCCGCAATCTTAGGAAACCAAAGCACCAGCAATTGGCGATAGAGGGCACGCGAGCGCTCCGTTCGGTCGCGGATAACATAAGTATACGACTCGCATTGCGAGCTTATGAGATCGATATATAATCGTTATCGATGTTAAATATGCTTCGATCTGTAAATAACCGATATCTTTATACTCTGTCGAAGGTCTGTCGCGAATGTACAGTAAGAGTATGCACACCATTAATAGTGTTACCGTTCAAAAAAGCGAGTATAGATAGCATTTTTGCCCCCTAATATTAAGTTACCACGTAAGAGTTAGGTTTCTCGGTGATTCTTCTGTCGATACGGTCGAAGCGTCCGTCAATATCTAAGCGGATCGAACCAGAGATTAGATTTAAAAAGTCTTCGTTGAAATATAAAGAAATAAGATTTGCTCTTTTACCACATTACAACAAGTATTTCGCGATGAATGCTTTCGGTACATCGTTGTGCCTATTCGTAATAAATATATGTATACATATTTTTTAGATATTACGTTTAACTTTATTTAGGAATGTTAGGATAAAAGAAATCTGGCAGAGGTGTGAAAATTGTATAAACGATGCTCAAAAGTTTCTTTTAAGTTTTATTGATCTAGTTAAAAAAATTTCGCGTAAAATTGAGCCAAAATTTAATAAAATTACTAGCAGAAAAGGTGATTAAAGTAACTACAGCTAAGAAGGAAGAATACGAACCAAAAACATAGGTTACCTTTTGCCATCAATACATTATTGTTTGTTAGTACTTACAAAATGTTCTGTTACTTTTAACGGATACATTTACTATTAAAGTAGATGAGTTTAAATGTACGTATCACGTCACATTGTAGGTGCCAAATAATGTAATTTTTGAATTTTTTTCTCCATCAGCATATATAAATAGGCCTAGTTTAGGTTGTTACCAGTTTTTTCAACGATATGACAATTTGAGATGCATTTACGTGGAAGTGGAAAGGGTCAGACTGAGAAAGGACTGTGATAGCTAGGTAGGTTAGGCGTCTATGTCGCTCACTTAGCATGTAATTCGTGTACTGTGACGAAACGTGATTGTGAATCCCCTTTTGAGTCGAGTGAATGTTTTGAATTATCGTTTTCATTTCTTATACTTTTAAATTTGAATCGACTCAAATCGCCAAACCTTTTTATTCGTCGATTAATCGAAATTTTGAATTCATTTAGGGCCGACCGTGCGCTTGCGCCGGTATGAGCTTGACTGATTCGATAAAGTAATCACAAGAGTGAGATTAGCGAATTTTACCACTTAGGTAACGTGTGTGGTGTCGAAAGACACTTTGACGATGGCTTCGGAAGGATGGTATGCCAGAGAAACGTTTTACTTAATTTAGCTTAGACTATCGTCTTTCGAATTACCAAGCAATTCGACCATTCATCGCGAAATAAACTTAATATTTAAGAAGAATAAAGATATATATGAAATTGTAAAGCCGCCGAAGTATTCTGGTACCGAACGAGGCCTCGGTCATGTCGCGTCCACAATAGATACAGTTAGACTAGAACTCAACATTTATTTCATTACAGACAGAATAATATAGGTTTTGATCGAAAAGATGGTATATGTAATATATCAGCTTTGTTATGATAATGTCGTTAAAGCGCTCCTTCGTCGAGTCTCAGTGACTATAAACTGTGATACGGGGCTGGGATATTTCGGCGGAACTTTTAACGTTTTATCATCTCTGTTTGTATCTATAGACGACTTATATAGCTTATTTTATGATATTATTGTGATGGTTTCGTTTTCCTACCGCATAAGGAATGTTACGTATTAACTAGTAGTGTAATATAGTGCAAGTGGGATTATTGGAGTCACACTCGGAAATCATTATTATAATTTATCACTAATGAAAGTGATTACCGCAATATTATTTTAAGTGGATTTCGTGAATTAAATTCTTGACAAATTATCGCATTGGACAGTTATGAAAAATTTGATGCTGGTCAGTTTTGAACGTCAACTTTTTGTTATTTTCTGTTGTTCGTTGCGTTTACAAGTTTGGGTCTCCGATATGATACATGAATATTAGTTGAGTTTATTTTTTTTTTTCATTACTAACAAAATTTATTTATTGAATACAATGAAAACTTATTTTATTTTGCTTACGAATTAATTTAATATAATAAAATTATTTTAAAAGTTCTATTTTTTGATAAAATAAACCCAAAAAGTTGATTTCAAAACTGAAAAGCGAATCCGTCATATTTTAGTTTCTGATTGATTTTCCTATCAAACTTTTGGAGGTTTACAAATGAAAAAAACACCACTCTCGAAGAAAATTTGAAACAGTTATCTTCCGTGACTAGAATTTTCCACAGCATTGAATGTGATCCTCCTAAGGGTCCGTGTACCGCTCCCGAGGTGTACACGTACAATAGTCTAGGATGAGTTCTTAAAGGTGAATTTTATTCTCTGACCGCGTACCTCTTGTATCCGACGAAGCCTTTATATAACTATTATCAACTCACAATATACCACAATTTATAATCTGTGACAGAGACACTTCGCCGAGTACAGCCGCCAATTTCTTACGCGGTCAGATAAAAAAAATTTAACCTTAAATATTTTAATTATACCTACCACAATACAGCAGCCTTAACAATAATAGCTATAAGTATTTTTATACAGTTTACGGTTAATATTTCTGTTATAACCGTCGGGAGCGGCGCTCGGGGCCGTAGCAAGTTTGAATACAAACATACAATACAGTGCCATAGCCGTGAAATAACCTCAAATTTATACTTATTAGATTTTTATACCGATACAAATGGATTTAATTTTTAAATATAAACAAAAGTGATTAAGTATACAGAGATTAAAGATGATATTTTATACATTTATTACAAACAATATTATTAAAGGTAATTGTGGAATAGACTTAAATTATAGTGTCGTATTGCAACGTGCTAAGTACCTAAGTATCTTGAGAAACAGGTTTTTATAAGTTACGAGAGATGCAAGTGGTGGAAAATTGATACGGACATTATTGTAATATGGTCAATTTTTCAAAACTTTTGCACGTGTCTCACGAAATAGGGTACGTTGGTTTTAATGGTTCTAGTAACGTTAATTTTTCAGCGTGGTTATTGTAAATACATATCACAAAACAGGCAGTGTTGCAAGCTCAAAAATACTTATTCTGGTTTCAATTAAAGAAGTGATCGATAACGGTTCATCAATTAAATATCAAAACCAGAATGGGTGTTTAAAACTGAAAGTCACGTGTTTTATGAAAAATCTTAATCCAAACTGTTCTGTTAACATTGCTCACTGTTTCGTTACGTTTTGCTCAATTACTCGTGTATGTATACCTACCGTTATTTGCCTTAGTTTATATGACATTTATGTATCATTAATTTTTTTGTATAATACGTATTAGAGAGCACGGTTTTGCTTTTCTTATATTACTACTTGTTAAGAGCTTGAGTTATTCCTGTCAGTGACAGTCTTATTCTGTAGCTAAATCCGAATCGTATTTTTTAAAACGTTTAAAAACAGAAAAACGAAGTTGGCAGTCGATGTCAGTCAGAGGCTGCGTTCAAGAAAATGTTTGCTGTGTTATATTACGTATCTGCCGTCCGATTTATGTTGTCGAGAGCTCGATCATTTTTCGTTTGCTTTAAAGTTAGCTGATCATACATTACGCTACAGCCGATTCCACTGACGTTTAGTTAGGTTCGTACCATGTTCCTAGCCTTAAAATACGTAATATTTATTTATAACTCAAGTCGCCTATTTTAAAAAGCGTTCTTAAATACGGCGATTAAGTTATATCGTATTTTCATCGCTAATCTGTTTCTTAAAAGGAATCAAATTCCATTAATTTTCTATATACCTGCTTATAAAATGTAATATTTTGAAATTATCTTCAAACTTTACGCAAATTACGTTTTAATATAGTCGAGTGATACCCATTAATTTGTATACTTATTTTAAGTTGTTAACAATTAAAAGGAGAGAATAAGATTGCATTGTGAACATATACTTTGCATAAATACTTATTATATTATCAAGAGAGCGTCAATTGTATTAAATACAATGTTTAAGTAAAAATAACCAGTGCTAAGCTTAATTTAGTTAAGAATATATGTCTTTGAACGCATTAGTAGCGAGATGTTATTTTGAAACTAGTTGGCTGCCATCGTTTTAATGATATTTATTAATTAAAAAATAAGAAAAAAAATCGTGTTTAATAAAATTCAAATATAGTTTCGAGTGATCTTGAATATTCTCATTCAAATAAATCATATGATATAAGGTAAAATGGTGGCCGGCTAGTTAAATTTCCTTCGGAATAATAAAATGCATTTATTAGTGATCTCAGGCATTGAAAATCTATTACTGTAAGTTTTGGCAAATGTAAAATTAAGAATTTTTCCGACATTTTGTAGCGTTTATTTTTAAAGATTTTAAATTTTATTTTATGATATGGCTGCTGATACACCTTCATACCAGTCCTGATAAAATCGAAATAATGTAAAACTTGCACTCGTAATCAAAAGCAGCCCAACATTATAAGGATTGGTTCTCATCGAATGCAACCGTTTAAGAATCTGCATATAGAAATTTAATATTCATTCAGTATATCTAACTCGATATAATGTTTATTTTAATAATTCTATTTGTGTATAAATTTTTGCATGCAGATAAAAAAAAACGATAATTGTCACCAACATCATTATCAACATTAACAGATAAATAGAATAAGGTTTAATTTCTACCCTTTCATCAAGAGAATCTATTTTGCGAGTTTGGGTATTTCAGCATGGCGGAACATTTTTTAAATTAAGCACATTTTATCACGTGGTAATCGATGTTCAAATCGAATGTAATTTTAATTGTCTACGATATAGTATATTGTCGAACCAACCACGCATAGTGAAATATATGGAATGTATTTTTTTGATAGTTGGCTACGAATTATTTAATCGTCTTCCATTTTTATAGTAGTTTTATGTATTATAGCGTTTTATAATCTGTTTCGCTTGTTTATCGATTATAGTTTCGAGTTCTGATTATTTGCATCGCATAGTTATAAAAGGAATTATTCCGGATTAGTGCAATACACGTTTATTTCAGCGTTATTTTGTGTATTTAAAAATACTTTTATTATAATTTGCGTAGATGTAAATGTAGATCCACGAATAATTGGTAGCCAACACGAATGGCCTATAATTTCTCAACGCGGGTGCGACCCGTCAAGCTTCCACTGCCACACTCGCCAACCGCTGTCACATACATATATTATTAAACTAATTTCTATCACAATAGAGACTTGTTGAAACAGTTCCACGATAAAATAAGAGTTGTTGAATTTTTTATAAAAGATAAAACATATTAGATATATGATCTTGTAGTCTGGATTGAGTTTTTTTTAACAGATTTTATTAGATTCGACATTCGAGAGATACGTCGCCTATTTAGCTTATTTTTGCTACAATACTTATTTAATACAATAAATGTTTACTTATACCGAATAGTACAATAGATATACAGATTTTACAAAATATACAATACATTTTTATACAATAAAGCCGTGATATATTACAAAGATTTTTTTTATAAAAAGCGTAATAGGCGGCGTAGCTTCAGCGATATATGGTTTCAGTGAAATGGGTGCTGTTATATTATTACTTGTACATATTTATTATAATATACAACAATAGACTGGTAATTTTACAATGTTGTTAGGTTTCTACAGATGTATCCAACGGGGCTGACGAGACGCGATTCATTACACGAGACCGACGTCACAATGTGATTGTGCTAGTTTATTGTCTTCCAATCGTACTTTACATAATTATATTTAAAGTATATTTCATTATTGCAATTAGTTAATTTCCTTTACTTTTTATATTGCATCGTAATTTTGTAAATTTCTTGCGGTGTACAATTTTAAATGATATTTTGTTTCGTTTTAGCGGAATAGTAATTTAATAAATACGATATATTTATTTGAAATGTCGTAAAGAGCTTATAAACTACGCAAGATTTAAATGTAATCTTGGTACTTTAAGGTATCTTTTAAGGCCTAATAATCGCCTCTCCTCAGTCCCTCCACATGTTACAATAGAGTATATTTTCTTACATACAAAGACACCGAAATAGAGTATATGAAATTGATTTTAGACAATCCCAGAATACAAGATCGAACTTTTTACACACAACAGTTCAAAACAAATTTTTGATTGATTTCTCCATACTTTAAGTTGTTTAAAACAGTTGGTTGCGACATGGTCACAAAGATCCAGGCGAAAAATTTAAACGTTGGCATAATGAAAAAAAAAATTAAAAAATTGTAAATATTTTTTCTAGTTCTTCCAAAATGATATCAGTATTAAATACAAAATTCGACTTTGGTTAGATCAAAAATGTATGTGTGATCTATAGGGAATTTTGCATTAGACCTTCTCGGTGTAATTTTTCGTAATAGTTATTTTTTAATTATATATATTATTTTCATTAAGATATTTTTTAAATGAATTGTAACGATCTTGCCTAGATTTGCATTTATGTTAGTTACGTAATATACGTTTGAAGTTGATACCATCGTATTTATGTATATTATTATTATTGTATTAAGGGTTTTGTTTGTTTTTTTTTTTGTCATTAATAGAAGTAAAATGTTGTAAAAAGTAAGCTCGTTGTATTTTATCAAATAAACACTTTTTAGTCCAACTGAAGCAATATATGGCAGTTTTATTTACAAACACTCTTCAATGATAGATTATTAATTGAAAAATATATAATTGGAGTTAAATTTTAAGTGTGTACTAGTGACGCGCACCACACATCCATTACTTCCCGCGCATAGGAGTAAAATAAAAAAAAAACACTGATGTACTCGTGCATTTATTTCTAGAAAAAGTAACCATATTCAATTTAATACCATCATTTATCTCTTATTCTACCCTCCTAGGGATGAAATCTTCAAAAATCCTTTTTAAGTGAATGCTTACACCATAAAAGGTATTATCTGCTAAAATTTCAAGTTCGTAACCTCATCGGTTTAGCCTCTGCGTTGATGAATCATTCGGTCAGTCAGTCAGTCAAAACAAGTAGGTAATATATGAATTGATAAGTCAAGTATAGTAACTAATTGGCTATGGTACCATAGTCAGACTATTCTATCCTAACTATTCACAATCCTCATAAATCTTATAACCCTTGTAATCAATCTTAAGGACACTTGATTAAATTTATTTTAAAAGCCTTCTATAATAAGTATATAAAAACAAGACAACGACATTAATAAAACCTGACAAAATAACTATAATAAATGATATTTTTAGTTATAGGTTATGTTACGTTTACACTATTTGACGGTAATAATCTATACCCATTTCCAATTTTAACAAGCTTGTCGACTGACTTGTTCGCCCTAAGACTCTGACGCCTGTCATACTCTGTCGTTAGCTGGTCGCTAGGCAATATTATCCAAAGTGGACTGCATTCTGGGTGCAAAAATCTGTCAGCTTGTAACATATCAATGTTTTATAATATCATTGAAAATAATAAAAACCTCACTACGATAAAAAGAGCTTAAACGTTTTAATAAAATCTAAATATATATCAGGAAAATTGATTTCTTATTTAAAAACCACGCAACACCGATTCGATGTATTCTCGATTAATCGTCATCTATAAACTATTATTAGAATATAAAATCAATTCCGTCTATATATACAAAAAAATGCTAGAAGTCATTGTTTATAAATGACAATGAACAAACGAACAATTCACGTTATATAAAGTGATCACGCCCATGACCATTTCCAGCACCGGCGGAACCAATATAGAAACTATACCAGTTCAAAATGGAATAAAGCATAAAAGAGAATATAAGAAAGAAGAAAGGAAAAGCATTAGTCTTTCGGCCCGCTCACTCACCGTACGAAACACATATTTATTACTGTACACCGATTTTTGTTGCATTTCATAATCGAAATAGCACTTCCATATTCGAGTTATTGGGCTAAAGTTCGGAAGAACCGAGCCACAATATAAAAAATACTTCAAATTGACCAAGGTTTTAACATTCATTCGTCTAGTACATTTTAAGTCATGCATTCGATAATGATCGGAAAATCAATAAAATCCTAAATAGGTAATCACTTAAATTTTTTAAAATCATCACCTAATTTTTAATCTTCTAGGAGATATAATTCCAAAAAAGTCTAATAAACCTAAATTTTTATTTATTAACATAATCCTAAGCACTCAATCACATGTTTCTTACTTCAAAAATGACGACGCACAAACTTTCATCCCCTATTTCAGTTTCTTAGTGGATTTTACTGTGGAAAAGCTTAGCTGACTCGGCTGGGGTACCTCACTCTCACACAAGATTGGCGTGAAGTAGCTAAAACGCAGCTATATCGAAGTATGAGCAATGTGGGTGAAAGCCTCCTATATTCCTTTCCTTATTTACTATTTTATTTCATTCCTTATTCCTTTTTCAGCTAACGATGCATTTCTGGTTCATATGGTGCTGTAAATATCCAGAAGGGGCGATGATTATTTAGCACCAGGTGGCCAGCTCGTATGCAAAAACAGTTAAAGTTCGAATTAGAAGTTATTTAAAGAATTCCTATGCATGTAACACTTCTGGACCCACAGGTGCTGACCGTGCGTTGTTGCGAAAAAGGTCAAAGTTTGGGAAAATTAGTAAAGATCGTTATTTTGGTATCAAGCTGAAACGTATGAGTAAGAGTTTTGTGAAAAAGTTTATTTAATGCCATATAATCCAGCTAGATTCGACGTTTTGGTTAGAAAACCAAAAAGGAACTCCGAAACTAAAATTCAGCTTTCCAGAAAATATTCTAAACTTTAATGTTTGTGTAGCAACTGGACCGTTCAAATCGTTCACAAGTTTTACGTTATTAACCCCCGACCAAAAAGAGGGATGTTATAAGTTTAACGTATGTGTCTTTGTATCTGTATTTTATGATGCCTTTTGTTTGATTAAAATCTGGTGTAATCGAAATGGTTCTTGACTATAATTTATTGTTGTCTGATCATTTCTAGTTTCTGAAAGGATGTCAGAAACTTCTAGTATTCTACTCGACGCGAAATTTACTATAACATATAGAACATTAAAATAACCTAGTTGAGAAAACTTGACATGATACTGCAACATCACCGCGAATCAGCAGGATACACAACTCCTCATCACCTTACATACAGCGGAAGTATCGTGTTGGGGCTTGAAATGGTCACTATCCAATTTTAGATATTTTTTAATGTTTACCAAGTTTACAATTAGCTACATCTAGTACAAAACGCTCAAAACTAGTCTAGAGCTACGTACGCCATCTTGTGGCTCTTAAACTAACTATTAGTATTATTCGAATTGCCCGTTTTTGATATTACAAAATCACAAATTATTATATTTGTAAGTAAGTAATAAAAATAGTTACGACGACGGTAATGATGCTGAGTGTCAATTTAAAACTTTTATTGAATAGAACTCTTATTGGAACAATGTTTTTGATTAAACTTTCTCATATATATGTCAGGATCAATGAATATGTTTGGTCTGTGGCTGCACTAATATAACAATTTTTATGTGAAAATCAACATACTTGATAATTTTGACTAAAATATTGAGCATTTATCCAAGAATTTTTTCATATACCTGCAGGCAATAATAATATTCTTATAACCTGTTCTGGTGAGGAAAATATCTAAAAAGATTATTCTCATCGTGGTCGAAAACTTTACTCTCCAATAATAATTAGCAGCCAATTGAGACAAAAAGTAGAAATATAAAGTAACCAAATAAAGTAACCAAATTTAACCTTAAAAAATAAAATTTAAAAAAGGAAATTCAGCACCAATATTTTAATCAACTTAAGCCTACATTTCACTATCAAATTTGAGGTAGACCAAGAAATAAAACCAAATAATGCATTTCAAATACAATTTATTGACTATTTTACAATAAATATATTATTCGCCGCGTTTTAACAATTTATTTATACTGTCTTTATTCAAATATATACAAATATCCATAAAAGTGAGGGCCAATAACAAACATTGGCCCAACATATCTCTTTTTAAATCTTTCTGATTCCTGAACATAGTAACCAGTCTTTCAGGAACACTGACGTGAGATACTGAGTTATTCTTACTCGCTTCTCGTAATAAGTTTTCAACTGTTTGCTCAGTTGAAACGTGTTCATTTCCGACTAAGGTGCCGTATAACCTAAAACAATTAAAAATCGTAATTTAATATTAAAATTTACCATATAATTATTATGTAACGTTTTGTTTGAAAAAGTCTAGATGCATTTGAACATAATTATGAATTCTGATGAATTTATTAACTTATTAACGTATAAAACATGCATTTTAATTACATTATGTTAGTAACGCCATCTAGCGATTCAGAAAATATTTTGTTATTTGTTTCAATAGATGGCGCTCTCGCAGACATAATCAAAAACTGGATGTGAATAAAATTTCTTTCAATTCTTAAAGAAAATTATACAGAACTTGTTGTGTGCCATTTGTGATTATGATCACATATAAATAATAATATGTTTTCGGTATTGATTAACTTACTACATTATTGTAAGCTCTCCTGTTCTTTTTTAACAATGCTCATAATTTTTTAATATAGTGATAATGGAACTTACCTGTATGGAAGAGTAGATCTCAAGAAATAGACATTTTGCGTAAAACTATGAGTCGCATCTTCGTTGTCACTGTAAAAAATAATAATGTGTTTTCAAAACGATGATAGGTACATTTATTCAAAATTAGTAAATCAATATTTTATTTTATTTTATTTATTATATTTAAATATTTATATACTGATTTTTGTTATAGTAAATTTATGCAAATAGTTACTATACTGTGCAGTCACAGTATATGTTATAGTAAAAATCCTTGAATGTTAAATAATACTTTTGACTGGCGAACAGTTAAAAGTAATGTTGCAAAAACTTAATTTATTTGCAGGTGTTATATCTATCAAATTAATTATTTATATAAATAAAAATCACCTACTCACCTCATCTAAACCTATTTGCAGACTTTTGCCTTTCATTTTCGTTATTTATATTAAAAGTACTTTGAAAATAATTAAAAAAGACCGATCCTTAGTTTTGTCTGTGACATTTAGACAGGCGCAACAGTGACGCCATCTATACAACCATAGCAAGAAAATTATTTTGCTCATAGATGGTACTAGTTTGTAGAGCATACGGCAATTTCACCACTTGGTTTAATACATTTTTATGTGAATCAAACCTCATTCCCAAATCTGACCAATTTTGCCCTCCACAACTTTCCAAACAGGGATTTTTCTTGCTTACTTGACACTTATCGATATAATTTGACCTAATCATGCAATATATGTATAAATTTTTACCTATTTGTTATTATAATACATGAGATATAATACTGTAAAATTTTATTAAATTCTCAAATTCTTTACCAGATTTTGCATGAAAAAGTAACAAACACACATCCATTTATCCTCAGAAGCTTTCGCGTTAATAATAGAAGTAGTCATAAAGATATGACGCAGGCAATAGCTTAATAAGCCATTCGATTAATAGCCTAGCCTCATTACTTACGGCACCGGTCAACTAGCAGTCTGAATAATACCCATCCATTTAATTACATAGCTAGGCAAATGACTTGGATCAATACCATTTAACTAGTTGCCAACCCTATTCATCATTTAACTAAGTGCCTATCCCTTGTTATTTAAATATAAGTTTTATTTAAGTATAAGTTGAGGTTAGGATGACTAAAATTTATAATTTTTTTTTAATACCATTATTTTACGTCTCAGACGACAGATACATACCTATTTATTCTTATGTCATTACACTTAGCATTAATTAGTGCTACAATCATCGCTACGAGTTGTGCTTTCTGCAAATTGACTCCTAGAACTTTTGGATTATTGGGGTCACTTCCTGTCGCTCTAAGTGTAGTTGCTTCACCCTTCATTACATAAATATCAGCGGCTGGTAGATTTTTTGTTATATCCCATGCCTAGAAAATAAATATAGACCAATATTTAGTATCGGTGGCACTCATGGTGCCAATATTAAATGTAAAAAAAAGTAAAGTAAGAACCTGTAACTGTCCCACCTCTCCCATTAAGAAAAAAGTTATAGAGCTTAATCCACCACGCTGCCCCACTGCGGGTTGGCGGATATACGTGTGTTAGAATTTCTCCCGGCACATGCAGTTTTTCCTCACGATGTTTTCCTTCACCGCCGAGCTCGAGATGAATTCAAACACAAATTTAGCACTTGAAAACACAGAGGTGCTAGCCGGGGTTTGTACCCGCGATCATCGGTTGAGATTGACGAGTTCTAACCACTAGACCATCTCGGCTTTTATTAATATTTATTGAATTCATCATATTTCTTTTAAATTATATATTTAACATTATTATTACAGTAAATTGCATAATGCCTGTTTCAGTGATTTTATATTTAAAATTTGTGTTAAATAATAATTAACAATTAAATGCAATGTGTATCAAAAATGGAATGCTTATTTCAAAGCCTCAACTAAAAATTTTACCAAACATTTGATTTGACCAGTATGTTTCTATTTTATATGACCTGTGTAGATACTGGTTTTTTTTACAATTTTTTCATAAATTCACTGGTCACTCTGTTTATGTAAATTGTTTTAATTTTGATGAAATAAAATAATTGTGCATATGAAAGGATAATTTTTATTTTAAACTTAACTAATATAAATAAAAAAATAGATTAAAATAAGATAAAGAAATGGAATTTAAACAAAGGTTGCTACTTTCTTATTGTAACAAAACACTATATATACAACTAATTAAATTTTTGCTAACATTCTTGACTCCACTTACCATGTCTAGTATGTCTGTAATTTGCATCTTTTTACTATTTGGATATTCAATATTATAATACTCCCATTCATTCACTTCATAGTTTTCTTTGTTTATGAGAGTCCAACAAACTGAATTGACTGTTATTGATACTGCTAACACAGTTTTACAAGACTGCAAAAAAAATGTATTTTATAGAGTTTGTTGATTGAATTTAATATGAAAGACATTGTATCTCCTAATTCAAATTAAAATGTGTTATGTCTTTTTAAAAGGGACATTAGAATAAAAATTGAAGATAAACCATTGAATATTAACAAGAGATTTATTTTTTTGCATTAAAATCATTATAAACTTAATGATTATGAAATGTAATAAGACACTACATATGTATAATTTACAATTAAAATATTAACAATGATTTGATCAACATTTGATAAATGAGCAGGCATTTTGCCTGAACAAATGTTTAACAGGCTTAAGAAGAAATAAGAGATTAAAATAAGTAAGATATAAAATAATAGTGGTAAGGGTTTCTGATTTCATGCTATACCTGTCTTATACTTTCATTTAAAGATGGTTGCAATATTTGTCCTTTAATTTTCTTACTCAAATTGTCATTTTTCATTTTTGGTCCATCGAGTATACTATTACATAACTTTTTGGCGAGTTTTTCTGTGAAACTGTCTATACTTTCAATATCTGATAATGTTTTCATGTTACCATTCTTGCCAATCCATTCTGAAATCTTTTTTGCCCTAGGTTTACTTATTTCATAACTGTAAATTTAAAATGTTGTTCAGGTTATAATTTTGGAAAATATTAAAGACTAGTGACACGCCCCTGCTTTGCATGGATGCAATATAGTTTTTTAAGATATCACATTACAAATCTATAAAATGCATAGTTTTTCTCTACTGTAGTATGCAGTTACCTTCGTCTGGAATCACTTATTTATTGATGAAAGACGATCTTTAAGTTTATGTTCGAATTATTAAACATTTTCTTCAAAAAATTACATAGTATTTATATCTTACATACTTCGATAAGGAAGCTGTGTCCTCATTTATAACCTGCAAAATTTTCTCTTTTTGTGAATCCGAATATTTCTTTTCAAGCTCGCTGCCATAATACCGGTGCAGTAACGTAATTATTTTACATGGAGAACACTAGAACAAAACATTTCATTTGTCAGTAAGTTGCCTTGATTACATTATTTTAAAGATATTTATTTAAAAATCTAACCTAAATTGTGTATAATTACGAACTAAGTTTAGTACCATTAAACATTTTCTATAATTCAAAGCGGCAATCATTTTTTAAACTTAATGTTTTTGTTTTATTTAAAAAAAACAATTATCTTTTCACTTTATTACAGGTTTAATTCAATTTAATTCTTTGGTAATGGATTTATTACAGGTAATGTTTTGTTTACATTTTCAGGAAGTATTTTTTTTTCATTCCTTAGAGGGTAAAGGCAAAGGTATTATACCGTACAGCCAAATCTTTTGTAATTTTTATTCATATTCAATTAAATTGTAAGGCATAAAGCCATGTCTTTGAAAGCTTTAAATTATAAAGATCATTACATTTATGTTAGAATTTTTAAAGAGAATATATATAATTGGTTGTTCTTTCTGAAGGAATAACGTTATAAATGTTTAAACAATTATGAAGTAGTGTAAATTTTAATGTTTTATATTACGTTTCGCACTACGTAAGATATACGAATCTCACTTGTAATCTGTAGCTTGATAAGATAGTACTTTTTTTTTACGAGACATCAAGTTTTCATATAAATCATATACATAGTGATTATATGATACATACACTACCTTGTGAAAAACTTTTTAAAAAACTTCTAACCTTACGATCAACTGCGTCCTCTATACGATGTATTAGGCACGACTTAAGCATCCTTGTAAATTCATAATCGTTTATAAAAAATAACATAGATGGCGCTGAGGCATAAAATTCTAATAATATATGTCAAACCAATTAGTGAATCTTAAGATCCTTTTTGCAAAGGATTTTGATCTGTATTAGCTATGAATATTTTCTATTTATCTATTCCACATAAATATCGATTTGCCCTATATCCACGAAAAAAAGTGGAATTGCTTTTCTATAACCAATATCTACCAATATAACCTACAAAAACACTATCGAAACACGACAATTTCCCTTTTGTAAAGGTGACTGCCTACTTGGCTTAGCTATGCATTTAATTTGACATGTAAAATAGATCTGCAGGATTTTCTTACCAACCAGTTTTAATTTTTTTTTTATTATTATCTACCTACTGAAACAATCGACTACCGAATATTGCTTCTGTCAGATTTTAATGAAAACTAATCATTTGATTCAGAAACTCTACTTAATCGCTATAAATATAAACAAAGAAGAGATCAGAGAAGTAGCAATGCTTAGAAGTAAGTAGAATAAACAAGTTATTGCTGATTTTATTATCGGCCAGAGCGAGAAAGTCTTATATCTGAGCTATTCTAACTCATGAAACAAGCGACGACAAAATGGCGGTTTCTGCTATCCGAGCCGAAACAGCACACGACTGTACATTCGATCACCTTCTCTCCTTCGAGAAACTTCGACCGAGATTTTCAGATCAAAATAACAATTTCTAAACACAAGAATAACTGAACTATCAACAGAAACATCTAAGTTTTGGTAAGCGCTAATAACCTTTTTTGATTATTTCAGGTAAATTGGAGAAATGCAGCAGTTCTGATAGTCATGTCTTGATTGATCATTTTTTTTATACAAAGATACCCTCATTATTAGTTATGTTGCATCTATTTAATTATATGGCACTAAATCTACATTAAGTATTATTAGCGTCATAATTACTTAAGCTTTAAAAATTATAGTAATATTTTCCAAAACGTCAATATTCCTTAGGGTAATGAAATTTTGTGTAGTTAATCGATTTAAGTTACCCTAAGACATTTTGGAGGCATATCAATCTGATATTATTTGAGTGGCAGAATATTGACTAACGCAATGTCATAATAATTCCCCCTGGTGGTATTTGTTATTCGCTTTTCATAAGAATCAATGATATTATTGAACATTTTCAATAATATATGACAGGTTGTCATTATCACATGTCACAACCTATATAACCTAGCCAGTTAACAACAATCGACGTTCCTATATCTGACTCTTGAAAGGAAAGTGCGGCAACGTCGCATTTTGTTTTCAACTCGGCTAAGGCGGCGTTGCTGGCAAGCAGCATATGATTACGTGCCCGGCTGGCCATGCACAATTTTATTGTGCTGTGCTAATATATGATTGTGTGGAAGTCACAGAATTTCATGCCAAAATTTTTTTCTAATAGATACTTGTTTCTTCATCTACAAAAACTATAAAATTGGACCACTGCATCTTAAAACTCAATATCATTGAAAATTCATAATATATGTAGATCTTCAATTGTGTGATCCATAACATGATATCGTGTCTGCCGACTAATTTTCTTCCTATATTTCCTCTACATTTTACCTTCTGATGCTAATAAAATTATGTCAGGTGAAATTACTTTGAAATACCGTATTTATTTCAAAGTAAGTCAATTAAAGTGATTAGATTAGATTTAATTTTATTTAGAAAATATGAAATATGGAATACTTAAACGATATGGATCCGTTATGTTTATTTTATAATAAAAGTTGTAACATTGTCTTGTTTTAATTTTTAACTGTGGGTGGATGTTAATGTTAAATTATTTTTAGCGAAAAAAGCTTAACCTTCATATCATCCGCCATTTTGATTTCTAGCTACGTACGCTATTCTGACGTAAATTGTTCTTTACCTTTCTCTTATATCAGTAGTTATATTATGTACTATTTATTGGTTAAATGGGTTGTTTTTTCTATATGTAAATAAATAGGTATCTTTAATTAAAACAGAATAAATAATTTTTCGTCTACTCGGTAAATGTAAAATAATTAGTCTTTACATTATTTTATTCAATACTAGTTTACCATTTAATTAAAGATAAATGATCTCGTGAGTTTTGATTTGATGTATTTGGGAACATACTACTCTCATGGGAATAAACATTTATCATCCTTTACATTGCTGTGGTAGAAACTGAACCTGTTTGAATGTGACAGTAAATGCAGCAATGTATTGTATCCATGTCTATTGTGTCACTAAAAAGTCGACAGAATGTAAACATTTTTTGTTATATATTTATTTAATATTAAAACTAATAAGTAATTTAAATACACAAATATAGTCTATACCTTGGTATAAACATAATGTATTTCTAAGAGTTTTTAATAAAACTGTTATAAATTTGCGACTTTTAGTTAAGATCTATGGCTGGCAACAGATACGGCTGTCGGCTGTCAATTAATGTTTGTAGGTATTGCATTATTTATCTTATCTTTAATTTTATTACAATTATTTTGTAAATTATGTTGATACTAATTATTTGGAGAGGTGTATTCTTCTGCTTATTAAACTCTAAATGCGGTCAATTTGTACCGTCATGGCCTAAAATAATACAATATTTGAAGTCATTTTTACAATCATTAAGAATCATCGATTGAATCGGTATTTCATAGTTGTATATATACTGTATTTGTAGTAACTATTGATAATTGAATCAATATGTCTTTCAAATTCGTCGTAAATCTGCTAGCAGATAAAATAAATCTATTTTTGTGATGACGATCGCATCTGACCTGACTAGGCAGAGCCTCGGTAGCGATCGGCTTCGTTCGTTCACTTTCGGGTACGAGTCAGGCAGCCCACATGACGTGCCTTGTTCTGTGCAAAACGGCAACGCCGCATGATCTCAATAAATTATAAAAACTTCATTTACAGTTTTCCAAGTAACACATTATATATTTGGAAAGTTATTTAATTCGTCGATTTTGCTTGGACTGTGTTAAATAATCATTTCAATTTATTATTCAAGACTCAACCCAAATGATTTTTATGATCAATATATTTTTGTGAATTAGGAACAACTATTAAATACCAGATTCCCTTTTATAAAAGAGTTGAAATGATATGTTAATAGTAGAATACAAGAGAATGAGATCATGCTAACATGTGAGCGGAGATATCGCTCGAGTCCCCGCACTTAGCGGTCACAACGTAGAGTAGTTTGCACGCCAAATACGTCAGTTTTAACTACGTAATCGACCATTCGTTGGCTCTTTCTGTCACACCGGTAAACGCTATAAGCGTCCCTCTTCCGCGAGGATTATGATATTTACGAACGCTGGCACTGCTGTCTCTATACTATCTCTGCCCTGTATTTTTAGTTCCTATTTGCGCCGCAAGCTACGTCGCCACATTGTCGGCCGCCATTTTCTTCTCTCTCCTTCTGCTCGTTAGTGCCGTTCAAGTCGCGATACGGGGTGCTTGTATTTCGCGGAATATCGAATCTTCTTGTTCGTTCTTCTTTGTTCTGGAATCTCTGTTGTACTCATTAGGTGGGTGTTTGATAACATTAATTATTTCTTATTACGGGAACGATTATCATTTAAGCGTTTGAGTAGAAGTTTTTTTTTGTTTACGTACGTATTTTTAATTTATTTTGTTTTTGTTAATTTTTTTTTTTTAGTAAAAATTTAAATTTTAATTACGGCTACTTTTTTAGCTAAGTCGGTTAATTTATCAACTAAAAAAAATTTAGTTTTTTTTTTATTTTTTTTACAAAAATTAGAAAAAAGCCAAAACTTAGAACCTAACACTTTCTAGTAAACGGACAAATTGGAAAGTAAAAAAAATTCGGCTAATTCGTAAGCATCATTCAGTGGTGCGCTGCTTGGTCTCTTCCTCTTTTATTATGAGACCGTACCGGTCTAGTGTGGAATACACCTTGTTGTTTTATCGGATACTATTTATCTCTTTCGCTCATTTAGCCTTTCAATTGGCGCGTATGAGATGGCAAACTCTGTAAATGCGTAGTCGAAAGGTTGACGATCATAATACAGCTGTAGACCAGCGAATGCGGAATTTATTCTTGTACTTGGAGCAGTAAAATGCCGGTCGGCCGCCATATTGATTTTGATAAAGAAATAGTGATGGATTTTTTGTATTATGATTTTGTAATGTAACTTTTTTTTTTACTTCTTAATCACTTATAATACAGAACTGAACATTTTTTTCTTAATATTATATTAAATAGTTTTAATAACATAGACCTTAAAATTAAAAAAACACAAATGTAAAAATATAATTGTTAGATATTTTGATAAGAATAAACTGATTACGATGAAACTTTCAAAGTGTGTTACAGAGTGACGTATAAATGATGATTTTATTATGTTTGTGAATGTATGTACGTGTAGTGAAGTGTAGTGTCATAAATGTACTGTGGGCGAAACGTGAATATAAAATTATTTATATTGTTATGAAAATTGCGCTCGCGATGTTTTTTATATGCGCTGTTTATACGTTTTATATCTTTATATAATGTCATAATGCTTCATTTATTAACATCCTACATTATTATAATATATTCTTTATATACATACATGCAAACGTCGTTTTTAAAAGGTTTTATTTTTTACAAAATCCCAATTGTTTTAGCTTCTTAATGAGGTTTATGATATTCCTCGTTTGATGTGCCGATTGTTGTAATAACCTATAAACGTATTTGTCACAATCATTTCATCATTAGACAATCGCTATTTTTTTCAAATTGTCACAGAAAATTTTGTAATATAATGCACGGTTATTTGATTTTTGGAAAATTTCTGTACAATTTCGTAATTGTTTCGTAAATGTTGATTCATTTAATAAATATATAGTTATTTTTATATTTCTCTTTCTTTTGATTTTAAATAGAATTATTTGTTTATGTTAGAATGTATTGTTTTTAAGTTATATTTTATTGTTAGCTTTAAAAATATATTTTCGTGGAAAATATCAAACTTTAATTTTTATACCTAAATAAAAATAGTAAATAACACGTATTACGTACCTAATTATCATTATTAGTCGACCCATTTTAAAATCAGATTGATCCTGCGCATCACTAATCTATAATTTTGTGATGCACTATTTGTAATGTGTATTGGATAATAGATACTACAACAGAACACTACAGCCTTGATATGGTCTTAGAATGGAAAATTGAAAAGTTATTATTAACGCTTAATACAATTTACAATTTTTTATTTTATACTATGTTGGGTATACGTTATTTTATTTAATAAATCATTTAATATCGAGAGAAAAGTCAACATAAGGTTCTGTCAATTACGTCATGTCAAAGTTCGGTTATTTAAATCAAACTCGTAAATTAAGCAACCTACAAAGATTTATATAATTTAGGTACATTCATTATTATTATATTCATATATGAGTGATCAAAAATCATTAGTTAGAGATTAGTATGTTTTTGTAATTCCATCATCAAAATTTCATTTTATAACTTAATAATTTGCCTTTATCTTATTGGAAACAAGATTGTTTGTAATATCTTTTAATATAATAAATAATGGAATATCTTTTAAAATATATGTACAACATATTTATGTTTATCCTATTTATACTTAAAATTTCATTCTTTTAAAGTGAATTTTCTAAAGTACGGTAATTTATTGTTAAATAATAATTAACATGTTTAATGAGCTATGATTTTTTTACATTCCAGAACATAAGACTTATTTCTCCAAGTAAGTGCTGGGAAATGCTGAACAATGCAATTAATTTTAAACACTGAAACAGACATAGGCATTCAAAGGAAAATGTCAGCGATTGAACATGAATCATTTGAGGAAAAATTTATTAACAAGACTTTAGCAGAGAAAGTAGATGATGAAATTCCTAATATTAAAGATGAGGTTGTTAAGGAAGAAATTGTGAAAGACTGTGATAAAAATGATGAAGAAGAAGAAATTAATGATAGTAAAACTAACAATGATGAAAATGTTTCGAATCAGAACCTTAATGATAGTAGTAAAGATCAAATAGAAAATAATAGTGATACTGTATTGCCCGTTGAATGTAAACAAGAAAAAATGGATGAAGTCTCTGATATTAAAATTGAAACTAATGAGCCAGAAGAAATAAAAAGTGATGAAAATATATGTGAAGTGAATGAAGTGAAGCATGAAGAAGAGGAACAGACTGATAAACAATCACAAGAAGATGAAAATGAATTTAAAAATTTAAATGGTGATAAACAAGATAAAGAAGAAAATGTTATTAAAACTGAAATTACCATAGAAGATAAAAGAAGTGAGGAATTGGAAATAAATTTGCAGGAAAGTCATGATGATGATCTTGTAAAGACAGAAATTCCTGTAGAAAAAGAATCTGAAAAGAATGAAAATGTCACATCTGGTGTTCTTGAAAATGGAGAGGTCATCAGTATACCAGATGAAAAAGAAGACGAAAGTATTACTATGGCAGATCAAGAAATGACTGATGTCGAGAAACAATTAGAAACGTCAATAAACACTGACAGCAAGTTATCTCCTGATTCATCTACAGATAAGAAGGTCGACGATGAAAACAAAGAACATATTTGTATAGAAAAAGATATCGAACCTGAAATAAAGATAGAATCACCGTCTAAAGAAACCATTTTGGATAGCGATGAAGTAAAATTATCTGACGAAGTTGTTAAAGATACAAATGAAACTTCTGCTAAGTGTAATGAACAGAGTAGTAATATAAAGGCAGAACCAGAAAAAAAAGTTAATACTAATAATGTTAAAGAAACAAAAAAAAAATCGGTTTTTTGTAAATTATCCAACACCCTAGATATTTTATCAGATGAGGAAGAAGAACCTACACAGAAAGAACCTCAAAAAGAGTTGAGTTCTGTTGAAAAACAATGCATTAATATTGAAGATGATGACGACATCATGTTAATTGATGAGGATACTAATGTTAAAGATGTACAGAAAAATACTGAAGATTCTGTCGAAACAAAAGTTGAAGATAAAGAATGCAAAGAGTCACCACATGTAAATACTGTAAATATAGAACCTGCAGAAGAAAAAGGTGGGTTTCAAAAGTATATTTAACTATCTGTCCTTTGCGGTTACACTTGCGTTACTACTTCGCTCCTATGAGTTGTAGCGTGATATAATGTAGGCTATGACCTCTTTCATTAACCAGGCTATTCAATGAAAAATAAATTATCAAATTGGATCAGCAGTTTCAACAATTACCCTTTAAATACAAAAGTTCAAACAAATTTTACCTCCTTATAATATCGGTATAGACTAAATAAGCTATTACTTATTTAGAGCTTTTAATATTAAATTATTGTCATTTTAAAAAAGTAATGAAGTATTTATCTATACTAATATTATAAAGTTGGAGAGTTTATTTGTTTGTTTGAATGTGCTTATCTCAGGCACTACTGGTTCGAATTGAAAGAATATTTTTGTATTAGATAGTTTATATATTGAGGAAGGCTATAAACTATATTACGCTATGACTCATAGAAACGAAGCAGTAAGCATAATTGCGAGGAAAACCGCAAGGGAAAGCTACTTTATAATATTGTGTATAACTAACATCCAATTGCAGATTCGCCCATAATAATATAATGTAGCCTGTGTGTCATTTAAATGTATATGCTACATTACTGTGAAGTTTATTAAAAATCTGTTCATGTCATAGTCTGAAAAAGCAACAAATGCTTATCCATCCATTTCTTCAAACTTTTGCATTTATATAACAATAGTAGATAAATGTTAAATTATACTATAGTTTTCATTTTATGTTTCAGATACATCGGATGTGAGCAAAGACAGTACAAACATTACAGAAACAGATGTGCAAAAACCAAAAGAAGAAAAGAAATCAACAGAAAGCAAAACAATACTAAGACCATTATTGCCTGTAAATTTCCTTAAAACTTGTAAAAAAAACTTAGCTGATATGACAAGGGATGAACTTGAAGAATTTTGTATATTAAAAATTGTAGAGAGTGTTGTTGATAGGAGTAATTTAAGCGAAATAAAATCACAATTAAAAACTATGGGCCAGAATATTGAGGAGTATAAGAAAAAAGCTATGATGCTTACAAAACAAAATAGAGACCTGCAAGTTGTTTTAAAGTCTGTTCAAGAAGAACAGAAAAAGAAATCTGATGTACCAATTACTCCATTAAAAATAACACGTTCTGTTGGAATGCAGGTCTTTATGACAGATAAAACACAGGTCAGAAGAAAATCGTCGTTGATACCTAATAATTCACAAAATAATACAAATCCTAATAACACTCCAAATCGCGTAAACAAGAGCCAACCAAACCAGAGTCCAAAATCTCAAAAACCACCAATCAATACAAATAGTACTCAACAAATACCTGTGCCCAGATTAGTTCCAGCGGTTAATAATGCAAATAATAACAAACTCCAGGCACCTACCAGTGTTGCCCCAAAAACTCCAGTCCCTGCCAATTTGCCTAATGGTATTAAAAATTCACCCCCAATACAAAAACCAGAAAAGAGACCGCATAGTAAAATCCAACAGGGCAACTCCGTTACCGTTGATTTAACTGATGATGAACCACCAACGAAAGTACTCCAACGTAATGTAAATCCTCCAGTTAGATTAGTATCCCCACAAAATTTACTTGCTCCACAAAGACAACCATTTGCTACAACTATTAATAGCCCTCGCAAAGTGTACATTCCTATAAGTGGCTCACAAAATCAAGTCAGACCTGGACAGACCATTATGTTGAAACCTATACCACCTCCAGGTAAGTTTATATTAATAAAATTTAAATTTTTTTGTTGTTTTTCTTTAAGAAAAACCAATTAATTACTCATACTAAAAAAAAATTTTCAGGCACAAGGCCAAGACTTCCTTCTATTTTGCCAAAGACAAGTGGGAAAGCAGTAACAATGACAAGAATAACTAACAGACATCCCGCCCCACTGCCAGACTCTATGAAGCAATATCAACCTCCAAATTGGAAAGCTTTACCACCGGCACCAGAACTCAAATTATCCAAAGTAGAAAATGGAATTGTAATATCATGGAAGATAGATGGGTATCAAGAAGATAACCATGAAGAAATAGCTAGTTATCAATTGTATGCCTATCAAGAAACTTCATCGCCTCCAAGTACGGCTTTATGGAAAAAAATTGGTGATGTCAAAGCTTTACCTTTGCCTATGGCATGTACTTTGACTCAGTTTATGGCAGGATATAAATACTATTTTGCAGTTAGAGCTGTTGACATCCGATCTCGACTGGGACCTTTTAGTGCACCAGGAAGTATACTTCTTCTAAATAAAATGTAAGACTGATTACCTTTACTGTCAGTGATGTTTGCAATGTCATACATTGTAATTAATTTTTGTAAATATTTGGAAAATAGGTGTTTTAATTTATTAAACTGACTGTACTCTGGATTACATTGGAATCTGAATTGTTTATGTTAGAATTACTACTCTTTGTATTGTCATTAATGTAACCAACTGTACATTCTACATAAAATTACTACTTGTTTATTACAGAGTTTGCTAGGAGCAAATAAGTAGCAAATTGTCATGAATAAAAGTCATAGAGAAGAATGTAGTGCTATCTCATTTAATTGATCCCATTATTTTTATTGAATTCATAAGAGACTAAATTCGGCTGAATATGTTTCAATGGTGAGTTCGCCGTTTATAAAACGATTATACTTAAATGATTTTTTATTTCATAAATTATAGTCGTTTGAATTTCAATTTTAACACAAAGTATGTCTAAAGTAGCAACTTTACAGGGAGCAGCAAAACTCCATAATTGTGCATAGACACCATTATAAATCATTTCTTTTTCTTAGAGTGCCATAAAATACATTTATTAATATAATCATAATCAAACTTTAATTTAACTTGTATTTATAAGAGAAATTTAAATTAAGGCAGTATGAGCAAATAGATTTACCAAGACACTTTTAGTGATTAATAAAATAAAAATAATTGTGTAAACTTAACTACCTATTATTTATTTTACAATGATATTATTATATAACTATAGATATAAGCTTATGGATATTGTGCCGGAATGCTGATAATTCTGTGAACAACCAGCTAACGACTAAGTATGACAGAATATCTTTGGGCCAATAGCTTGTCGGACGAGCTTGTCAAAGTTCAATTTAATTTTTAGGTTTATGGCCTCTAAGTTGTCAAAGTTAGAAATGGGTACAAATTTGTATCATCAAACAAAATATACACAACATATTATAAATAGTTATAAAATATGATTGTAATTTTTTTTTGTTTTAATGACGTCTTGTTAGGTATATTCATTTCTGTAGGGTAACCCCATAGCTGTCAATTGACATTTTACGTCAGTGTGCATTTAGGATCTTACGGTTGGTAAAACTGGTTTATAGTCTTGGGCCTAACCGGTCACCACAGAGAGCGCTCAATTTAGTTCATAATCCAAGGATGAACTAGTTCGCTCTATTAGTTCATTAGTTCTTTTTTTGAAATAATTTAATAAGAACAATAAATAAAGAAAAAAATATAGTTATGATTATTTAGGTTATATATCGCTAATTAACACGATATATAATAATAATAATCAATTATTTGTATCAATAAATGGAAATAAAAGAGAAAAATATTAATTTTAATTAAACTTACCGTAAAATAAGACATAAATCGTATTAATATTTTGTTTAATAATTAGCCAGCAATACTTCAGTTGACGATTGTTATGATTTCATATTATTTGATAAAATTTCAACCATGGGGATGTGAAGTTGTTTAGTATCGATATCGAAATATCAAGGCGCGTACAAAAAAAGTAAATAACTCGGTTGGTCACATAGCGCCACTGTCTAGTAAAGTGGACGCTAAAAGAAATATAAAAAGAACTAAGAGCGGGATTTTCAATGAACTAGTTCGCATAGTTCACCTAAAGGAGCGCTCTTGCCACCTAGGTCGTTCGCGAACTACCCAAGCCTACTGGTTTATGGTTTAGTTTCCAGTTGTCGATAGAATCGTGTTGTAGTGGTTTGCCTACGCGGGTTGATTTATAACAGTACTTATTTAACCGAATAGCGATAACACTAACCGAATAAAATAAATTCGTTGATTGGAATCATAACTATTTCATGTGTATTCTAGTTACGAGCAAAGATTAATGTTTAGCCGTGTAAATTGTCAATAATTTGACGTCGATTGACATATTATCGTTTCGCAAGTAGTTTCCACGGAGGTGTTTTATTTGTGTACGCTTAGTGGAAAACATCCGCCAGGTGTAATTTGTGATATTTGTGCAGTGTTTGTGATTTTAGAGAAATTCCTGGTTCATTACTACCGATAGTTGTGAGTCGCGGTGGCTCTGTGTTATATTTGTGAAAGTAAATTGTGGGGTATTGAATGTTGTTTGCTGTTCTTACGTCGTGTGAAAAATGCTAGGTGGTCGATTGTGCTACAACAATAATTCTATGAAGGTATGCTATGGAACAATATGTGTTACTTATTCTGTCACGAAATTTATTCATAGTCATTTACTAATTAACTGGGACACGTACATATACATGAGAACATTATGCTTAATGGTAAAAATCATAATATTTTGAATGAGGAACATCAAATCGCTTATATTATGAATTAGGTTTTATCGGTGTGCTAAATTAGTTTAAGATATTATTTTTGCAAACAGATAAAAACAATAACAACATTATCTACATTGCTAACAAATATGGTGTGGTATATTAAGTATTGTAATATTGGTACTTATATGGTAGTCTAGTTTCATTCACACATGAGAACAGGGTCACAAGCCACTATCTTTGTGTCTTACAAAGAAACATTTGTTCCTCATAGTGAGGAAAAATCTGCAATTGTTTTTTTTTTGTTAATATAAAAAATACATTTATTTTTCAAGGATATTATTTCCTGGTTTATAAATTTGATTACAATGCCTTTGTTGTAGTTAAAATAGTTAACATAGAACAAAAAATATTATTTAAAAACCATAAATTGAATTACTAAAACATTTTTTTTGTCTATCTTTATAATTGGAATATTTTAAAACATGTTATTATATGATTATATTTTAAACAAAGACTAATAATTGCTAAAGATATCATAATTTAAGATAAAACATGACTCATACTGCATATATAATTAAGTTGTATCATAGTATTTTCTTAGATTTATTAAAATTATTTGTTTTTATATTTCTTAGACTTTGTTGCATTAAATCCAGAAAAAGATTATAGCTTTATCCCATCTAGAAAGTTTTTATGAGTTTAACCATGTTATATAAGATGTAAATAGAAAGATTTGTAATATGCTGGGTTATCTCGGTAGATAACACTAGTGCTATCAATGACATTGCACTGTATCTAGAAAAACAAACTTTGCTGGTAACGACAAGATAGTTATAATAATTTGCTAATGTGTGGTGAAAGAAAACTGTTTTTATAGCACACTAGCTGGCACCTTCTGCTTTGTGTGCATTGATTAATTATTTTTAATAGCCTGTTACAGTATTTAAGGTTTTTTTTTCTATATCTCTAGGCAAACTATGCAGATTTTCATCTAAATCCATTTTATACAAATTTTCATATCCCTGGGAAATTATGGGTTAAAATTTATTGAAATGTAACAAATAAACAGACAGAGTTACTTATACATTTATTACAAAAGTATGCATTTTAATAAAAAACACATATTTTGTAAAAACAAACATAGTATTTTGCTTGTTGAGCCGTGTGTGTGAACCAGAAAGAAGTTATTCTATTCTATTCTAATTTATATAAGATTATAAAAATTACATCCCTATTATTTTTATGCATTAACTAAAAATGAATAAATTAGTAACATTGTTAATAAAATTAAAAACTCAAATTGTATCATTGCCTTGTTATTTACAACAGGTAATTGACAATGTTTCTTAAGAATGTTAATAAATATGTTTGCTTATGAGTTTTAAAAATTGTGAAATTGCATGTTACTTTGTTTTCATTTTAAATGGTTCTAATGAGTAATAAAAATTAAAATGTCAGTAATACTATTACAAAGTGCATGGATTTCCCCTGAGCAAAATGTACTAAAACTAACCTTTTAAAGAAAATCTTAATAAATAGAGAAAGGGAGGGAGGTAAAATAATTTGTGTGTTAATTAAGTGTATTAATAAAAATAAAAAAATAAATTGTTATTCAAAATAATAATTAATTATTTATTATCTATAACATTTCTCAAACTAATTTACAAGGATGTGTTTCAGGTATAGAAAAGGCTTAAAATTAGTTGCTATTGATTAAAAAAATGTTACTAATTCTAGATGAATAGTGCATGGATGGCCAAATCCAAGCTATACCACTTAAATAGCAAAAAAAACTTACACCAATTGTGGGGGCAATGTTGCTAATATACCTATTACTTTATATCCTTCAAAAAAGACAAAAGAGTACAAAATTTAAGAACATAGTGCCTTTTATAAATTTATATATTAGATGGTTTTTTTTTTTGTGGTTCATCAATATTCTTCTCATCATAATTTTTAAAATATTAAAAATATAAAAATATATTTTACTCATATTTAGATTAATTGCATTTGAATATCAACAATAGGTAAAAAAAACATCAATACTTGTATATAAAATAAATATTTTAAAAGCTAGGTATAGTATTCAGTAACAGTCAGGTTCCAGCTTGATTGATGAATTTCAGTTCTTAAATTGTATCTAAAAATACAGATATGGATCAGAGACAAAGAAGTTTCTTGATTCAGCCAGTGAGTGAGTGATTTGTGAGCAGATGGTCAACAGATTAGATTGATTATTTTTCTAATATTAAGTAAATCTATATTTCTAGTGTGGTTAAGAAAAATAAAGTTGCTTCTTTTTTTATCAATGTCAGCAATATGCAATACACAGTTTTTTTGGTATTTGTTGTTTTGCTAAAACTCTTATGTACGTTACCGTTTTTACGATTAAAAAAAAAATTAAAGACAAAAGGTTTCTTATATTTTTTCTTTTTTTTTCGTTCCTTTAGAGTTATGACTGGTTGTCTAAATTATCCTTAATTATTATTATAACGGTGTCACGTATTCACGCTTTAAATATGGAACCTTAACATTAAGTTTTTTTTTAAAGTTACTTTTTTATACAAACTATCTAGCGGACCAGGACATGGAGCAAGGGAAGAAAGCCGTCGCTCCGCCGGTCATGTTCGATCACTTTCACCAATTCGCCCCTTACAACTTTCGCCGTTCGCTAAACGCGTCCAACAGAAGCGTATCCAAATCAAAGAACTTTTTTAAATACGTTATGGTTCTAGTGAATGCATAAAGCTTAAAATTAATTTTTTGAGCCTACTAGATTTGTCTTGCGGTTTTATCGGCGTTTTTCGGTATTTGTCTAATTAGCTCTATTTTTTGCTCGACTTCCGTTGATCGTAGCATGTTTTTTGCAACCTTCTTTAGTATTCGAACAATCTTAATGTTTTTTTTTGAAGGATTAGTAATTCCTGAGATTAGTGAATTCAAACTAAAATATATTTATAAAACAATAAGCTAAAAAAATAGGACATTCAATTTCATAATACATATTATTTAGTAAATCATACGATTTGTTCAGATGATTTATTATATTGTGTATTTGACTGAAAATAAATTAAGTAAAATATATCAGTAAAAAAAAAAATTATCTATAACACTGCACAAGTTTCACTAAAAAAATTCCATTTACGATATCACTGTTTTTCTTTTACTTTGATAACTTTGGCTTGCTAATGTCACTGTTATTTATAACCATTAATTAAAGTTGTAAATTAATATTTATAAAAAAAGTCATTTAGCTCGTAAATTAATGATGACACTTTTTTATCTATATTATATATTTTAATGAAATTTATTAATCACTTAGCATTTAATTTAGTTAATTGGTTTTCTGGTAAACTTAAACCACAATCCTAGTAACAAGAAACATACCAGCTAACAGCTAGAGAAATGTAATTTTTTTATCCTTCCACGCCTAAAAGATAGTTGTCATTTCTAGTAACAAGTAGGATTCATAGCCTTTCTACTCTATCTTGTTGTTCCAACGTAATTTGATAAATATGTCTCATTCTCTTCTCTACATTTGTCTCAGCAATATAAGAGATGCTAGCTCGAATTTAAACCTTTCACTAAGCTAATTCGTCAACAAATGATACTGCATTGTTCAAATGCATTTATCTTCAACACGATATGTAAGTTCTCTGATAATGAACTTTAATCCATGCCTGATAAGTTATCAGTTTGACCTTGTCACGTTTACGACAGTAATGAGCACGAAATTGAGAATAAACGTATTCATTAAGATGCTAGTTTTAACTTTCACGGATGACATCCATTGTTAACAGAGTACAAATGATTATTTGCAGAGAAGAATTTCAAACACATTTAATTTTAATTATATATTTTATAATTTTTTTTTAGAAATATATTCTATTACATAGAAAAGCTGGGGAAAGGCCCCTGAGCAAAATCATACAAAAACTAACCTCCTTAAGAAAATCTTAATAAATAGAGAAAGTTATGTGGTAGGGAAAGCAATTGTGTATCAATAAAGTGTTTAAATAAATATAACTATATAAATTACTTTCATTCGTTAAGTATTAAAAAATACTAACGATTTTTTATCTATAACATCTCTCACTACTTCACGAGGACGTACGTGCAGATGTAGATAATCGTTTTAATATATTGGGTTAAAAATATATATAAGCAAATACAATTTTACGTCGTGACTGAAAAAAATTAGTAAGACTGTTTATATAAAAAAATTATGTTTTGCATAAATTTGTTGACTTTACTATAATTTTTAAACTTAATTCAATAGTGGCTGTAGATGTCTTACATAAAGTATAACATGAGTGTACTTTGTAGCTATTTTTAGTTTTGCCTCGCACCGCAAAAGCAATCGGACAAGTGACTTTTCCTTTGATTGATATAATTAATTATAATTATATAGGTTATTAATATACTAAACAGACAAGCGATCAGGAAATGATAAGCCATAATTTAATATTAAATTCATGCCAGCCAGACTAGAAGTTTTATTAAATCACAAACAAACAACATGTATTATAGATGTTGGAAACTTCAAGAAAAACCGGTATAAATTATGTATATTTGTACTAGCAGAGCTGTGAAACGTCCTGCCGAAGAGCCGCGTTACCTTTCAGATGCAATTGTGAATGTAATCCATCTAGAGACTCACTTAATCACATAAAAAAACCATCAAAATCAGTATAGCCGGACAAAAGAAATATATTGCTACATATAATACATAGTAAGTAGTTCGGTAGGAGTTGTTAAAAAGGAGTGGGATAACACTATGGATATTAATTGATAGTTGCTTAATCTTAACAGAAATTAAATTGACATCTTTATAATATAAAATTTATTACTTTTTGTGATGAAAAAAAAAATCTTGGTGGAGCTTCGGAAATAAAACTTAGATTATCATCGGCATATCTGCCGCCTGCATCTATATTTAAATAAGATAACAAACTATGGGTAATATTTAAACAGATCTACTACCTACTAATACTAATGCAAAATAATATAAATGGTAATATTCTCTGTTTGTTATGTTTACAAGCTTATACGATACGAAACTCCCGCGAACTAACTAGTGTTGTTATAAATTTAAAGTAAGACTGGCGTTAAAAGAGTTGCACTGTACAGCTTCTCCATATAATTAGTTTATCCTTGGAGTGTCAAAGTAGGACTTAGAAATGAATAAGAATTAGTGTGCTATTGAAATTGTTATCAAATACTTTATTATTATTGCGTAAAAAATGTGTGGAAAGATCGTACAGAATTTTATATGAGTTTACATCTATTCAATTATTTGGTTCATATCATTGTTAGTGGCTTTAATGGTGCCAATTTAACACAATATTATTTCGCCAATGTCACGTGGAACGGTGAAAACACAATAATGGAGGTCGATGGTGTCGAGAATAAAACTTTAATTTTATTACAAAAACACTCTAAAATAGCGTGAATAATATTAGTCCTCAAACTAAAACAATACAAAAATGAATGTTAATATTATACATGTTAGTATAAAATTAAATCCGTAGAATGTTATTGGGACGATCATGTGTTTTTTTTCTAGATTTTAAACAAGACTTAAAAATATTAATCCTAACATGCATTACATGTTAGTATGAAATTAATTCCGAATAAATATTTTATACAATGTTTGCACTATAAAATAGTCTGAATGTAGTGCTTTTCAAAAATGTGATAAAATTAATTTCATACTACTAATTTCGTGATGTGTAAGCTTAGCGATCTAAGTATGGAAAATTTATGGCATATTATTACGTTATAATTAAATCCTAATTTGTGTCCAAGTAAAATAATGTAAATATTTTCTTTTCCAAAATACTTCTATCTATCTATATCTATGCGAATTATTTGATAAAGCAAGTGGTAGGGAGTGATATTTAGTAGGTAGGTATATCCTAATAATAATTATGTATATCATGAAGGCCCGAAAGCCAGGTAAATATTAAAGGTACTAGCTACATTTTAAAGTAATCGTGTTTCAGTTTTAAGGAAATATTATTTTTATATTTTTGTTATCGTTCATGTTTATAAAAATAGCAAATATGACATATCTTTAGGTTGCCTATCTCATCTGCCTTTTTATTTTTTAAGAAAAAAAAAGAACCAATATTAACATCCGTACTTTATTCGAATAAAATGTAATTAGTCGTTAATAAGGTTAAATATATGCAAAGGGTGTGATTACGGAATGTTTTTAATATACTAAGCGAATTTATTTATGAAGTACAAATTGAGCTAAGTTGAGCTTGTGTTGCAATTAACAATAAAAAAGGCGAAATTTGGCTTTGTACAGATTCCATCTTTGACCACATTAAAAACCAGTCAAACGAGATAAAACTAATCGAACAGTAATTTTATTTATTTGAATAAAAAATGCATTCAATATTTTATTTATCAAATAAACAAGTTTTTGTTGAATCTTTAATAATAGTTAGATATCTTTTACATACTAGATTCGGATAAAATTAATCGCTATGCTAATAATCGTTAATTTAAAATATTTTCGATCCAAGGTGAACTTACTCGTAACAGAATAGTTAATTGCATTTTATTATGAATTTTAACGTGAAGTGAATTCCCTTCTGTTTCTGAGTTGAATGTACCAGACAAAATCTTTTCTATAATACAAAAGTATGAAACACTAAAGTGACATTTAAATTACTCATTTGTCCTTTGTTTTCAATTTAAATAATTTAGTGGTAACATACAGAATTTTGATTAACAAATGCTTAATAATAATGTGATACTTATATAATTATTATTAATGGAACTGATTAACACCGTATTACATGGAGAGTTGCCTAGCAACGCTCTGTTGATGTCAAGAGAGAGACCATTGCGATATATACTAGAATATGAATCTAATGTCTCATTATTATTCACTTCAGGACTCTTTAAAACTATATATTTTACAGTTTAGTGGAATGGAGGGTGAAGTTTATTTATATGATGTCGTATCGGTCAATGGCTTCTTGTGTAATTTATCGTTGCAATGTTTATTAGCAAATGATCTCTGTGGTAACAAGCGGTTGTTGAAAAAACTAGCTGGTACCCGTTTAGTTGGACCGTAGTATAATTATTTTTAATTATGTATTTCTTTGAGAAATTATGGGTTTTCCTAACGCAGTTTCATCTCCTATTTAATTTCTCCGTCAAGTTTAATTTTCACGACAAAAAGTAGCGTATACTCTCCAAGATCCGATCTATATAATATATACAAATAAATTATCAAAATTAGTTTAACAGTTTTTGCTTCAAACGTAACAAACATATTATATAGTTTATTTTTCTCTACTCCGCTTATTTATCAAACAAGTAAGACGCACTTCTAAACATACATAAGAATTAGAGATTAGAAATTATCGATCGAATGATTGAAGCAAATATTTTTTATTATGAAAAATTAAAGTTCGAAAATCCGTGATTTTAAGTCCGGGTATTGTTACCAAATAGGACAAGTAAAAAAATAGATTATAGACAGAATTACTTTCGTATAATATTAGTACAAATGAACAATAGTCAAGTCATTAGTCAAGTGCAACGTGTATATGATATATAAGATATCAAATGTAAAAATTTTAATAATACTACAAGGAGCACCTATTTTTTTACAAGCTTTGATTTAACTTGCAATGTATGTATGTATTTATCTTTGTTCGGATGAAATGTTTTAACACTCGTTATATTACACGTTTTATATCAAGTTGTAATGTAAACGAAAATGTATGTAATAAAATTATTATTCTTGACGAATACTGCGCATAATTTTGGTCAATAATTACAAATTAGTAACGAGTTTCTGCGCAAGGAATAATCTGCGTAATTACGATAATTACAGAAGAGTCGAAATAATTAAATGCAATATAATGTACCTATATTTTGGAATACGTTGTTACCATGCATTATAAAGTAAAAATTATAATTACTAGAGTTAGGGTATCTGGTAGGCATGTCCAAGGTATACAGGATGATTCATTCGTATGGGTTAGTAAGGAGAAAAAAGAGAAAACTATGACAGCTAGACAAATTTGTTGAAAGGAATATATCACTTAAGTTTTGATCATGTTTCTGAAGAATTCACTATTTAAGATTTACCATATACATACATATATGAGTTTAATAGCATTTTGTAAGAAACTAATGATGCTGTTTTAGTTTTAATTAAAATCAACCTTGAGAATATTTTAAGCAATATTTGGTTATTTCTTATAGTTTCGCATTTTGCCTACTACGTCAAGTGAAAAAATAAATACTAAATTCTTTCAGATTGGTCCCAGAGAATTTGTATCAAAATTAGTTTTGATATCAAAGTAAACGGAACGGCGTATTTTGCTTTTAAAGTCGGTTTATTTCTTCTAAAAGGTTTTATTTAAAAAGGTTTATTTTACTACAATCGAAAAAAGTGCACTACAATCCACTACTAACCCCTTTCTATAAGAAACAACCCAAAAAAGTAACTTTTTGCAAAGTCGGGGGATGTCATTTTTTTGGTGTATATTTTTTTTTGACGCTACTACAAACGAAGTTATCTCCACTACTATCCACTACTTACCGATATCAATCAAATACACCAAAAAAAGATCAATTTTTTCAAAGTCGGGTGCCAAGTTCACATAGCCTAACTTTATAATTATTTTTTGCGTGATACATTGTTTAACAGTTTACACGAAAAAGTAATATATAGCTGCTTATAAAGTTTTTCTTTCTCATAATATTCAAGTATTATTTTTATAAATTACAAGATGGCTGACGCGCAGATGGCGACTAAATAAGTGGTATTAAGTGTGTCTTACATTATAAATGATGTCAAATAATCCCACGTTTTTTTTATTGTACCAAACATACTACAAAAGATTATGAAAGCTACGGATTCGCCCCGAATTTTCACGCCATTATTTAATATATTAATTAATGTAATATAAAGTAATGTAACAAAAAGGTATAGTTTTTTTTTATTAAAAATAGCGTGTCGTGAGCGGTGGGTCAGCTGTTGTTAAATGATCACCGTCGCCCATGGACATTTACACCACCAGAGGTGTCGACAAGTGCATTGTTGAGTTAAATGGAATAAGGGTTAACATGAAATAGGAGGTAATGGAAAGGACATATTAGTTACTTCAGGCCGATCTTCTGTGCACGCTCTGTGTAGTCATGGCTGACAAGGCTATAGTAAGACTGTATAAATAACACACACAATAAAATACGACACAATAAAATGTGTATATGTTTTTATGTACCGTTAATCCTGCATCAAGCGCTTGGCACATTTATATTCATCATTTACCAATCGTGGCAGGTAATTAGCACGTTTCGATGAAATGAGGCATCTCTAATTATCCTTAAGGTTAATCCTTAAAGGAGCAGTGAACTGCACTAAGCTTTTTATCCATTTCCTTTAATGGGAGAAAAGGTTAATCGGAAATGGGATGTTTATAAGGAGTTACTGGTTTTTATCACCAAACAAAAAATGGCTGTTATAAATTTGATGTGTGTAAAATGTGTGTCTATTTGTGGTATCGTAGCTCCTTCATGAATGAATGAACCGATTTCGATGCAGATTTTTTATTGTTAAAAAAGTAATGAAATCTAGACATTAATGAAGATATATTCAGACGTTTGAATTGATAACATTTTGATAGCTTTTAATGGTTGTTGAAATCACCTGAGCAAGTGCTACTGGTCTGATCGGTATGAAATTTACTTTAATGTTTCTTAAATGATACTAAAATAACACACATTTTGAACTACAGTAAAGTACATATTAAAAAGTCATTAATAGCAAAAGCATATTATTCTGTTTAAGATTACATAGATGATAAAGATGCTTGGATTTAATATAAGTTGGATTCACACAGGGTATTTAATATATTTGTAACTCATAAATGTAAAACTTTTTAATAGAGTAACTATCGAGTTTCTTGTCGGTTCTTCTCGGTAGAATCTACATTCTGAACCGGTGGTAAATTCATATAATTTTTTGTTTCTGTATTGACGATTCAAAAGTGCTTGTGACAGCCTACTTGAATAAAGTATATTTTGATTTTTTTTTCTTGAACTGGCAGGTTAAAAACCTCCTCACTAACTTACGTTAGAAGAATCGTGTTGGAGCTCGCTGCACTGGTCTCAATGATAAGATATTCGTTTTTTTTTTAATTTTTAATTATAAAACATCTTTATTATCACGAAATTTATTTTATGATGAAAACAAGTGATTGATAATAATGATTGTGAAATGATTCTTGGTTTGGCTTTTTTATCTTAATAGCAATGTTTGTTCTTTGGTGTCCTCGGCTGTGTAGAAGATTTTGAGTTCTACCCTAGTTTTATCGTCTTTTTTGTTTCGCTAGTGTTTGCGACAATATCGTGCGGACCGTAATTTTCTCTATTGGTACTTTGACGTAATTAACAATTTAAAGTAAATTATACACCATATTATAAACTCACATGCCACCTATGGTATTCTAATACCATCTATTTATTTGGTATATATCGATACCTCCCACGTAAGTTATTGTAAGCCACAAAATTGCCGTTAGCGTTTTTACTGAATACTACACGAATTTGCATTGATTAATGCATTCAAAGTGAAAAAATACCAAAAATCTTTTTTTTTTCAAGGAAAGTTACAACAAAATACGCCTTTTTTCAGGCGTATTTTGTTGTTACTTTCAAACTAAAACGGATTAAAAGTGCTCTACTGTAAGATTGTAATTTTGGGGATACAACAACTTACGTGGGAGGTATCGATATATCCGTACAAAAATAAATAATATTTTTACCATCAAATATGACATTTATATATTTATGAACACAAACAAAACTTTCTTATAACAACGTTATTATAATATTTTTAATGTAATATTCTATCATATTATCTTCTTCGCGCTCATAAAAGTTGAATTATTATCACAGCTTTTAGCAATTCGCTATCAAGTGCCATTGAACCGACGAATATATGAACATTATTTAATTTGACCTCACCGAGGACGCCGAAGTAAAACTGGATATTATATGGACGCTGATAAGCAATACTATGTCAACCCACACAGACTTAATTTTGAGAAAATGGCGTCTTAAGATATGTCAAACCTATTCTTAATAAATATGTTTGAAGACGTATATGTCCATTTTTTCTATTCTTTTTTGATAACCTTTTATCAAAAAAGAATAGAAAAAATGGATATATACGTCTTCAAACATATTTATTAAGAATAGGATATATACGAATATATTACGAATTGAAGCAGATTGGTATAATGAAAAATTTTATCTAAAAATAAGTTTTTCAAATATTTGAGATTATTGTATAAATTGCAAAATATGGAACGCACTTGAAACTCTCAGCGTTAAATTAAAAAACTTTTTACATACTTATGTGTTTTACATAACTTGAAATTTTTTTAATAATGTTAAATAGGTCCGAATATTTCCGAATTTGATTCTTTGTGAGTTGACACATTATTGCTTATCAGCATCAATATATTTTCGATAGAAATATTTATTAGCGACATTCGTTCAAGAGAACATTAAATATTTAACTTTTTTTTCTTAATTTATGAACAGCACATATAGGCAAAACACATATTTGTTTTACAGTTTTTAAATAATGGTTTTAAAAGGTTAATTGTTTTTGAGCCGTGGTCAATGTAAAATGCCTCAGTGGTTCATTTGGATGCTGATAAGCAATAATGTGTCAACCCCCAAAGAGTCTACAAAGAAATTTGGAAATATTGATGTAATTTGTTTCTGCATCACCTATTTATCATTATTAAAAAAAGTCATATAAACTTAATAAGTACGGAACACTTTCTTAATAAATAATTGTCTCGAATTTCAAGTGCGTTCCATATTTTGCAATTTATACAATAATTTCAAATATTTGAATAACATTTTATCAAAAATAAAGAAAAGATATAATAAGTAATAATTACTTATTCAAACATATTTATTAAGAATGGTTTGACATGTTTAGACGCCATTTTCTCAAAATGAAGTCCGTCGGACTTGACACAGTTTTGTTTTTCAGCGTCCCTTTATTCTAGGATGAATAAAATCTCGCTGCCTCTCAAACTTTTCTCGCTGATAACCGTTTCCGCAAAAACGCTGAAATAATCCTTACTCTTTCCTTTAATGAGACATTGTTAAGCTTGAACCTTTTGTAATTGAAATTAAAATTAACGAGCAGGCATGATTTGCAAGGTGATGTAACCTTTTTCTAATGTATTGAATACACCTTCAATACTCCTACGAGATTATGAAAAGCGTAGGCGGTGAGAAATTATGGGGATAGCTATGAACATGCTTTACAAAAATGTTCCACATGAAGTTACCTTTTGATGTCGCTTATGGGATCCAACTTCTATTATAAATGGACGCTGATAAGCAATACTGTGTCAAGCCACACGTACTTCGTTTTGAGAAAATGGCGTCTAAAGATGTCAATACTATTCTTAATAAATTTCTTTGAAGACGTATATATTTATCTTTTATTTTCTATTTTGATAAAATGTATAACGAATCAAAAGCAGATAGATTTATTTAATACGTTATCTAAAAATAAGTTTTTAAATATTTGAGATTATTTTATAAATTGTAAAATATGGAACGCACCTGAAATTCAAAATATTGAGTTTAGAAACTTTTTCCATACTTATTTAGTTTAGATGACTTAATTTTTTTTTAATAATGATAAATAGGTGACGAAGTATCAAAATACATCAATATCTCGAAGTTTGACTTTTTGTGGGTTGACACATTATTGCTTATCAGCATCCAAATACGAAAGTTGATAGATATTATCTTTGTTCCACTTTCACGCAAAACTTAATGAGCAGATTCCTACGTAATTCTGCAGTAATACGTTTTACAAACTAATAATATTTTCACTTGCGTTTTTCGTTTTATCGTGCAAAGGAGTCCAGTTCATGAGAAAGACAAACATTATATTAAATAGCGTCTGGCTCCTATTCAAATATTAAATCAGCCGGGAATTCCATTTCCTTATTTTTCCAACGAAATTAATAGGAAAGCGAGCAAATATCTAAACACAAAAAAAAACAGATTGTATTTTTTTTAACAAGTTGCCAGATGAATTTGAGCACTGTATTAATGTTATGGTAACGAATGGACATTAAACTTCAAAGGGTTCGATTTGAGTGCAATTTCTGTTCCCTTCTCGTGGGTATCACCATTGCGTCTTGAAGTGCACGTACAGCTATTATTTAAACATCTGATAATGGTCGTTATTCTTGCTAAGTAAATTATTCTAATCTAAATAGATACTCGCTTTAAAGGCTCGCCTTAGGAACAAGATGGCCAAGATCAGTAACTTATAAGAAAGATCTGGATTACAATAATAAGCGGACCGCAGCAAAATACGGAAAAAAATCTATGCAGGATAGTTAATTAAATCAGTACCTGTATCTTACTAACTGGTATAATTAAATTATTGTCGATAGGTACGAGTTTAGATAAATACCTATCTTGTATTTTATTTATTAATCTGTCCGGGTTTTCCAACAGATCAAAAATGATACGGATGTTTAAATTTGTCGAGATATCAAATTAACATAAAAATAATAAGATTACTACTACTAGACGATTTCTTAATTGCTACAAAATAAATACGTGCGCGAAACAAAATGAGGCCGAATCGACCACACTGCTTGTTTATATACAGGATTATTTATAATTTATTATTGCAATTACAATTTAACAATATATTAAGAAAAGAAAATAAAAAAGTTGCGATTTAAAATGAATTTAATAAAATGATTTTTAAATGTAAGCGTTGCGAAATGAATGTTATAAAGGAAACGGTGATCCGAAAAGTTACGAAATCTGTGGTTTACGCTTTCTTTTTAATTAACTACACAAAGTAATAATGTAATATTAATTTCACGTTTCTAAATGCTCATTTCTTCGTTACAGGGGAATGAAGGAGCGGACTTACAGGACACAACTTCATAATGGTATGTTTTTTGTTGATAATATTTTTATTATTACTATCTTTATTTTATTAATACACTTAAAACAATTACATTTTCAAATATTTGTATTAAGTACATATTTTATACATGGTCTTTATAAGGTTAAATAGCCTTTTCCATCTTCGTCCATGTTTGTCTGTCTTGAGCTGTAATCAATCAGTTTTTTACAGATGTTTTTACATCCTCGATCCATCTTTTCCTTTTAGTCTTTTTTCAGCGTGACCGAGTCACTTTGTTATTTGTCATGCCCATCTGATAATATAGCAAATACTTTATTGTCACAAATTTCAAAGTATGAAATAAATACACAACTAAAAGCCATTAACCAAAGAATTGAATGAAAAAAATATCACTTTTTACGATGGTAGTAAAGTAAAGTAACAGCCTGTAAATATCGCACTGCTGGGCAAAGGCCTCCTCTCTATTAAGGAGAAGGTGTAGAGCTTAATCCACCACACTACTCCACTGCGGGTTGGCGGATATACATGTATCAGAATTTCTCCCGATACATGCAAGTTTCCTCACGATGTTTTCCTTCACCGCCGAGCTCGAGATGAATTTAAACACAAATTTAGCACTTGAAAAATCAGCGGGCTAGCCGGGGTTTGAATCCCCGATCATCGGTAAAGACGTGTTCTAACCACTAGACCAACTCGGCTCATTATCATTTACGATGGTAAATGCTAATGAGCCGAGATGGCCTAAATGAAATTAGGTATTTAAACTAAATTAATTAACTGATTTCGAACAGTAAAAAAAAAACCCTAGTCGTTAGGGCAAAAGTCTATCATAAGGAAATTCCACTTGAGTTGTTAGCAGTACGTACTTTTTATTTTTATAATATTTGTGATATGATGATATGACAGTGTGTTATGTCGCAATGAAGGCAACGGACGTGGCGACTAGTGACTACTGTCGAGTCGTAGTAAGATGTAACCATCTACATATTTTCAACTGACTTCCGACTTGAAAATAGAAGGTCGTTTTAAAAAAATAAACGCGTCACACTCAACGGCCCCCATTAAGACCTCGTGGTCTTGTGTCGGGGGTCCGGAAACACACACACAACACTAACACAACCACCAAGACCACGACAAACATCCGTATGGCCAACACTGACATTTGCCGTGAGCGGGGATCGAACCCGCGACCGTTAGCGCTTCAGTCAGTTGCAGTGACCACTGCGCCAACGTGCCTGTCAAATTTTCATTTCGAAGTATATGTTTTTTAAGTTTGTTAACCCAGTGCTCTGTCAGTTCTTTACCTACTTTTTTATTTAAAATATGCTTTAAGATTAATCACATATATTTTTAATCAGAATAACTGGAATAATAATGTCATCCAAAAAAAACGAAATTGCGTCATTTGCTTTTGAATAACTTTAAAACAAAAGTCTTAAGTAGGTATTTTATATATGCGCGCCAGGTTTTAGTATTGTAATTAAAATGCTTCTTGTAATTACTAGTGTCTATGGGCCAGTGGTTGTAAAACTTTTTGCGTTTTGTTATCCTGAGCTCTTACAAAACACTGTCTGGGTTCAAGGGTCGCTGACTTTTAATTCAAGAATGGAATCAGATAAAGGGATTATTTGCGAATGTTTCTTTAAAGTATATAATTTACGTTTTTATAATGTATTTCTTTAATTTTTTGGTATATTTTGTTTAATACTAAAATAACCCATAAGTGTATTTTTTTATTTAATCAAAATGAAAACAATTTATGACTAACCTTGATTGATTTTTGGAAAAATAAGAAAATCACTATGTATTAAAATATAAACATACAGCCAAACTAGACGTATATTAAATAAAAATTTTAGTTGAGAGTAGGCTTAGAAATAAGCGTTTCATTTTTGATACATCATGCAATTAAGGGTTAACTATGTAGTTATTCTCGCAGAATACGTAAAAGTGGATTCAGGGAGTAACAGTGTTTGACAGACCAAGAATTGGATGCTGATAAGCAATAATGTGTCAACCCACAAAAAGTCAAATTCTGAGATATTGATGTATTTTGATAATGCATTACCTATTTAACATTATTCAAAAAATGTAAGGTCATATAAACTAAAAAAGTACGGAAAAAGTTTCCTAATCCATTGTGTCGAATTTCAAGTCAGTTCCATATTTTGCAATTTATACAATTATCTTATATATTTGAAAAGCTTTTTATTTGATAATATATTAAATATATCAATCTGCTTTTAATTCATTACACCTTTTATCAAAAAATAAAAGAAAAGGTGGATATATATTTCTTGAAACATAATTGTTAAGAACAGGTTTGACATCTTTAGACGCCATTTTCTCAAAATGAATTCCGTGTGGCTTGACACAGTATTGCATATCAGCGTCCAATTATTAATTACTGTTATATATATGAAGAGTTTTTTAACTGGGTATGGTAAGTCAAATCCGAAACTATAAGGGATAGTCAAAAATACTTAAAGTACTCTGGAGACCGATTTTGATGAAATCTAAAACTACGTCATTAGTTTTTTGAAAAATTCTATATTATTGCACAATCCGATAGTGTCACTCATAACGATCAACCTCTGGGAAGTATTAGTATACAACAAACTAGGAATAGGCTTATTTTTTACAAAATACTATGAATCTCATACATTCATAAAATCTTTAATAGTCAATTCTTTAATAAAATCTTCAACACTCAAAAGTAATCTTACTTAGTAATTAATTAGTCAATTCAGAAATCGGTCTATCCGCATTCTTTTGGAAGACACGATGACAGACATTCAGCCAGGTTTTATACTTCTAAACGTAATTTTTTTATATTTTTGTCGCGCGTACTACGTGTTCGTCCATGTCTACCGTGCATTGGCAACTTTAGTGTAATTATGAGCACTCATACACAATTATTACGCGATGTGTCATACTGCATAGGTATTTTTGTTGTGATGATATGACAATTAAAATAATTATTATCGCAGTGAAGTGTAACAGTTTTACATAATACGTGTATAATGTTATACATAGAATAAAATTTCGAGATTGTTCAGAAAAATCTTATATAGTATGGTTGTGTACAGAAGTTTAGATTTTTTTGTAGAGTCATCGTATGTATAATTTACTACGCTACTAAAATAAGAGTTCCTAATTTAATATGGTATCCGAAAGGAAGTAATGTTATTATTGAATTTAAAAATATAAAGTAAAGTTAAAATTAAGCACTTTGAAACACAAATTATATTAAGTAAACTAAAATTTTAAAAATACAATTAAGTGAATAAGTAGTCAAAATAACTTTTTATCTAAATTCCGGTTTCAATTTGATACAAAAAAAAAAATGTAAAATATTATTTTTAAAGCGATCTTTTCATTTATTTGCGTTTATTTATTAAGTTGAGATATTTTAAATGTACGATGTATTTATTACATTAATACATGTCTGAGTCAAACTTCAACGTTATTTTTATAATTCAAACATTTTGTATTGTTACTTAGTAGTTATTTGATCAGCCGGCGTGATAACATCGCCAACACGAGACTATTATTAAATGACGTCGAAAAGACGCGTAGTACTAAATAAATAGATTTAAAAATAATTCCTAGGGTTAATCCAATCTAAATACGTCTCCAACGAGTCGTGGGCGATTGTTGGCCCGGGGAGTGAAATTCAAAGCTAATGCGCGAGACGATTTGTTGACATATGACGTCATCAAATATGGCGGATTAGGTTTGGCGCCATTGCGTTTTAGGCGCCAATTAATTATCGATTATTTAAGAGCGATGACTCGTGTTTTCATATGGTAATATTACGCGACGGGCTTTTTAATATTTACTTTAAATAAATTATATTATTAAAAAAATGTATTTGACTTTCTACTAGGTATCCACAAAAAACGGGTGTTAATAAAACTGTTTTGTTTGAGATTATTGCGTTTTTACTCCGTGACCTTAATTTGACACTTTTCTAATTATTTTTGTTTGTCTCTTTCAACTAATTTCCAGTTAAACCGATGTTAACGAAACTTTTACGGTGAATTATCACATTTAATAAATAATAAAATGTATTTTAGCGAAAAAAATGTAAAATCAACAGCTTGTAATACTAAGATTGTATTTAATACAAATGGAGTTGAGTTCAGGGTTGCCATTTTTTTATCTTACAAATAAAGTACATTGGTTATTAAAAGGTAAAAAAGTACGTCGTGCAAAAATAAAGTACAATTTTTACTCTATAATTTCGAATAAAAATATTTTTTTAATTACTTTTTAACAAATAATTATAACTTCTAAACAGCATCTTTACAATCTAATGTTAAGTCAAAGTAACTAATAAAAGACCAGTGGCGACCGCCACAGAGGATGTTCTTGTCAATTATTCAAAATAATAGTTATAATAGTTTTATTATTCAATATTCGGCAACAATCGGTATCATCATCGACTCCACTTATTCTATTTTACGAAAAAATTCTTAGATACAACCATTTTGTATATATTGTAAGTAAAATAGATCACAAAAATAAAATGATGCGATATAAAGTATTTTCGCGTACTTTATTGTTCTCATAAAGTATAGAGTACAAAAGTATGCTGATAAGCAATAACGTGTCAAAAATAGTCAAAGTTAGTAGTAGTTTAGAGATATTTAACATTATTTAATAAATTTTCAAGTCACCTGAACTAAAGAAAATAATCAGCCAAGTGCGTATCGGGCCACGCACAATGTAGGGTTCCGTAGTTGTCAGAATTGTCAAGATCGGTCTAGCAATCTTCAAGTACCTATTTTCGTAAAAAAGTTTACGACGAACTGGGAATTTCCTTTTTTAAGTCAGTTTATACAACATACGTACTTACAATTTTAAACCTTTTATTATTATAAAATTTATATTTTATTTTAATTTAACCTTATTAAATATTTATTTATTTATGCATTTAAATTCATATATTAATTTAAAATTATTAATATTTACATAATGTGATGCTTTAAAAAGTGAAATATTTATTTTTACTTAGATCATCTATAACTCGATAACCATAAGAACCCACAACATGGGATAAATGAGAAAAAAAATTTTTGATCTCTCTTAACACATAGGGAAGACACCCTGAAAAAAAAATATTTTTAAGATTTTATTGTACGACTTTCTCGGCGTAATTCATATGTATACTCATACCGAATTACAGCTTTCTGGTATTAAGGGTTTCGGAGCAAAGCCGCGGACAGACAGACAGACAGACAGACAGACAGACAGACAGACGGACATGGCGAATTATAAGGGTTCCGTTTTTTACTACGGAACCCTAAAAACACACTTGAGTGTGATGCGTTTATTATTTATTTATTAAATTAGTACGGAAAAAAGTTTCTTAATCTAATGTTTAGAATATTGAAGTGTGTTCCATATTTCGGATTATGCAATAATCTCATATATTTTAAGAACTTATTATTAGATAAAAAAAATTATTATGCCAACATGCTTTCAATTCATTATACATTTTATGTAATAGAAAAAATAGCCAATCTGATTTTAATTCATTATACGTTTTTATTTAAAGAGAAAAGAAAAGATGAATACATACTTCTTCAGATTTATTAAAAATAAGTTTGTGTTTTTAATCTTAGGTGGCATTTTCTCAAAATGAAGTCCGTGTGGCTTGACACAGTATTGCTTATCAGCGTCCAATTATCAGAAATAAAATTTATAATAAAGTACGGATGGCAACCCTAGTTAAGATGTCTTAGGTATAAAATTTTTTAAACAGACCTATTTACGTGAAGACGACTGTCTCAAAACTTATTTGTTTTCTTTGTATGACGGATTGCTTTGTGAAAATGTATTCTCTGGCTTTTGCCGGTGCAAAACGAGAAATACGTCTCGACTGGGCTTATGGTAAATTGAAACTACGAAAATTGTTCTTGACTGTTAAAAAATAAATTGCACAGAAAATACAAGGTTGATGTTAATAGTTTGACGATAAGAGGTTTTTTTTCTTTAATGAGAGTATAACAATTACTTTAATTTAGAACGAAATTTAACAAAAAAAAAATACAATTCAAAGGGGCATTCAACGTTAAGTGATCACCGCCGCCCATAGACACTTGAAACATCAGAGGAGCCACGAATGCATTCCCAGCTTAAAAAGGAATAAGGTATGAAATAAGGAATAAGAATTAAGGAAAGGAATGGGATTAGGTTTCCCACTCTATCATTCACCGTATGAAACGCAGTTGCTTCACGCTGAACTTCTACGAGAGTGAGGTACTGCCATGTCAAACCAGCACGAATATGATCTGTAGTCAGCGGGCTACAGCCAAGGCTTTGTCTAAATAAAAGTATTATTAACTTATTATTAGTTATAGTAGTATTTGGCAGTGATAAGCAATACTGTGTCAAGCCACACGGACGTCATTTTGAGAAACTGGCGCCTGAAGATGTCAAGCCTATTCTTAACAAATATGTTCGAAAAAGTATATAACGATCTTTTATTTTATTTTTTTGTAAAGAGTGTAATGAATTTTAATCAGACTGATACATCTAATATTCTATCTAATAAAAAGCTATTTATATATTTGATATTATTGTATAAATTGCAAAAAATGGAATGCACTTGAAATTCGAACCAATTTATTGAGAAACTTTTTTTCCTTACCTATTTAATTTATATGATTACATTTTTTTTTAATAATGAATGATGATGCAGTATCAAAATACATCAATATCTCCGAATTTGATTTTTTGTGGGTTGACACATTATTGCTTATCAGCATCTATTTATTTGGCGTAGTGTTCGAATCTAAATCAATGAAATATCGCCCTCGGAATATAAAATACTTATGAACTACGAATAAGAAAAGGTTTTTTCTATCAAATTTAGGAGGTGTGGTCAATCTTGTTTCATATAATTTGTTAATGTATTATATCTTCGTCACATATGTAAACATTATTACGTCCGTTTATGTTCTTCCGGTGCCGACTGTACATACTTATAATGTCTGTGTACAAATACGGAAATTAGTAAAGGTTCGTCAAGGTTTCCAATGGCGTCGCTTCACTGCTCCAATTAGCATATTACTATAACAGATTTTGTTCTAGAATGTTCAATCATTGCTCCAGAACAGTGGTTTCTAAACTCTTAATTAGTTTTCATTCGTACCACTAAAAAAAAGACTTTATCGCGCTAAATGAGAAAAAAAAAAATTACATTCAATTTTACAAAGTGCTAATACTTTTCATTATTGAATATAGGTATTTTTGATATACATAAAACATATATATATATATATATATATATACATATATATATATATATATATATATATATATATATATATATACATATATATATATATATATATATATATATATATATATATATATATATATATATATATATATATATATATATATATATATATATATACTATATACTATTTTTATATATACTATTTTTTTAATTGGCGTTTTAAATAATTTTCTATGATTGTTAGATAATATCAAGATGACCAAGCTAACTTAGATTATTTTAAGAAGTCTGTGATTGTTTCGACGTAACTAGATTAGTTGCCAAGTGAATAGATTTATTATTTTTTTTATTATTCCAGTTTTCATAACAAATAAACTGACTAGCTTTATCGCTTCCAAACAGCTTTTTAAATTTACTTTTCTGTTTAACCGAATTCCAAAAAACGAAGGGGTTTTCAATTCCTCGTTAATTTACCTTCAAGGTAACAGTTGTTTTATATGCGAGGGTAAAATCTACAAATGCAATTCTCGCCTAATTGATTCATTATAATAACCAGGTAAATGAGTCTTATAATTATATTTCTTAAGTTTTCTTATAAAAAAATTCCAAGTTTTGAACCTTTCGTGACAACATCTAAGTTTATAGAGCATGAGGTTTTCGCGGTTATAAAAAAAAATGAAAAATGAAAAGTGCATTCGCTTCTATCGACTCATCATGGGTTTTTTTTTACCAAAACAGCCCCAATTGACGTATTTCAAAATCAAAATCAAAAAATACTTTATTCAAATAGGCTCTTACGAGCACTTTCGAATCGTCATACATGAAAATAACAAAAAAAAAAACATAAATAATGAAGCTACCACCGGTTCGGAACGCAGATTCTACCGAGAAGAACCAGCAAGAAACTCGATAGTTACTCTTTTAAAATGTTGTAAATACAACACAGTTTATGATTACATTTCGCCCAGCTTACAACCCTACATTTACAAATTGATCCGGTCGGTTAAGTTTCGATATTATAAGCGTGTATATAACACGGTTAGAAGTTGAATAAAATACAAAATAAATAAAGGGTGAACCGTTAAAATGTGTTCAGAATGAAATGGCTTCCTTTACGGAACCACGGAAGCCATTTCGTAATCAAATCAAAGTCGGGTAATGTAAATCAGCTTTTATGTGTTTTTGTACTTTCTTTGTTATTTCGAAAATTTTTATTTGCAACCTTAGTAAAGAATTACTCTTGTAAGTTTTACTCTCGTAATTGCTATGAAACATCTGTTACCTGGTATCAGTTACATAGTAATTCATATTTAACACTAGATTTACCAGCTATTTAAATATACCTATTTCTACCAAACCAGTCAAAATGACTGGTGTATAAAAAAAATGGTTATTGTGGTTTCCAATCATTATTCACTCTTAAAAAATGACTAGAAAATTGAACAACTATTATTGTAATATATAAATGGATTTATAAACATCGTCAAAAAAAAAAACACTTAATTGTTTTCAGTTTGCCGCTCACAATTTCTACATATGTAGATTTTGCTGTGTGTATACTTTCCGCATAGACATTTTTGGATTTATTGCAAATATTTGAAGTTTTATTGTTATTGCTATTCTATTTGAAGCCATTTGCGTACAGAAACCGTGCCATTTGCAGTTGGTATATCAGCTTCTGTGGTTTTTGCCTTGAAGTCTGATATGCTGAAGCAAGTTCTTCAGCTAATCGAAACAGAAAGTCTTATCGTGATATATTTTCTCCTGTTGTGGCTAAATCTAAAATATCAAAAAAAACTTGAAGTGGCCACCTACTGGAACCTGATTTCACCGTATATTTTTTGCCATTTGATCCCATTGCGCCAGTTTTCCCCCAAAACCCGAGAGGCTTCTAACTTGTACAAAATCGTATATGTTTTGCAAAATATGGTTGTCAATCAGTAATAGAAAAGCACTACTTGGATTCCCGTTTATAATATTTCTTATAGCCTGTGCTGTTGGCCCGTGTACATCTTTGAAATCACTATGACCTGGTAATCTACCAGCAACACCTCCTTCTTCAATTCTCTTCCAAATAGTTCCGTCTAAAAGAATTTCAGTTTTCTGATTTGGTACGTTACTTCCATCTCTGTCTTCAGAACTGTAAGGGTATCGCATGCATCGTCTCACATGTTTGTTTTTGAAATCTTTTTGCAATCACTGCTACTTGACTGATCTATATTGTCTTCATCGGGAATTTCCTCATCACTACTTTCGCTAATAACACTGTTATCATCACTGCTTTGAATTTGAATTCATTTCATCAGAACATACTAGAGGTATGCTGGTTGCATTTTCTAAATATATGGCATTTTTTTTCGTTTTGATATTTTCAAGGGCTGACGACTGCAAAAATATCTTGGAACTAAGACGCTTTCTGCGTATATAGGCCACTTACGAAAGAATATTTTCATATTCATATAAATGTTTCTCACCTGTATCACTGTGCGTGTAAAAATTATTACGCTTGGAGATCACTAGGACTACGATTTTATTTCATGTGTTTACATTTACGAAGTTTATTTTCCTTTTTTTTATTTTACATTAACGAATTGCTAGTACCAGTCAGAATGACTGGTGATGGTATAAATGTCAATTAGAAAATATATATTCGTTACTAATGTATAAAAGGTGAACTTACATTTATTAAATGTATTCTCTACATATAGCTAAAAAAGTCATAACTTCATCTTGGAAAGCAAATGTTATATGTAGTAGGAATTTTTAATTGAAATTGCACGACCAGTCAAAATGACTGGTCTGGTAAATCTAGTGTTAATATAACGGGTCTTATCGCGATAACTAATGGTAGTAATACCTTTTTACTGCCCGACGTTTCGACTAAGTTGCATCCGTCGTGGTCACGAGCTGCCATAACTTCGTCGAAACGTCGGGCAATAAAAAGGTATTACTACCATTAGTTATCGCGATCAGACCCGTTATATCAAATATGGATAGTGTAAATTGCGAAAGTTTAAAATATATAGTTACATAGAAAGCTGTGCAAGTCAAAAATAAGGCACTCACAATAAATTCTTTTAGGTGTAAAGCAATGAGAAACAACTTTTGTAAATCTTTATATAAGTCTGAGAGCAAAACTTATAAATGTTATACACGTTAATAAATATAGTATAGAAGTGAAAATAATATTACTTTTTTATTATTGTGTATTAATCTATACACGGGAAATAATATTCCACTTTAAGCATTAAGTCAAAACCCAAGTCGGTGCAGGTTAAGTTTCCGCTATGTCGCAATTTTTAATTTGATGTTTATAATTGTGACACGCACGTTGGCGCAGTGGTCACTGCAACTGACTGAAGCGCTAACGGTCGCGGGTTCGATCTCCACTCACGGCAAACGTCTGTATTGGCCATACGGATGTTTGTCGTGGTCTGGGTGGTTGTGTTAGTGTTGTGTGTGTGTTTCCGGACCCCCGACACAAGACCACGAGGTCTTAATGGGGGCCGTTGAGTGTGATGCGTTTATAAAAAAAAAATGTGTTAAAATTGTTAAAATGTATTTAATGATCTTTAATTAAGACAATGTTATTTAACAAAAAAAACCTATTCCGTGTGTAATAATCGTTATTTTACAATCACTTAAAATGACTGAACCGCAATTAATATTATAAGATACTTAGATTTATACGATACCTAAGTACCTAAATATAGATTAAAATAAAACTTCATGACGAGTAGACCAATGTTGCTGAAGTTGTCAAAATATTGGAATGCTAAAAATAATAAATATATGTGTGTTCTCAACCCGTTAAAAATAGTCCTATTTTAATAAAAGCTTTAAAAGCTAATACAGGCAGTGTCCATTCTTATATGAGGATTTATACCCTGCGATAGTACACATAATAATGATTCTGTATGTGTTTTTAAATGCTTGTTCGCTCGTTGCTCTTAACCAACATGACATGTTTTTAACGAATATAAATGCCATATGGATATGACATATATCCAATAATTCAACAGCTGTAATGTTTACACAGGTTCTTGGACTGACTGAAGAATAACTACATTTTTGCCAAGAATACTTTACATACCTATGCACCGTATGACTTATAAAATTTTTTCGTTGTTTTTTTTTACCAATATTATTTGTTATAAATAATAAAATTCAAAAGAAATAATTATTATAGCAAATCTCGTAACCTATTCCATACTCTTATACTCAATAAAATATATACTAGTTGATGCGGCTTCCTCTCTGTTGAATAATTACTTAGAGTATTTCTCTGCGACATTTTTCATCACCTATTTCACCCAATTTAAGTTTTATTATTGTAACAAAAAATAACCTATTTTCTTCTCCAAGATTCGATCTTCATCTATGCTTAGTCATCGGTTTACCTGTGAAAATGTAACAGTCAGACTTGACAGTTACTTTCGCATTTATAATATTACCATGGATTATGTACTCACTAATTCCTGAACGTTTATTCCCTGACGTCATTGCTGCGGTATTTCAGGTATGTTTACATTTGTTGCATGTTTTGAATAGTAGCAGATGAAAACCGAGGTTACACGTCTGACTTAAGATCGACGGATGCTTTTGAATTATGATTACGCTCATGTCATGTTGAAATTACTGACTTTTACTAAGCACTAAAATATCTGTAAATGCAAAGTAATTACGTGCTATGTATAAAGATATAATATAGGTAATATGGGACTTTTGAATAGATCATCAGTTTTACATTCAGTCTCAAATCGCTATTTGATATATTTTCTATATATGATATATTTTTTTTAAATTTTTGATAATACAAGACAAACAAGCAATGCGGGTCAGGGAGCGTTCAAGTGTTATGTAACGAAATTTGGGGGAGGGGAGGGAAGGCCTTGTAAAACGTTACGATGCATTCAGAAGTGGGATTAAAATTAGAAGAAAGGTATTTTAGCGACTTTTAGGTATTTTTGCAACATATTGTGACTGTTAGGTAAAAATGGTGACTTACGTGTTAAATAACGTTTAAGGGGAGGGAGGAAATACGTTACGGAGCATTACACGTGGCTGGGAGGATCAAAAGTCTTCAAATCTCAAGTAGGCGTTTTTTTGCGTTACGTTATACATGAACGCTCTCTCACCTGATGTTAAGTGATCACCATAAATGAATATTTGCACCAATAGAAAATAAGGGATGAAAACTGAAAAAGTAATAAGGGCTATAGTGTGGCTTTCTGCTTTTTCCTCGCTGACCTAAACGCCTAACTACTTTACAGAGATTTTCTGTGAGAGTGTGGACCCATATACGAGCTCTAGTGTACATAGTTATCGTGTTACCGCTAGTCTCTTCCACAATGATAAATAATTTAAAATTTATGGCAAAAGACTACGCGATAATTGATAATGAAACTCACAAATCATATTTATTTTTACGACATGACAAATGTCTTTAGTAGTTACGATGAATTGTTGAAGTTGCTCCTTCAGAAGTTTCAAACTTTCAATCGGCTAATGCCTGATGAGTCAGAACGGTGATGAATGAATCTGATCGATTGAACGAGCTAATTGTAATTAGTTATTCGATACTCAATTTTCGCTTTTAATTGATCGTTTAACATTAAATTACTTTGTAAGGATTAATAGGTTCGTTCAGTCGAAATGAATTATATGGATCAATTTAATTGAATTTTGCAGGATGTTTTGTTTTATAGTTATTTCAATTTTATTACATAATGGATATACACACTGGATATACATACATTTAAACTATTTGATGTTTAAATCTGTGCCCAATCCTAATTTTGATTACTGGATTCTTAATGGGTAGTTGGATAGTGGTAGGTAGACAATGACTATTTTCCTGGTCTTACAAAAGTAAAAGATATTTTGTGTGCCATAATGTATGCGCTTATAATATAACATACCAGCATTCCGCCCGCGACTTCGACGGTTTGAAATTTACATTGCATTTAAACAGGGAACGTGGATTTTATCGGTATCTAAAGCAGGTTTTAGTAGTCCTCTCTCAGGCTCTAGAGTATTTGTGTAACAAATTTTATTTAAATCGGTTTAGTAGTTTAGGATTGATTGCGTAACACACAGAGTTACTTTTGCATTTATAATATTAGTAAGGATCTTAAATTATAAAATATCATTGTAGTCATGTATTTATCTTTCAACGTTGATATTTGAAGGCAGAATTGAGTTTTTTACACGCGAATGTATATCGATCTGATTAGGAAAATTAAAAAAAAAACGGTGAACTAGATTTTGATTGCTGTTTTAACATTTTACTGTTTACCTGTTCTCAGCATCTGTCGGGACGAAATTCTTCACATTTTTAGGGTTCCGTACCTAAAAAGAAAAAACGGAACCCTTATAGGATCACTTTGTTGTCCGTCTGTCTGTCTGTCTGTCTGTCTGTCTGTCGGGATGTCAACCCTTTTTTCTCAGAAATGCATAGACGTATTATGTTGAAATTAATATCATATACTCAAGTCTACGATGATATGCGGCCGTGAAAATATTAAAGTTCTAAGTCAACGCAATCAAAAGATAATGGAAAATATGTCGTATATTTTGACCATTTTAGCGTTTTCGCAAGGGAATCTAAACCTATAGGGTACTTCCCATTGACCTAGCACGATGAAATTTGGCAAGAAGTAAGATCTTATGGTACAAATAAAGGAAAAAATCTGAAAACTGTAAATTTTTGTATGTATGTTTGTCTGTTTGTAAGTTTGTCTTTCAACCTTTTTCTCAGAAACGCGTGTAGGTAACAAATTTTTATCAACGTCAAGTACTCAGAGTTGTAATTACTAAGAGCTGTGAAAAAATCAAACTTCTAAGTTAACGCAATCAAAAGATACGGTAATTTATATCACATATTTTAAGTATGATAGCGTTTTTAACGTTTTCGCAAGGAAATCAAAACCTATAGGGTACTTCCCATTGACCAATCATTATGAAATTTGGCCAGAAGCAAGGTCCTTTAGTATACATAAAGGAAAAAATCCGAAAACTGTAAATTTCTGTTCGTGTGTCTGTCAGTCTGTACGTCTGTCTTTCAACCTTTTTCTCAGGAACGCGTAAATGTATCAAGTTGTAAATTGATCAAGCGGAAAATATATTAATCTTAGAATTAAAATTATATGTACTTGTAACAAATTAATATAGAAGTTGACCATGGTCAAAAAAAACAATTTTACAAACACTGAGAAGAAATTTGTATCAATACGAAAACATTAAAAAGCAGCAAACCTTTATAAACAACGCAATGCAATCTATATATTGCAGCTAACAAAATGATAGCGCGATGCAGCGTACAGCTAATGCCATCTATTACAACATTATGACATTAACTGTGATATAATTCTCTCGATTAATAAAAATTTTTATTTTTATTATTATTTAAACGCGCTAAAAATTATAAAATAAACTTTTCATTTAAAAGTTTTATCGTCCATTTATAACGTCATTACGTGATTAACATTCAATATAAGAGCTTCACGCGATTTGATTTAAGTACTCGTATTGACTTAGTACGAAAATTTTAAAATTAAATTCAAACAGATCGAGTTATTTAATTTACTTATTTATCTACACATATAAGTCTTCTGGTTATTAGTAATATAATTAGTTATTTATAAATAAACAATTAGTTTTGTTCGAATTAAGGACTAATTATTTTCGTCTTGGCAACACTAATACATATTTCGATATTTTGATTGATAATGTAAATCTAAATATTTTACGAACGTAGTGCAGGGGTAGTGGAGTGTAGTAGAATATAAATAAAAATAAAACGAGAATAAAATATAATATAATTATGTTGTTAATGTCAAAGTCAACAAGTTAGTTCATTGAAATTGTCAAGAGATGGCGCTAGGTGTATCCTGAATCGCGCTATAACTTTTTTTTTTGAAAGTATAAGGTGTATTAGTACTTAAAATAAAATTTTGTGTTTCCATGGATTGCATCCATGATCGTGTTTTAAATTAAAGTGCTCCTAAGTAGTTTCAAAATAGTTTTTGGGACGTGATCCATATTTACATAATATTTGATTATATTTAAGCGACTTCTAAAAAGGAGTGTTTTCAATTCGACCTTGTATTTAATTTTTTTTTATGTTTGTTCGCCGATTACGCCGCCATTTGGGTGCCGATTTTCAAATTTTTTTTTTGTTTGAAAAGGTATACTTCCAAGGTGGTCCCATTGCCTTTAGGTCAGGATCAGATGATGGGATCCTGGAAAAATTGAGGGAACTGATGATGAAGACCACAAATGGCGTAGATGGGTTAGTCTTATATAGATTTCTATAAGTTTGTACGGAACCCTCGGTGCGCGAGTCCTACTCGCACTTGACCAGTTATTTAATATCTATATTTGTTTATTTATATTTATTTATCATATCTTAAAAAAAAAGTGATTTGAAAGTTTATTATCAAATTTCACGTATTCTTCTGCTATAAATTTTTCTTTATATTTTACCTTTCAATGGAAAATTGTAGATGGTTTCTAACGTTAACTTGTTTAATTCTAATTAAAATTTTAATAAAAAAGAAACCCAACACAAAAATGTAATACAACCAAAGTACCTATGCAATTTCATTTACTTGGACATCATACCAGATTTTGATATATATATAAATGAAATAACATAATTAATTTCAATGACAATTCAATAGGGCCAATCAGAAAGTAGGTATCAATAATCCTTTATTGCCTGCCATTTAGCGGTCTCTTTGTCTTCAGGTGATATTCCTGAAACTTTTACTTTCGTATCGTATTTTGACGTCGTACAGACAAAAGAGTTATCAAGACGCCCACAAATTGACAGAGCGCAATCCGAGAAGACCAAAACATAAAACTGTCATACTACAAAAGACGCATTAAAACCATGTTCAACACGTGTCTAGTTAAACAGTGTTTCAAAATTAAACATTGCTTAAAATATTATATAAATTGCTTAACAGCGAATAAATTCATAAACAAACTTATTGATAAAATGTTATACGTTACATTTGACAGCTGAAATTGGTTTTAGACATCTTTCAAACTCACTTAAACGTATGTTAATCTATATTAAAAGCATGTTTAACTCAAAACTGAGCTTAGACGCGGATTTGTAGTATGGATTTTTTTAAACACGCGTTTAACGTCTGTTTAAATCTTTTATAGTAAGGCAGAAAATGTTTTAGTATAAATTTTAAATTAACTATCATATTTCTGTTGACATTTGGATGCAGATAAGCAATAATGTGTCAACCCACAAAAAGTCAAATTTGGAGATATTAGTGTATTTTGATACTGCATCACCTATTGAACATTATTAAAAAGAAATTGAAGTCACATAAACTAAATAACTACGGAAAAAAGTTTCTTAATTAATTGGTTCGAGTTTCAAGTGCGTTACATATTTTGCAATTTATACAATAATCTCAACCATTTGAAAAACTTTTTATTTGATAATATATTAAATACATCAGTCTGATTTTAATTCACTGAACCTTTTATCAAAAAATAAAAGAAAAATAGATATATACTTCTTTAAACATATTTGTTAAGAATGGGTTTGACATCTTTAGACGCCATTTTCTCAAAATGAAGTCCGTGTGGCTTAACACAGTATTGCTTATCAGCGTCCATTTATAAACATGTTGCATTCATAAAAACGCTACGAATACGTTTTAAATCGTCGATTATTATTAGACAGTCTTGTTTCGTTCGTTTTTCTTTATTTGTCTTATTTAAGTGACTGATATCGCGTATTTCTAGCCAAACATAGTAGTTAGATAAGAAATTATCGATTGAATGATTGAACTGAATCGTTTTTTATAATGCAAAATTATAATAAAAAAAAATGTTCGAAAAATCGTGATTTTGTTCGGGGCATTGTTACCAAATAAACACACAAAGAAGGAAACAAACACAAAGAAGTAGACAAGTGAAGAAAAATAGATTATAATGATAATTTAGGTAAATTCTTGATTCTTCACAACAGTCAAACGCCAGTATTAGGAAAAAGCTTCATATATTATACACGTATTTTTAATGGCATTATTAAAATATGAGGTTTACCACGCGACTTCATGTGTCTTGAATGTTTCATCCTCTATTTCTCCTCCTGCAAGTTTCATTTTTGACCAAAAGTATGTCCCCCTCTCCAAACTTCAATCTATGTTTACACGAAATTTCATTAAAGTTAGCAGTTTAAGGGTAAAAACGTAACAAACATACGGACGGACAGACAGTGATTAGTATGTATTTATAATAGAGGCCAAACAATTGATCTTCTGACCGCTACATATATCTGATCAGCTTACTGCTACATAGTATCCAGCACTTAGTATAAATCTATACTAATATTATAAAGCTGAAGAGTTTGTTTGTTTGAACGCGCTAATCTCAGGAACTACTGAAAGATTCTTTTGGGTTACTACTAGAAAAATTCTTTTGGGTTAGATAGTTTATTTATTGATGAAGGCTATAGGCTATATTACATCACTCTACGACTCACAAGAGCGAAGCAGTAACCATAAACGCGAGTGAAACAGCAAGGGACAGCTAGTAAACAATAAAAATATCTCGTTTAAAACAATGTAGGTAGACAGGTACCTATAAATAATATGGAAAGTTGTTTTAAAACACGCGCTATGAGTTATTTTTAAATAAAAAATAAAAAATAATAGCTAGCAAACGAGCATGCTGGACACCTGATATTAAGTGGCAGTAGTGGCAGTGACGGCAGTAACCGTCATGGACGCAGCACCAGAGGAGACGCAAATGCGTTGCTAGCTTTAAAAAAGTAAAAGAATGGGGAGAGATTAGGCTTCCGTCTCTCTCAGTCACCGTCCGAAAGACTGTTACTTCACGCCGATTTTCTATGAGAGTGAGGCACTGCCCCGGTCAAGTCAACTCGTATCAACTGTAGTCAATGCTATTGCTATACATCACATCTAGACTGTAAGTCAGTAAAATCTTACTGAATTAATTTAGAGCAGTTTCATATTCCTTCTTTCTTCATCTCTGTTAATTAGCGTTTTCTCGAGTATTACTTTTGTATTTATGAACATGTTTCATAACTAATTGCTGTCTCTAATCGTTGGTATTTTAACCGTCTGTACGTGGCTTATCTCTCGTGCTCGAAGGTATGATTTAATAGCTTCCGGTCCAAGCCATTTACTGATTTTGAATACGCATTAAAAGGATGTTATCTTTCAACATTGAGAATATTAAACAAAAGAACATGGGTGATGGCTTAAATTGAGAGTAAGAATAGTTGATCCATAAACTGTGGTTTTCTTACAGATTGGTGATGAATATGACGATATCTATATAAATAAAATTCAATGTATGTTGTTCTTTATGCCTTCCAAAACTATAGGATTGTGATGAAATTTTGATAGGGTGTTCTTCACGAAAGTTCCTCGCCAACGATATAGTTTATCAATAAACTAACTGTCCCTCGCGGTTTCGCTCGCGTTTATGGTTACTGCTTCGCTCCTATGAGTCGTAGCGTGATGTGATATAATCTATAGCCTTACTTAATAAATAAACTATCTAACACAAAAATAATTTTTCAATTCGAGCCAGTAATTCCTGAGATTAGTGCGTTTGAACAAACAAACTCTTCAGCTCTATAATATTTTTATCAATAAATATACAAATATGAATTTTAATATACTCAATGTTTCTATAAAATTTATTGGAATAGTCGATGCGAAAGTATGTAATGAACTTGTCGATTATTAACGCTGACATGTAGGCATATAAACAGGTATTTCATTTTGGTTGGAGGCAAATAGACGTAGTGCTTTGTAAAGGACAGTTACATAAAAATGGATATATAAACAATCAATCAATTTTATTTATTTAGAAGTATTAGGTATTTACCGACGTGTTTTTTAGCTTTGCAGTCATATCATTTAGCTATAAAACAAATTTTACTTTATATAGTTATTTGTAAACAAATAAAAATTTTCCTGATGATAGCTTACCAGACTTTACAATAAAGAATGGAAATAATTCCTTAAATTGACACTCTTACGTATGTATTGAAAACTTATTAGAAGCGTTCCTTCATTCTTAAAAGTTCTTAGAAGAGCTTAAAAATATTAAACAGGCTATAAGTAGGATTCACGTGACGAATTTTAACACAAGGCTCTAACGAAAACGTAGTGAAATTTTTTGGGTAGATAAGCATTTTCATTTTAAAACTAATGATTTTATCTTTTGTTTTAGGCGAGTTTTAATCAGCGGCAGTGTGACATCGCCGCCAATCATGTTGCGACCGGAATCACCACTCGCTGATCACCGCAGCCTCTTGCCGCGGCGACTGCTGCCGGCCAAGGCGCAAATCGCTCCCGCCGATAAGAAGAAGAATCGAAGATCTCTCGAACTAAACCCTCCGTCCAACGATCATGCACCGTATGACTACCCGAAACTCCTCATATCTAAAACGACCGATTCGCTCAACACAGAATGCCCACGCAAACTAATTAATAAGCAAGATTCCTCAGATAGTTTGAAAAGAGCACTTTTATCTAAAGACGATAAGAAGTGCCCGATAAAGGATACGGACAAAAAACCGGTCGTGAAACAGGATTCCAGCGAAAGCTTAAAGAAATCGTTGCTCTGCCGACAAGACTCGAACGATAGTGCGAAAAGAAGAGACTCCGATCCGAAATGGATCCAAAGGCAGGAAGAGAGTAAGAGGAGCTTGGAAGTGAAACGCGGGGGCGATAAGAAAGGTTTACTGGAGACTGATATAGATGATTCGTGTAAGAGAATATACGAGAGGAGGACGGGTTGCGCCAGGCCTACTTTGCCTCCTGTCGCCGAGAAGGGAGTTTCGCCTAAATCTCCTAATGGGAGTCCTCTTACCCCGGGAGTTGCGGCAGTGGCTGAAGGAGTGGTTCGATGGGGAAGTGGCCTATTATCCCCGAAAGAGGAGCCGAGGTTAAGGCCCGCTAGAAGCTGGTACGGCTATGGAACGTTGCCAACAGACAGCGATAAGGTAAACCATTGAACTTTACTTCAACTTCCTTAAGAAATAACGCTTGATGTAATGAACGTTGCTCGCTTACCGCCTCGGATGTGTGTATTACCTACATGTAATTCTTTTAATGTAAATGTTTCACTTTTCGAAAATTTAAATATTATCTTCCGTATACAATTCTCGTCCTGACAATTTAAATTACAACAAAATTAAAGAATTAGCCGAATCGGTGCAGACTTACTTATGTGATGCTTTACATACGTTCTCGGATAAACAGGTTAATTCTTTAACTAGGCGTAGTTGTCCAAATCCGTAACTATAAGGAAAAGCGAAAAATACTTAAAGGGGTCTCGAGGCAAATTTTGATGAAAACTAAAACTGCATCATTATTTCTCTTTGAATAATTTTCTTTGCCAGAAATCGAACCCGCTGATTTAAATAATAAAAAAAATCAGACAAACACATGTATTCACCACCTAATATTGTCACTAATTATGATTAACTTCTGGGAAGTAATGACATCCGGCAAAATAAAGGAAAAGGCTTAATTTTTAACAAAATCTTGATAAATTTATACATTACTTTATTACCCGTATATAGGTTCCTAATTAATGATGTATTTTTTAAATAAATAATATATTTAATGGTCATCACATTAATTTACATATTACATTTTTATTTATCACTCACAGAACTCGTTTCGTGCGCTCTATATAATAAAAAGGTAATAAACATCCAATAATAGAAAATATCTCGTTGACATTAAAAATATTAAGTCGCAGGAAACATGAAAGTCGAGGTACCAGGAAGTTTTAATTATAAAAAAAAATATTTTTTATAAAATTTAAGGTTGGTAGCAATTAAGTAATTTTAAGTACTTTGTAGTAATTCAGTAATTTGAGTGTAATTATCACTTATTATTTATTTTATAGCCATACTGCAGGTATCTATAGTAACTTAGATTACGTGTTTGAAATTGAGTTGACTGGCTGACTAGAATATGTTGAGGATATTAAGAAACATTCTTTACATTTTCAATGAATATTGATATCACTACAAAGAACCCCATCTGCTGTAAGATAGCCTATTTTTTTTTTTAAATAATGACATACACGATGGCGCAGTGGTCTCTGCGACTGACTGTTGTTCTAACGGTTGCGGGTTCGATCCCCGCTCACGGCAAATATCTGTATTGGCCATACGGATGTTTGTCGTGGTCTGGGTGTGGTAGTGTTGCGTATATTTCCGGACTCCCGACACAAGGTCACAAGATCTTAATGGGAGCCGTTGAGTGTGATGCGTTTATTTAAAAAAAAGTAGGTAAAAAAGTAGATAGTGAGGAGTTTTGTATCCTATTGTTGCTTTCTAGATGATATATACAACTAGATATCCATTCGATTAAAAAATCCTTTGCGTTTGACAGCTGACCGAGAAAGATTAACACTAAATTATTTCGATGTTAATAAATTTTTTAAATCGTTAAGTCAAGTATAGGCCCCGGCAGGGGGTGCAAGTATGAAATAGGTACACGTCCACGTCCCCTAAATATTGAAGAAAATGTACAATTGCAAAGACTTATAAATTAATGCACTATACATATTACGCATTCTTGAAATCTTGAACTGGTATATTAATATATGAACGCTGATAAGCAATACTGTGTCAACCCTCACATACTTAATTTTGAGAAAATGGCGTCTAAAGATGTCAAAGCTATTTTTAATAAATGTGTTTGAAGACGTATGTAAGTATAAATAATTGAAGCTGATTGGTGTAATGAAAAGCTTTATCTAAAAATAAGTTTTGAAAACATGAGATTATTGTATAAATTGCAAAATATTAGAACGCATTCGAAACTCTCAGGTATAAATTAAGAAACTTTTTTCATACTTATGTAATTTAGATTACTTAATTTTTTTAGAATATTGTTAAATAGTAATCCAAATATCAAAATACATTAATATCTCCGAATTTGACTTTATATACTTGACACATTATTGCTTATCAGCATCCATATAATTACTTTAAAACGTCCACATATGAAACTTTAACAATGGTTTTGTAATAGGACAAAAATTATGCATGGAATATCCCACATGACATCATCTTGTAGTATACTAATTGCTCCTTCCGTTTATGGTTGCTGCTTCGCTCCTATGATGTAAAATAGTCTACAACCTTCCCCAAAAATGGGCCACCCATAGAAAGGAGATTTTTTTTAAATCACATCTATAGTTTCAGGGATTACTTATTTATAATATTAGTATCAGAATAACTTGTTTGTAGATATTATTTCTGTTTAATCGAACTCGCAAATAAAAAAATGTCTAAGTTTTATCTCAATCACATAAAACACTTTAAGGCAGCATATAAGACGCACACAAACAAACAATCTTAAATTTTAATCTATCTTTACATACATATAATTAATTCTCCTGATTCACTAACTAGCTGATTCATCAACGCAGAGCTTAAACTGCTGAGGCTATAAAGTTGAAATTTCGGCAGTGCCTTTTAGGCTGTAAGCAATAACTAAGAAAGGGTTTTTCGATATTTCACTCCTAAGAGGGTGAAAAGGGGTAAAAGCGTTTGGGTAGAAATTCTTATTCCGCGGTCGTTAAATACGCCGAAATTAACAGGCGGGACCAAATAATGAATGAAACCACAATTCTTCACCATTTCTTTATTCTATATTTAAAATTTGATCAAACACATTAATATTGATACATGCTATATATTATTAGAAAAAAATCTAGACAGCGTGATTCAGAAATAATAAATACTAGTTCAGCGCCATCTATTTTCCCTAACGTTAATTACACATTCAACAGTCGTATTAACTCAAAACATATTACATATATTTCTGGACGATAGAAATGTAATGTAAAACATAAAACGTAATATTTTATCAGTTTTCTTAATCGATTCTATCACATTTCAAAATATACACGTACGAAACCGCGAAGAATTGCTAGTTATATCATATTATTTACATACAATGATTATATACGTACTTAATAAAGATATTATATACGGTATTATCATTTTAAGATTGTTTATCCTCGTGTTCTTGGGTTTTTACCGAAAATTGATGGGTATTCCATAACATTAGTGTTAACGTATCCTTAAAATCATTAATCCACATTTCATTCGATCGGAAAGTTTATTTTTCCTGATTAGTTGGTTACTAAGTGCATTAAGGAAATATGGTAGTTATTTTTATAGGAATTTCCTATCATAAATAATAAATACAAGCCAAGTGTTTGTCGGTATTTACAAATTGCAGATTTTTATAGAATATGCCTTGTTTTATTAATCGACTTCAAAATAGTAAGTTCTGTATTCAACGTTTTAATGTTCGTGATTTTATCAAAAGTACTGATACGATTTGGATTAGGTTTTCGCTGGTTACATACATTTTCAAGTAAGGTTTTAGTATATAATGTATTAGGATCAGATAAATGTCTCCGGAGGTAAACAAAGAGCTACGGAAACTATATGTATATAATTCCAAAAAAAAAAAAAAAAAAATATATATATATATATATTCTTAATTTAAAAAATATTTATTTTGATTAATTTAATTATTGGCGCTTATCTGAAAAAAAAAAACAAAAATAATTTTTTTTCAACTTCAACACGTAAACTAATATTCTGATCGGATTTATACGATAATACAGTATATTATTTTTAACGTATACCTACCGTGTTTGTCTTCTCAGAACAATAAGCACGAAGTTTTCCTCGCTATTCAAACCATCGACTTGGCATTCGACACCCGCTACACATGTGGAGCAACTGTTCACACAGCGAATAACAATATGCTCCTAACTTATTCCGTAACTATTCTTGTGTAGCGTTCAATGTTTAAACGAAGAGGAAATTAGCTCGACCTGATTGTATAATTTTGCATCATTTAACAATTGTTTTTATGGATTTCAGTTGAATAGGACGTTGAATTTATACCGTTTTGTCTCTGTTACTAACTAGCATTGGTATTATAATGCCTATTGTATTATTGTATTTTACCGAACTGCCATTATGTTATTCATATTTAATATAACGGGTCTTATCGCGATAACTAATAGTAGTAATACCTTTTTATTGATCGACGTTTCGAAGAAGTTTGATTCATCGTGGTCAGCTGGTGACCACGTGAATAGTATGAATCGTGAAAGATTAAAATATGTAATACCATAATGTTGTTGAAGTTCCGTGCCGTAAGCTTACCCCCAGCCGTGGACGACTATTAAAAGATACATGAGTGCTTTCTTCGATGTTATTCAATGCCTTAAGCGCGATCTCTAAACATTAGAAACCTTATTACTATAGCCTATTCTTCTTTACTTGCCTTATTTAGCAAACAAAATGGCGTATTTTAACCACACATAAGAGTTATGCACGAGAATTTGTCGACCAAATGACTGAACTGAATCATTTTTTATAATCAGAAATTGTTAGGAAAAATAATGTTCGAAAATTCGTGATTATCAGGTATTGTTACGAAATAGGACAATTAAAGAAAAATAGACTGTACTGGTTACGTAAGAATTTAAGTCAAACATTATGAACGGATTAAATACGGGTAAAGGCTTCGATTGTGTGCGACAGGAGCTCGGACCAAAGACCGGGTGTGGACGAGCCGCGCGCTATACCAGTGTACGAAGTGGAGCTGGCACTCCTCCACATCGGCAAAGATCAATTCGTTGCGGATCGTGAACGTGGTGCATAGCTAGGCCGGTGTCGTTCCAGCTCAAAGACTAGAACTAGCTAAAGACTAGACTTTGAAAAAAGAAACAAAATAATGTTTTAAATAAAGCCAGTCAAAAAATATTGTGATGACTCTGTGATATTGGAGATAGAAGTTAAAATGTAATGTTTGAATATTTTGCTGCAAGAAAATTGATTTTAAAATAAAGACAATTGTCGAATGTTAAACATCGTGACCACAATCTCTTTGATATTGGAGATCGAGACAGAAGGTCATCAGAATTGTAATCATATACGCGAATACATATCTACAACGTCCTTGTTTTATTATAAAAGAATGTAAAATTTGAACTAGCACGTTCGCGACTTCGTTCGCGTAGTATTCAGTTATATAGAGCTCCTGTTTACATCGCATTCCCACGGGGACCGTGTATTTTTTCAATATTAAAAGTAATCTATGTTCCTTTTATATAATCGGTATTATATTTTTGAGTTTATTCGTTACAAACATACATAAAAAAAACAAATCTTACAATTTTATACTATTAGTATAGATTTTAGACACGTTTATTTACAGTTATTTATGTAAATATTCTCACAAGTTCCTCTAATTTTTGTGGTTCCGCGTCAAAAGGGTCCGTTTTATTAAGCTTACGGCAGCGTCCGTTAGTTAAACGTTTACCATAATAATTATAAAATAATTTGCAACCGACTTCATCACGTAAACTTAAAAAAAAATCAACTTCAAAAGTAATTTCGTTTACTTGGATGACAGAATTATCCCAATAATTTTGATTTAAAAACCAAATTACTAAACTGACTTGGATGAAAATTGTATGGAACCATCTAGGAAGTTTAAACATCACAATGTCTTTGATGTCGAATAACAAAAGGAATGACCTTTAAAACAAAGCAAAAACAAATTGTTTGAGCTGTCTTTTAGTAATCGGGGAAAATATAAAAAAAGTTCTCGATGCACTGAGAATCTCCATTTTTAAACTTTGCTTAAAAAGTTAAACCAAGTAGAAGTGTAGTAGTAAATTAGTCTGGTGCCACAGAACCCACGCTGCGTTAATCACAATCGGACTTGTCGGTTTTTATTAAACCTGCCTGATTGTTAATGTTCTTTTGAATAACATTTCGTAATCGACGATAGTATAAATGAAAATTGGTTTTATAAATATGTTTTTATATAACTATATATAAATATAATTATGTTTATGACTTGTTTAGATTTGACGAATAAAATTGATTATTGAATAACTATTTTTTTATTGTTGGTAATATTTAAGGCGCGTATAATTAAAAAAAAAATAATAATAAAAGCGTATATTGTTCTACAATGTTTTTTTCGTTTATAATTTAGATGATAAACGAGAAAAAAAAATTTAATCGTGTTAATAAATATGTAAATATTGTTAGTAATATTTATGAATATATTTAAATAATATATGAAATATGTCTTCAAATTTATTAAAGCAAAGCGTATGTTGAGATAGACGATACAGTTCTTCGCAGCACAGCGCAGAGCAAAACATTTTAAATTACGAATAAGTGTATGCGTACCTGCATCGCAGATATACTCGTGACCATGTTATGGTAGGTAAATTTTTCAATATGATAATTTTTAAACCGATTCAGCTACGGCGACTGTCTTTTGCAGTTTTGTCAGTCACTGATGTTGATGCGTCTTCACATGACTAACGTGTCACCCAATTACTAAGCTATTGAGTTATAAGAAGCAGTAAAAATAATTTAAAAAGATCAACAATTTAGTCAAAACATTAACGTCTCCGAAACAAAGGGACTTCTACTAAAACGATTTTGTGTCATTTGGTCACTTATGAACTATAACCCTCTTCAAGTTAATCGTTTACTTTCAGGGCTCCTGTGTAGTGCTGTATGAGCATGACTCGAGTCGAAGATATGACGAAATTCGACTTAACTTATTTCGCACGATAGTCGTTATATTAATTAATTTGAAATTAACAAAGTCTAATACGGTATCGTTACCTCTCATTACCGGTCTATGTGGGTCAGTCTCTATTGTTCGTGGGCAGATGAATTAATGGAGGTCACTTGCCTGTGACACCTCAGCCCGCTTAGTCGAATATCCGTTACATGTGCTACTTCAGTTATTTTCGTTTCCTTATATTTCCTTTGTGTTTAAGTTTGAAATTTTAACGGAATATGTTAAATTATGCCATTATGCAATAACAAAAGGCGTTCGTTTCATTTGCGGGTGATCCACCCTGGGAGCTCCAGGCGGAGGTGCTTGCAGAAGTGTTCCGCTTCCGGGCGAGCGTCGGGGCGAGAGGAGAGCGTCCGAGTGCGGATCGAATTGGGAGGATCAGGGCTCTGGCCCAGAGAGCCCTGATTGAAAGGTGGAAGGAGGACCTGAGGTCTCCGGCGGCTGGCCTGGCGACTGTTGAGGCTGTCCACCCTCACCTTGATCGCTGGGTTAAAAGGCGACACGGGGTACTTACCTTCCGCCTGACGCAGTTGCTTACTGGGCACGGATGCTTCGGTAAGTATCTGCACCAGACGGCAAGGAGGGAGGTGTCCCCTGTCTGCCATGAGTGTGGCGCGCCCGTTGACACGGCACGTCACACTCTGGAAGAGTGTGCCGCCTGGGGACCCCAGCGCCAAGCCCTGGTGGCAATAGTAGGTGGAGATCTCTCGCTGCCGAGCGTGATTTGTGCCATGCTTGACAGTGAGGGATGCTGGTCGGCCATGGTCTCCTTTAGCGAGTCTGTCATGTCGCTGAAGGAGACGGCGGAAAGGGAACGAGAAGCGGACGCTCTCGCTGACCCGATCCGCAGACGACGACCAGGAGGAAGACGACGGCGTTATGCGCATCTTCTTCCTCCTCCGTAAGGAAGATACGAAGTGCCTTCCACACACCACCAGGGCGGGAGAGCGCTCTCGGTGTCCGTGAGCGCTCTTTAGGCGAAGACGGCCTGTCTAGGCGGGCCAACCGTCGGGGCGTCATGGTAGCATGCTCAAGCGATCCCGTGACGTCCTACGAAGACGATGAGGGCACCGCTGGGGTTTAGTGGGTAGTCTGGTGCATTCAGTTCCAGGAGTCCCACATACCCGCCTGATCTCCCAGGCGGGATGCATAAAAGCATTCCCCAGCGACAAAAAAAAAAAAAAAAAGGCGTTCGTTTCATTCGTAAATTATCGAACGTTTTAAGTATTAATGTATTTTTGTAATTTAAATATTCTTAACTCGAAAAAAACTTTATGCTAATATTATACAGTTGAACTGTTTGTTTGTTTGTTTGAACGTGTTAATCTACTGGTTCGTGTTGAAAAATTCTTTTTGTGTTAGATAGTTTATTTATTGAGGATGCCTATAGGCTATATTGCATTACATCAAGCAGTAACTATAAAGGCGAGTGAAACCGTATAGAACAGCTAGTTATTGATATAATTAATGCGCCTAACAATGAAAAGTAATAATCGGAGACTTTCATGCAAAAAGTACTGAACGGAATTTGATGAAACTTTATAGTGATATAGCTTTCTAGCGATCTGTCTCGGCTTCTTCCGGGTGAAACACAGACTTACAACCCTTAATTCATTAACTTAAGGGTAAAATTTTTAGAAACCGCTGGTATACATTTTAGCCCTAGTGGTTATGGTTCCGCGTTGATGAATCAGTCAGTCAGGATAAATAATTATATATGTATAGCTAGATACATCACAATAACACGTAAACTACTTCTTATCAACTTATCACACGACCAAAGCCGGGAGTGGATGCTAGTAGTATTATAAAAGGTCGTTACACTAGTCAGTCAGTTTATCGACTTAATTCCGAAAACATTCGATAAGAATAACCAGACAAGTGAATTTTCAAACTAAGCCCTCAGGCTACGTCACAGCACTACCGCTAAGTCAGCACATCTTAGATCGAGGAAGTGACATCACTGAATGCGAACACGGAATCATTCGCACTTCAATTAGCAATTCCTACTTTTTGCCTTATCAAGGAAACGCCGGGACGTAGCGACACAAGTCGACGACATTACACGAAGCGCGTCCGACGTGCGTGGACGTAGTCGCGCGCGCATTGTCATTGGCGTGTCGGGTAACACTTTCGTTTTTCATATAACTTATCTATAAATGTGAAAGCGTATTAGTGAAGTGCAGTGTTGCGTAATAGTGAAGTGGTCAATTTCGAACGTTTTCGTGTGATTTGGATCGTTTGATAATGCCGAATGACGTTCGACGTACTCGAGTAAGATTAACTACGTATTGGATTTGTTTTTTAATATTAATTCTAAATGATCATCGTTAGTATCCATGACATTGCTTAATTAATATTAACGTATACAATTCTGTAAAGAAACTTGACAAAAAATCTATTATATTGTTTTTCTTAAAACACAAAAATAAACAAACTTTTGTTTATAATTTTTTTAATTAAACTGAAAATTAACTTTGTCTGATATTTCTACGTTAAACTAAATGTAAAGAAACACATATATACGTGAAGAAATACTATAATATAGTCATTTGTAATCAAATAAGTGGATTTGTAGTCAAACATCGCTCATAATAAATCTTTAATTATAATGATTTGACCTTCGCCTTCGCATTTGACTGTATAGAGTAATAAATTTCATCTTCACCTAAAATTTACAAGTAACCAAGATTTCTTATTAAGTTTGTTTTATATTAATAAAAAAATAATTTTCCATCTTCTAGTTTTTCACGAGGAGTAATTATGTATTTTTCTTTTTACTAGTCTTTATACTATTGATATTAAATGAAAAAATTAATGTCAATAGTATAAAGACTTTTAGCACATAACCCTGAACAGATAAACAGAACATTCCTCATTATAATGTTACCAACATGATGTTTTGATAAAAGAGGTAATATGATTTTTTTTTTAATATTCGTTTAACGAATAGTAAATGGGTACAAGGTTACGTGTTTCAAAAATGTTCAACTAACGATGCTTTATCAATAAATGAAAGAATTGGCTTAAACTTGTCTCAAATGCGAATATATTTGAATACATATAACACGTGTGTGAAATGTATAAAAAATAAGGATGAGCGTATACTAAGACGGAGACGAAAGTGCCACCGAAGCACAGCGCAGCGCAAAACAAATTTTCTAAAGTATATACAAGTAAAATAAAGAGCTTAGCACGTGCGATGCAGATGCTCTTGTGATTCTGTTGTGCTTTGTTGTATCTCAGCATACGCCAAGGCTAATGAAAGGAATGAGTGTTGGGTTATGAATTTAAAATATAAGGAAATATTTTAAAAGAGCAGATGTTTAAACTTATAGTTACAGGTTACAACTGCGTACTGTGTCAAAGCTGTAATATTCCACAGTTTATAATCTATATATTAACATGTAAAGCAAAAACATTGTACCCCATTTTACGAGAATTGCACGTATGTAAATTCATATACTAACATTTATATAGACAAGGAGTGCAGAATGCTAATACTTTGTTTAATTATCTATACTTATAATAAATCTGTAGAGAGGTCAATTCTGTACATTAAATATATTTTCAAAATAACTATCAGGGGGTGATTAGTGATCGATACTGATGCCAAAAAGGCAATCAGTAAAATTTTTGTCTGTCTGTCTGTCTGTCTGTCTGTCTGTCTGTCTGTATGTATGTTCCTTATAGAAACAAAAACTACTGGACGGATTTTAACGAAACTTAGTACAATTATTCTTCATGCTCCTGGGCAGGTTATAGTATACTTTTCATCACGTTACAATCAATAGGAGCAGAGTAATAAAGGGAAAACGGGAGACTTTACTCCAATTTTTAAGCTTCCGTCGCCTATGCAGCCTTAATGGTTAAAGTTACATAGAAATCATGTATGACGGAAATATTCTACATAAAATTTCCTAAAAAATATCCCACAACAGCATATGTCTATCTTTTATGGTTGACTCACAATAACACGTGTAACTCCTGATAGGTTAGCAGTTCGGAGAATTCTGATTATATTTGTTTACTCTTACGTTTATAATACTCTCACTCATCACTAATTTATAAAAAGTTAACATTATTACCTATAAAATAAAAAAAATCATAGAAATCAAGTATTGTGGATTGACATATTATCTTCTTCTTCTATACTTATAATAAATCTGTTGAGAGGTCAATTCTGTACATTAAATATATTTTCAAAATAACTATCAGGGGGTGATTAGTGATCGATACTGATGCCAAAAAGGCAATCAGTAAAATTTTTGTCTGTCTGTCTGTCTGTCTGTCTGTCTGTATGTATGTTCCTTATAGAAACAAAAACTACTGGACGGATTTTAACGAAACTTAGTACAATTATTCTTCATGCTCCTGGGCAGGTTATAGTATACTTTTCATCACGTTACAATCAATAGGAGCAGAGTAATAAAGGGAAAACGGGAGACTTTACTCCAATTTTTAAGCTTCCGTCGCGTATGTAGCCTTAATGGTTAAAGTTACATAGAAATCGTGTATGACGGAAATATTCTACATAAAATTTCCTAAAAAATATCCCACAACAGCATATGTCTATCTTTTATGGTTGACTCACAATAACACGTGTAACTCCTGATAGGTTAGCAGTTCGGAGAATTCTGATTATATTTGTTTACTCTTACGTTTATAATACTCTCACTCATCACTAATTTATAAAAAGTTAACATTATTACCTATAAAATAAAAAAAAAATCATAGAAATCAAGTATTTTGGATTGACATATTATATTTCCCTATTAAATTACGATAGTTAATCTGTCTGTCACATCAAAATCACTGAACCCTGAGGAAGGACATACGCTACTTTTTTTCGAAAAACGACGAAAACGCTGACGAAGTCGCAGGCAAAAGCTAGTACATAATAAATACATTAAACCTATAAAAACATGACTCAAACTTCCACTCACTATATATACTCTTTTGTTTGTTGTTAAACTCTGAGGTCAAATTGAGAATAGATTATCTGTGGTTAATATTGAAATCGGTTGTAAATTTGAAATATAGTCGACTAATGTGACCGCTAGGCGACCACTAGTATAAATAAATTAGTTATAATCGCAAATTTTTTATTGATATCAAGTCATAGTACCCATTAAGTACACAAAAATTTTAACTAATAAGTTGTTAAATATTCTATGTATTTAACAACTTATAAGTTAAAATTTCTTAAGGGCAAGAATTACTCCGTTCTACGACTGTACAATTTGCCCTTTGCGTTTATGGTTACCGCTTCGCTTCTATGAGTCGTAACGTGATGTAATATAGCCTATAACCTTACTCAATAAACGGGTTATCCAAAGCAAAAATGATTTTTCAATCTGCTTAGTAGTTTCGGAGCCTAATAAATGCAAATAAACAAACAATCAAATCTTTCCTTTTTATGATATTAGTGTATACAGATAATAATAATTTTATACACAATACAAATCTTTCGCGAGTGGTGAGTACCGATAAAAAATGACATTATCCAAAACTATTAAAAATCAAATAAAATACTAAACACAACACTAATAAATACAACAGTTTCAGCATAAATAACTTCCACACCTATCTTTAATTAAATATTTGTTTTATTTATTAGGCGAGAATTACATTTGTAACTTTTACTCACGTGAGCGCTATAAAACAACTCTGTAACCTAGCAACAGCTACATCGTAAGTAGTTATGAAAGCTGGTAACAAAAAATAAGGCTCTGACAGTAATTTTTTTAGGTGTGAAGCAATTAAAAACAACTTATATAAACTTTTACGAAAGTCTGAGAGTAAAATTTATACGTGTAATTCTCGCCTAAAACTTTAAAATAAAAACATTGAATTTTTTTATTTTTATTCTTTGGAATAAAAATATATTAGTATAGTTTGTGATTTGTTACGTAATAATTGTAAAATAATATTTTTATGACAATAATAAATTATTATTTTTGACATATTTACTTAATTTGAATTTAAATCTAATATTAAGGTAAATATTTGTTACATTACAGAATTACAAATGATTTTTGGAGCGTAAAGATGTCAACCACCTTCCATACCATATTATGGTAAAGACAAGTCCTGTTCTTGTTTATTAGGCGAGAATTGTTAGTTTTGCTCACAAACTATCATGCGATCTACCTAAATTGTTTATTATTGATTTTACACCTGAAAGAATCGACTGTCCGTGACATATTTACGTATAGTAAATACGTACATACGTATACCTCATCTACCTTGGTCATTGTTATTAAGTTACAGAGTTGTTTTATATCAATTACAAGAGTAAAAATTACACGTCAAATCCTAAGGCGAGAATTACACTTATAAGTCTTGCTCTCAGACTTTTGTAAGGATTTACGTAAGTTATTTCTCATTGTTTTACACCTGAAAGAATTTACTGTCAGCGCCTAATTTTTGACATGTGAATGTTAGCTTTCGTTACGACTTACGATGGATTTCTTTTCTAGGTTACAGAACGAATACTACTGTTTATTTAATCCAGTAGTTTAGTGTAAACGTTGCGAGTTAATGTTTTTTAAATTGATTGTTCAATACAGAGGTAATGGTGATTTGACAATAGTCAAACAAATAGGTCTATCTACAGCGTCACCGGCTGATAATATCGAGTTTGCTATTGGCTGGCGATAAGGCGTGACGTCATCGCGCATTAAAGATGTATTGTGAACATCAATAAATGTTTTCTGTATTTGCATTATCAAGGATTTTCATAATAATCTAAAGAGTTCATAGTACCGTTTTTTTTTCTTAATTAACCGTTTTCTTTAGCGTAAAACGGAACTATTCTTCTCACGTCATGATTAAAATCACTACTTTGAAACATTGTAACGGTCAGTTGATGTAAAATAAAATAATATTTTTGTGCCATTTTTTTTTCCTCGTTCCCAAGACTTTGAATGGGATTTGATAAAATTTTGTGTATTAAGTCTCATCTGCGTGAGCACTCGAAACGTTCGAGAACTTAATCTTCAAGTACTTCTCGTTTGTTCGTTATAAAAATTACCTTTTTTCGTGTGTTTTCAAAGAAGTGTGTAATATAAAACACTTATAGATAATAATAAAATTATTTTGCTATTATTTGCTGGTAACAACATAAATCTGTCTATTATCTTGTTTAAAACCTCCTGTTTTTAGCCAAGTCACTAAAATAGTTTTATCGAACGGAATTCGTTTCAAAAAACATCTACATGGTATTCAGAATCGAATAACACTTCACTCATATTGATTGGAAAATTTAGTAAAGTCTAACTCCTGGACACGGATATTTCGGCTATCTGGCAATTCTAGGTACAGGTGACCTGCCTGCTCGTTTGTTAGCTATTATTATAAAGATATGTATACATTAACATGTAAAAAAACGTGATTCACGCCCGCCCTTCAAGATGTTTCAAATGATTCGCAGCGATCGCTCGCGTCAGAGCGAAAATAAATAAAACAATGAGTACATTAGATTACGTACTCGGTGCGCGCGTACTGGCGTTTAAATATTTATACCAGTGTAAGTGCGGAGGTACAGTCGTGTGCGGAATTAAATTAATTTTCAGGTTGCCGTGTCTAAAATATGCTGTCCAACAATCCGCAGTGGAGCGGTGTGGTGGATTAAGCTCTTGAACTTCCTTATTTATATAAGAGGATGCCTTTCCTCAGCAGTGAGATGTTTACTGATTTACTGGTTTACTTGTTAATTTACGTGTCTATAGAAATATGACAAAGCTGAAGAGTTTGTTTGTTTGATTGAACGCGCTAATCTCAGGAACTACTTGTCCGATTTCAAAAATACTTTCAGTGTTAGACAGCCCATTTATCGAGGAAGGCTATAGGCTATATATTATTACGCAAAGACTAAAAGGAGTGGAGCAAAAATGAAGAATGTTTTAAAATCGGGAAATATTTTCCTATTGAGAAAGCTTACGCTGCGTGCGCTGCGTGAACGGTTAAAGTTTTGCAAAAATCATGTATGACAGAATTGTTCCCCTATAAAAGTTCTAAACAAAAGACCGCGACAGCATATGTCTATCTTTTAAGGTTAGCTTAGTATAACCTTTTTCATGCTAACCGAATTTGGTCTAAAATAATGCATTATTAGACCAAAGTAACTATTCCACGCGGACGAAGTCGCGGGCGGAAGCTTGTCTAAAATAAAAAAAAACTACAAACGACGTTTTCTGTAATAATAGTAAATACAAGTGTCATCATTTGAGTATTTATAGTGCAAACTGTCTCAGATTGGTCAAGCGTAAATCGAATGTGAATGATAAGAAATCTTGTTTTTTTTTGCGTTGAAGTCGCGCTTCATCCGATGTAAATGCTAAGGGATCTTGTTTTTTGCGTTAAAGTCGCGCTTTACCCGATTTAATTGATAATAGATCTAGTTTTTTTGCGTTAATGTTGCGCTTTACCCGATGTAAATGCTAAGGGATCTTGTTTTTTATTTAAAGTCGCGCTTTACCCGTTTTAATAGTTCCTTAAAAGATTTGTGGTCACTGCGGTTCGTACTTGTAGGTATAACGACGTGTTTTCCTTTTTTAATAGAGGAAAATTAAACACATACATTTTAATTTTACTTATAATTTATTTTTTTCTTAGTAAATTCCATATAAATTGTCAATTATTATTATTTTCGTTACGTAAATAAAAATCATAGCATTGTAATAATCAATTTACTACAAGTAGTGTTTTTAGCGCCTTTATATATATTGTTTATTTTTAACCGACTTCAAGAAGGAGGTAATTAATCAATTCCGATATAAATACCTATGGATAGATTTGCAAAATTATTTTTGTTGAAAGAGCATTCTTTCAGCTTGGTGCCATCTATTATTTTATTAAAAACGATTCAGTAAATTGCTTACAGTATCAAAATAAGTAGAATTTCGAAGGGGAAATTAATATTATTTTGTTGGTTGCTTTTTTTAAAGTTCGTATATTAAAATAATATACATATAACATTATAACATATAGTAAAAAAAAGTAATGTAACAGCCTGTACATGTCCCACTGCAGGGCGAAGGCCTCCTCTCCTATTAAGGAGAAGGTATATAACATATAGTTAAATTTATTTTATTTCAAAGCGGTGATTTATTTATTTTTATTTATTTATTTAAACTTTATTGCACACAAATGAAAAATATAAACTACATAAGAAAATACACAGAGAGCATGCAAAGGCGGTCTTATTGCTATAAGCAGACAACCTTATGGTTAGAGGAATTCAAGTTATTGAGTGCGGGGATGTGCAAAATAGACAAAAATATTTAGTTATTAAAGATAAAATAAACCTACATAAACATTACATACCAATATACTTTAAATAAATACATATACATAGATATAACTATTGTGATTTAGTCTTAGCCACAAGCTTGTCGCTATGACCTATATCTGTTTTTGACAGCTGCAACATTCATATTATATACTAGCTGCCCCATTCACCTGCTAAGGGGTAAATAAAATTAAAAAAAAACCGCCGATGTAGAGAATTTATTTTTAAGTAAAAGTAACCATATAAATTTGATGCTTCGTACTTTGAAAAAGACGGACTTTTAAACAATCGTTCATCCCTTATTTTACCCCCTAAAGGGTGAAATTTCCAAAAATTCTTCTTGGTGGATTTCAAGTTTTGATGAATCAGTCAATCAGTCAGAACAAGTAATTATTTATTTATTTATTTATTCTTTATTGCACACCAATACAAAAAAAAGGTAGAAAAACATACTTAAAATAAATACAAGGTTACGACCCGCCCTTCTCGCTCGCGTGCAATGAAAATTTTTACGACATCACATTACATATCTTTGAAAATCTCAGTGTCTATTATATGCGTGTATTATATACATATAAACCATCTCATGAATCAGTCTTTCGATGAAAACCGCATTAAAATCCATTTAAAAGGTTTAAGTGCTCACGGCAGGAAACGGCTTTGTTTTACGCAACGTAAAGAAGATAAATACTAACGTGACCGACTGTACAGTTGATATCACGAGCCTGATACCTTCACGTGCCTGAGCTATTGTTTGTGATTTAAATATCTTTTCGTCTTCGTGCGGTGTTCCAATGTGTCCTCGAAAGGTATATTTTATGTTAAAAACGCTAAATTGGTAAGGTTATTCGTTCGTTGTTGGGTGTGTTGGTTATAGCATACTAATGCCAGATGGTGTTAATGTACTTTTATTCTTTAAGCATATAATTTAATATTAGGTATAAGGTGGAAGAGTGTTTGGATGCACTTATCTCTGTAACTATTGCTCGATATGGATTTTTTTGTAATCTGTATCTATAGGTACTAATATTATGTTAAACGAATAAAACTGACTGGCTGACATTTTTATTGGCCGATCGATCAACGCTGAGCTTAAACCGCTGGGTCTAGAAACATGAAATTTTGCACGAACGTTCTTTACAAATAGTAAGTGTGTACTAAGGGAGGATTTCTGAAAATCCATACCCTAAGGGTTTAAAAGTTTGTTAGGTTTCAAATTAATAAGTATACGCGGGCGAAGCTATGAGAAACTGCTAGTTAATACATACGAATACATTTATTTATTAATAATATCGTGGCGGCCGATATTAATTGTTTTACTACCAGCAGATAAACATGAAATAAACATGGAAAGTGTCACGATTACAATACAATAATAACAATATCGAATTACTATTTAAACAGTTATTGTACGTGTATAATAACAGTGCACGCCGGTTTCCCAGAAGTTCAGTCGACGATAATAATACTGTTTTAATTCGCCTGACTCACGCACCGTTTGCTTTGATAAGTCGAGGAAAAGCTCGGGGACCTTGGGAGTAAAGCCGTCTAAACTGCGAATTGTTGAAACGTTTTTAATAAATTCAACCTTCTAAAACTATCCCTTTTTAAAAAAAAAGGTCAAGTAGGTTCTGTATTCGACCCGTATGTATGTACGTTTGTGTGGCCGCGATTTACTCAAAAGCTACTGGCCCGATTTGGATGGGGTTGTCTCTAGTTAAATACATATTTTTCAACGGTTTTAGTGTAGAATATATTAGTATATGAATATCTTCGGAGATAAATAACGGAACTCCTTAATCACTAACCCGATTACTCTAAGATGCCGTGACCGATATGATTAATTCTCTATTTGTTTAAAAGGGTATATCATTAGTCCAATAGGATTTTCATCAAAATCGGGTCAGTACTTCTGGTATAAGTGAGTCATTCGTGTAGCCAAAATTAAGAATTTTACTTCTGAAGTCGATTCCTATTTCCTTAAATAACATTACAAAAGACGTACGTAGGAAGCTTTTAAAGGTAATAAAATCCCTATATGCATTTAAGTACTAGAACTCCATAAGCAAATACCATGAACCCTAAAGCGACCTACTTTTGTGACAACAATATTTCGTGACGATAAATAAATCGCATTTCTCAAATAGAATACTCAATATCGTCATTTCAGTAACAAATTGCTCTGTATTATCGTCAACTTGCTTCTGCACGCGATATTTGGACGCTGATAAGCAATTCTATGTCAAGCCACACGGACTCTATTTTGAAAAAATTGCGTCTAAAGATGTCAAACCTTTTCTTAATTAATTAGTTTGTAAAAGTTTATATCCATCTTTGTTTTATTTTGATAAAAATTATAATGAATTGAAAGCAAGTTGGTATAATAAAACGTTTTATGTAATTATAAGTTTTTTTGGCCGATTACAACTAGCGGAATAAATAACTTTAAAGATATTGTGACCGATAAATTATCAAACTTAAATATGAGATTGAGTGATCCAAATAAACTTTATGGTTCCTTTTTTAATTTGCTTATCACCGAATTTAATAAGATTTTTAAAACAAAAACATTTTATAAAAATACTAAATTAAAATTTAGTGATTGGGCAACCGTAGGTATACACAAAAGCAGAGATAAGCTATATGAATTGTACAGTATGAAGCAGCTTAATCAATCCATTAAATTTAAAGAATATGTAAAAAACTATTCCAAAATTTTTAAATCGGTTTGCATGTACGCAAAATCTAAATATATTAAAAACAAAATTTTAAGTTCGGACGATAAAATTAGGGCTACATGGGATGTTATCAATAGTATGTCGGGACAGCGAAAGAATAATAATGAAAGGATTAAACTACAGGTAGATAAAGTAAATATTACTTCGGAAGTAGAAGTGGCAAATGTTTTTGAAAATTTTTTTGCTAAAATACCTAACGAGGTAACATCCCATTTAAACTCATCTACATTAGACGCTACCACATTACTAGAAAATAACGTCGCTCTATGTAGTGTCCGTTTTTCGTTCGAATACGTTAGTCCTTCTGATATTATTAAAACATTTAAATCGTTAAATATTAAAAAATCCAATGATTTATGGGGCATATCAGTCAAATTACTTAGTACTATCATTAATGATATTGCTCCTCATTTAGCTTTAGTTTTTAATACATGTGTAGATTCAGGGTCGTTTCCTGACCTTATGAAAAATAGTAAAATAATACCTCTTTTTAAAACAGGGAATAAGTGCGATCCCAGTAATTACCGGCCAATTTCTATACTCCCATCTTTAAGTAAAATTTTCGAAAAAATTATTTTAAATCAACTTCTAGTACATTTTAAAGCTAATAATATTTTCCATAGTGAACAGTACGGGTTTACGAAAGGTCGTTCTACGACTGATGCGGGAGTGGCCCTTCTAAAACATATTTATGATGCTTGGGAAAAGTCACAGAATGCTATCGGAGTTTTTTGTGACTTATCAAAAGCGTTTGATTGTGTTGTACATGAAACGCTATTGAAGAAACTTAATTATTATGGTATTAAAGATAAAGCTCTTGATCTAGTTGCTTCATACTTAAGCAGTAGAATTCAACAAGTTACTATTAACGGAACAAAGTCTTCTGGATCTGTTCTCCAAATGGGTGTTCCACAAGGATCAATTTTGGGTCCTTTTTTATTTTTAATTTACATTAATGATTTGCCTTTTTATGTTAACAATATTTGTGATATTGTGTTGTTTGCTGATGATACTTCATTAATATTTAAAGTCGACAGAAAGAAAGATAAGTATGACGACGTAAACAATGCACTATCGCATGTACAGAAATGGTTTACTCTAAACAATTTAGTTTTAAATGCCAAAAAGACGAAATGTGTCGAATTTGCACTACCTAACGTTAATAAACAAAATTTTAATCTTGTTTTGAATAATGAAATACTTAATGTAATTGATAGTACAGTATTCTTGGGCATTACTTTAGATTCAAAACTTCAGTGGAGGCCCCATTTGTCATCCCTTGCAGGAAGACTCAGCTCCGCAGCTTATGCTGTTAGAAAAATTAAAAATTTAACTGATATTGATACTGCTCGTCTAGTATACTTTAGTTACTTTCACAGTGTTATGTCTTATGGTATATTACTTTGGGGTAATGCCACAGACATTGAGACTGTATTTTACTTATATGTATTTTATTTATATTACTCTTACAAAAAAGAGCTATTCGAGCAATATATAGTCTCGGAGCTCGGGACTCCCTTAGGGATGTATTTAAGAAGATAAATATTCTCACGGTTGCGTCACAGTACATTTACGTTAATATTTTATATATCTTTCAAAATAGTGATGGTTTTCCTAAGAACAGTGACAGGCATTGTGTAAACACTAGAAGAAAAAATAAACTTTTCATACCAAACTTTCGTCTTCATAAAGTCAGTTCATCGTTTCTGGGATTTGGTATTCGCATCTATAATAAAATCCCGCAAACAGTTTTACATTTGCCACTTAATAAGTTTAAAGCCTACGTTAAAAAATCTTTAATAAATAAAGCATATTATACCATACAAGAATATTTTGACGACAAAGAGGCGTGGATTTGATAAGCGTTGATTTTCTATCCGGATAACATAATTAAAATGTAATAAAAATACATTATGTATAAATGATTTTAAAAGAGTTACTATCGAGTTTCTTGCCGGTTCTTCTCGGTAGAGACTACATTCCGAACCGGTGGTAGCTTTATAAAAATTAAAAATTAAAATATGACATGTAACTTGACGATTCGAAAGTGCTGTTAAAGCCCATTTGAATAAAGTATATTTTGAGTTTGAGTTTGAGTTTTTATTCTATAAGATTATTGCATGAAACACACTTCAAGTCGAAACATTAAATCAAAAAACTTTCTTCCCTAATTATTTAGTTTAGATGACTTGATAACTTTTATAATAATGTTAAATATGAAACGCATTATCGGAATACATCAATATCTGCGAATTTGACTTTTTTTGTGCGTTGACACATTATTGCTTATCAGCATCCAATTATAAACTAAATGTTGATTGTTCATTAATAGCGGTAATTTATTTATTTAATAAAAAAAATATATAAATAATTTTTTTATTTATTTTTTATAAATAACGCATCACACTCAACGGCCCCCATTTAGATCTCATGACCTTGTGTCGGGGGTCCGGAAACACTCACAACACTAACACAAACACCCAGACCACGACAAACATCTGTATGACCAATACACACATTTGCCGTGAGCGGGGATCGAACCCGCGACCGGTAGCGCTTTACTCAGTTGCAGTGACCATTGCGCCAACGCGTCTGTCGAAAATACTTAATATAATAATGAATTTTAACATAAAGTAAATCAAAATTAGCTAAAGAATATATATATTAAACTATTTACATCTTAATTAATACAAAAAATAAAAAAAGGATTATTTTTTACAAAACATTGTAGACCTCATCTAAGCCACTGCATCTGGGTAAAGTTCCCAAAATACTGGCAGCATTACCCCGTTGAATGGCCAAATAGCGGTTGATTTAAAAATATAAGACCTAACTGGTGGGAAATATGAAAATAGCTTATTAATTTTCGAATTATCTTTTAATATTATAAACGAATCAATGATGTTTGAAAAAAAAATAATTGTAATATTATAAAAAGGTAAAATTTATTTGTAAGTTTATTTATATAGGAGTAATCTCTGAAATTATTACTTTTGAAAAAATCTTTTTGCGGTATATAGCCCGAATATTGAGAATGGTTATATAGGCTATATAGTTATATAGTAACTATCGAGTTTCTTGCCGATTCTTCTCGGTCGAATCTACGTTCCGAACCGGTGATAGCTTTTATATTTTATATATATATATATTTGTATTTTTTTGTTTTTTCGTGTATTGATGATTCAAAAGTGCTCGTGAGAGCCTACTTGACTACAATATTTTTTGATTTTGATTTTTGATACGACTCATAGGTGCGAAGCAGTAGGAAAGAATCTAATCTGACCATAAATGTATTGCACTACGTACTTACAACTTCTTTCTTTACAATATTAATGCTATATATTGCGATTTCTAAAAGTGCCTTGAATTGAGTGACAGAAATCAAATTAAATGATTTGTAAGACATTTTTTGTACATTTACGATACTGCTATTAAGTATTTGGTTTTTATTTACTTGTTAATTGCACGGAAATTATTTTATTGGTGGTCCAATTCGTTTTGCACCAATTAAAGTATTGTTGATATATTTTTTATTATTACCTAATAGAGCAAGAAGTTATTATATTCATCTTATTTTTTGCATTTTATTTTAGCTCGAACTCTTATGTAATGGCTTATGTGATTTGATTCGATCTTGTTAAATTGTTATGGAGGAAAGTGGAAAACACTCGATTTTGTAAGCAGGCAACTTGCCAAAAAATAATGTTGACTAACTCTGTTCTCTGTTGTCTGGAATAACTAATATATATGATTGTTCTGTCCATTCGTTAATGTATTACTATTCCTTGCTGCTTTGTCTGATAAAATATAACATTTATATATCCTGTTCTGAAAATGAACGTCTTATGAAAATGGGATTTCGTTGCTAAATATATCAACTTAGGTACTTTTGTCTCTGTCTCAGTTTAAAAAATATTTTTTGGTAAACATTTTTGGATCTTTGGATATTTCTTTTTGGAAAAATTAAAAACACTGACAGTAAACTGTTTCAGGTGTAATGACAAACAAGTTATGTAAATGTTTACGAAAGTCTGAGAGTAAAACTCGTAAGTGTAATTCTCGCCCTCAGTATAAAAAAATTAAGTCTGGTTGTTGTGAGTTACTTGTAACGTTTATAATTTATTTAACACGTGTATTTGATTAAAACGAAAGATATCATATTTTCCGATGACAGATAAGATTAGTATTCGTTACTAACAGGTTAAGATGTTTTGAATATACAATAAAATAGTAAAACGAAATATGAGCTCTGTGTAATTTGGTTTTCACAAGTAAGCTAATCTTTTAGTGTTTGCATACTTGAGGCCTTTACAGAGGTGTACAATGTACAATGTTAGTGGTACAATCTCACATTGATACTGATATGCAATACTGTGTCAAGCCACACGGACTCCATTCTGAGAAAATGGTGTCTAAAGATAACATACGCATTCTTAATAAATTGGTTTAAAGACGTTATATACGTCTTTAAACCAATTTATTAACCATTATTCTTTACTATTTTATATAAGCTACATTGAATTAATTGCATATTAGTATAATTAAAACCTTTTCCGTAGTTATTTTATTTAAATGACTTGGATTTTTTTATTTTTTGTGGGTTGACACATTATTGCTTATCAGCGTCCACATATCGTACAAAACGCAACTTTAGCTACTTCCCTCGAATTTTCTATAAGAGTGAGGTGCTGCCACAGTCAAGCCAGCCTATATAAAATTGGGCTACAGGCTCTGCTCAATGAAAAAATCATATTTATACCATTTTTTTTTCATTTTTACATAGATGGGAGCAGGCGCGAACGGCCCCGGTGGTCGGCGAGCACTCGAGCTCATCCTAAGCGGAGGTCTCAAGTCCCTAGCGAGACCCGCGAAGCCTGTTAGGAGAGCCGCTTCCAGGGACTCGGTGCTGTCACAACCACAGCCACTCTTAGAAGGTATGAAAATTTTTATGTATCTATAATTTTTGTATTATTGTGAAATTATTATTTATTTTTCGGATACTATGCCCAATAGTAATATGACGGATTATGGTGACTTTTTTTTTGAGTTTTTAAACTTCTTATTCAAAACATCGTTCAATAATATATTTAAGACATGTTAGTGAATTAGGTAATTTACGTGTACTATAAAACGATAACGATTTCGATCTCATTATAAGGTAAAAGTTATATTTGATTAAATAAAGTCAGCATACAGCTTTTGCTATTGTTAAAACTCAACCAGTGTTATATGAGCTGGCTGTTTAAGTTTTAAACAAAACTCAATACCAGACCGAATACCTCTGGGATATAAAGATGGTAAGGAACTCAAATTTAAAAGTATTTTGTTTAAAACTTCCACAGTAATGAGTTCGTATTATTTTCTCAGTTCGTAGTGAATGTTTTTTTTTTACATTCGTTACCCAAGAGCTCTATTATTTCTCAACACATTTTGAAAATACTTTTTTTTTATTTTAAATAAAAAAATGTTTTTGTTTGGTTCTAAAATTTTGGTTGATTTGGTTTTAAATGAAAATATCTTCAGTAAGTATGTCAAACGAAATAACGTATTTTGCTTTTGATGTCATTTTTAGGGTTCCGTACCTTAAAAGGAAAAACGGAACCCTTATAGGATCACTTTGTTGTCCGTCTGTCTGTCTGTCTGTCTGTCTGTCTGTCTGTCTGTCTGTCTGTCGGGATGTCAACCCTTTTTTCTCAGAGATGCATAGACGTATCATGTTGAAATTAATATCATATACTCAAGTCTACGATGACATGCGGCCGTGAAAATATTAAAGTTTTAAGTCAACGCAATCAAAAGATAATGGAAAATATGTCGTATATTTTGACCATTTTAGCGTTTTCGCAAGGGAATCAAAACCTATAGGGTACTTCCCATTGACCTAGCACGATGAAATTTGGCAAGAAGTAAGATCTTATGGTACAAATAAAGGAAAAAATCTGAAAACTGTAAATTTTTGTATGTATGTTTGTCTGTTTGTAAGTTTGTCTTTCAACCTTTTTCTCAGAAGCGCGTGAAGGTAACAAATTTTTATCAACGTCAAGTACTCAGAGTTGTAATTACTAAGAGCTGTGAAAAAATCAAACTTCTAAGTTAACGCAATCAAAAGATACGGTCATTTATATCACATATTTTAAGTATGATAGCGTTTTTAACGTTTTCGCAAGGGAATCAAAACCTATAGGGTACTTCCCATTGACCAAGCATTATAAAATTTGGCCAGGAGCAAGGTCCTTTAGTATACATAAAGGAAAAAATCCGAAAACTGTAAATTTCTGTTCGTGTGTCTGTCAGTCTGTACGTCTGTCTTTCAACCTTTTTCTCAGGAACGCGTAAATGTATCAAGTTGTAAATTGATCAAGCGGAAAATATATTAATCTTAGAATTAAAATTATATGTACTTGTAACAAATTAACATAGAAGTTGACCATGGTCAAAAAAACAATTTTACAAACACCGAGAAGAAATTTGTATCAATACAAAAACATTAAAAAGCAGCAAACCTTTATAAACAACGCAATGCAATCTATATATAGCAGCTAACAAAATGATAGCGCGATGCAGCGTACAGCTAATGCCATCTATTACAACATTATGACATTAACTGTGATATAATTCTGCTCGATTAATAAAAATTTTTATTTTCATTATTATTTAAACGCGCTAAAAATTATAAAATAAACTTTTCACTTAAAAGTTTTATCGTCGATTTATAACGTCATTACGTAATTAACATTCAATATAAGAGCTTCACGCGATTTGATTTAAGTACTCGTATTGACTTAGTACGAAAATTTTAAAATTAAATTCAAACAGATCGAGTTATTTAATTTACTTATTTATCTACACATATAAGTCTTCTGGTCATTAGTAATATAATTAGTTATTTATAAATAAACAATTAGTTTTGTTCGAATTAAGGACTAATTATTTTCGTCTTGGCAACACTAATATTATATTTCGATATTTTGATTGATAATGTAAATCTAAATATTTTACGAACGTAGTGCAGGGGTAGTGGAGTGTAGTAGAATATAAATAAAAATAAAACGAGAATAAAATATAATATAATTATGTTGTTAATGTCAACAAGTTAGTTCATTGAAATTGTCAAGAGATGGCGCTAGGTGTATCCTGAATCGCGCTATAACTTTGCTTTATTGAAAGTATAAGGTGTATTAGTACTTAAAATAAAATTTTGTGTTTCCATGGATTGCATCCATGATTGTGTTTTAAATTAAAGTGCTCCTAAATGGTTTCAAAATAGTTTTTGGGACGTGATCCATATTTACATAATATTTGATTATATTTAAGCGACTTCTAAAAAGGAGTGTTTTCAATTCGACCTTGTATTTAATTTTTTTTTTATGTTTGTTCGCCGATTACGCCGCCATTTGGGTACCGATTTTCAATTTTTTTTTTTTGTTTGAAAAGGTATACTTCCAAGGTGGTCCCATTGTCTTCAGGTCAGGATCAGATGATGGGATCCTGGAGAAATTGAGGGAACTCCTCAAATATTATAGGCAAGCGTATACCGATTTAGGTATTTTTGATAGTAACTTATGTTGGAACTGATGATGAAGACCACAAATGGCGTAGATGGGTTAGTCTTATATAGATTTCTATAAGTTTGTACGGAACCCTCGGTGCGCGAGTCCTACTCGCACTTGACCAGTTATTTTGATTCTTAGTTAGACGCTGATAAGCAATACTATGTCAAGCTACACAGTCTTTACATTCAGAAGATGGCCTCTAATGATGTAAAACTTATTTTTAATTGTATATTCTTTGTATGTCTTTGTTTGGATTTTCATCTTTTCTTTTTATTTTTGGTGAAAGGTATAATAAATTATGTGCAGATTGGTATAACAAAAAGATTTATCAAATAATAACTTCTCCTAATACATTACATTATTGCATTGCTATTGGGCACACTTCAATATTCGAAACATTAAATTCCGTACTTATTTAGTTTAAATATATTTTTTTTAATAATGTTAAATACGTTTCGCGTTATTAGAATTCACCAATATCTTTGAATTTGAATTTTTGTGGATTGACACATTATTGCTTACAGTTATGTATGCTCCTATTTTAGTTCGCTTGAATACGTTACTCGACCTTGATGTCGAGTGATAGGTGCGTATGCGCTTAAAACAGCCGGTGCGTAAACGCTAATAATATAATTATAACCATTCTAATTGATACTAATATTATAAAGCTGAAGAGTTCGTTTGTTTGAACGCGCTAATCTCAGGAACTACTGGTTCGAATTAAAAAAATATTTTTGTATTGGATAACCCATTTATTGAGGTAGGTTATACGCTATATTACATCACGCTACGACTCATAGGAGCGCAGCAGTAACCATAAACGCAAGTGAAACCGGGACCGGCAGTTATTAATATATATTAAGACAGAAAGGGACAGCTATAGTCTATACTTATATTATAAAGTGGTAAAATTTGTTATGTTTATGTGTTGGAGGTAATCTTCGAAACGAATGATCCGATTTGAAAAATTCGTTTTGCGTTACATAGCCGATTTATTGACGAGGCTAATAGGCTGTATTACATCTCAACCATTAACCAAAAGCGTGAGTGAAACTGCGAGAAGTGACTAGTTAAAAATGAATAATAACACAGTATTCTCGAATGCGGTCAACGCGACGAATTAAGATTTGTGTAAATAATGATACGGAAACTAAATTATCTTTTTTCAGTTGTAAATAAATTCATTAAAACCGGACAAGTGCGGACACGCACATAAAGGGTTCCGTACGAAATGTAACATTGTGTCTTTCTTTTAATAATTACACTTGTAAAAGAAACAAGATTGGCGCTATAATGATATGTAATACGAGCGACCCGCTCAGGTTCTGTTCAAGTAGATATATGTAGGTATTCAACAAAAAAAAAATTATAGGTTATGTTCATCATGGGTAATATTAGATTCTATTTAATGCAAACTAACAAACAAGCAAATCTTTCCTCCTCATAAAATTAGCGTAGATATAGGCCCTTCGTATGCGAGTTCCACTCCCATTTCACTGATTTCTTAATCTGTTGTTATAGCGGCAATAGGAACACACATTGTCTGAAAATTTCAACTCTACCTATTACGGATCATAAAAGAAATGCAGTCAGAATAAAAATAACCATCATATGCGAATACAACTCGCACTTGACCGATTTTTATTATTTATTCTTATAGCGGCAATAGACATACACATAGGGACATGAGAGAGATAGGTCTTAAGGAGGATGACGCAAAAGAAAAATAAATGGCGCCGCATGATTGAGAAAGGCGACCCCGTTTAAACGGGATAAGGCGAGGCCAAAGAAGAACTTCAATAGACATACACATTCTGTGAAAATTTTGACTTTCTACATATTATATATCATGATGCTCGCTGTCAGCCGGACGGACAAATGGACGGCGGAGACATAGTAATAGGGTTCCGTACCTGTTGTCACCCCAAGGGTACGGAACCCTAACAAATACATGAGACGTGTCACAAGGCCAGTTCGCGCATTAACATTAAAACTACAAAACAATAAAATATAACCGTTAACTGCTTTCTCTTTTTAGCCTTAAACTTTCGAATACCTACTGAATTTTCATATATCGATGCATTGTGAGATTTAACCTTGTGTGGTCACTGTTATTACTTATGGATTTCAGATTATTCTATTATGATTAATTTTAAAATGTAAAACGTGGTTGAATCTAAACTATTTATTTTTTATTTTGTTTAAAGTTAGTTTACCCTAAATTAATAAACAGGATAAGTAAGATTGGTCAATAACAGTTAAAGTGGAAAATTAAAAAAGACCCCCGACAATTTATTAATTGAAGCTGATTTTGGCAAAACATGTCTAAAAACTATCGCTAGAAAACCCAAAATAACCCCATCGAAATTGGTTCACCCGATTGTGATGAAACTTATAACGCCCTTTTTTCGCGTCGGTGGTTAAACAACTTTATTCCCGGGATCCAAGTAAAAGTATTCATGAGAAATAGAATTGATTTTAGTTTCAGCAAACGAGCAAGTTAATGTCGTATATTATTCTTTTCACCAGGTCTCAGGAAATGCTCTACAGTACTCGCCCTGACGGACAGGGAGAAGGTCCCTGAACCGATCAGGGCTCACAATCGACTGCGCGCGCCTTCCGTCTGTTCTCGATGCTCTTCGCTGCTGTCACTCGCCGGTGCTGGAGGATCCAGGTTAGTTTTTTTTTATTTGAATAAACACATCACACACAATGGTCCTCATGATCCTGCATCGGGGGTCCAGAAACACAACACAAACACTCAGACAGCGACAAACATCCGTATGGCCTACACTGACGTTTCCCGTAAGCGAAGATCGAACTTGCAACCGTTAGCTCTTCAATCAGTTGCAATGACCACTGCGCCAACCTGCCTGTGATTACATTATGATAATGTACCAATGTTTCATAGTCCACTGCAGGACATAGGGCTCTCAAACTGCGCTACAGGTCTTGATCCTCAGCCTTCCGCATCCAGTCTATACCAATTGTTTTTCTTAAATTATTGGTCCCTCTGGCTGTCCCATGCTACGCCTGCCGATTCGCGGTTTCCATTCGGTCCTAGTCTAAAGACATGACTAGCTCATTGCTACTTTAGGGTGCTAATCCTGTGGGCTATGTCGGTTACTTGAGTTCTTTTCTGGATAATCTTATTGTGGTTCTATATTGTTAACCAAAACAAAATATAAACAGACATAAAAAAAAAGGAGAAAAAAAGAATTTACGAATGAAGGTACCGCAAAAAAACCGATCTTTCTAGACAACCTTTAGATGACAGACAATATTAGGCAATTATTAGCATATAAACCTTCGTGAAAACTAATAAGGCAATACAAATTCTGAAATAAAATTAGAATGTAAAATTATTTCTGGAAATACAAACAGGATTTGTTGGTATGGGACGTCAGTTCCCAAAATCCTGAAAAGTGCTGGTCCTTTTAATATTCCCATGTTTTAGTACTAATTCTCATGAATAAAGACTAGTCGTTCAAGACAGTAACACATTCTATAATATAAAAGCTTCGATGACTCAATAAATTTTAACAATCCGGTTTGGAATTTCAAATTGATATTTCGAAATATAAATTTTTGATAGAACTTGTTTTAATCCGCGGTCTTTATCGAGAAATCTGACCTTCTGATTTTTGAAATTAAAGTATTCGATTAATGTGTAAATCTAGATTGCACGATTAATACTATGTTTAGATATTAGAAAAATTTGAAATTTTCAATCAACTCGTTGAATAATTTGGGCAAGGCTTTGACTACGTAATGCCGTGAAGTAAGTTACTTGGACAAAGAGTTTCAATAAATCCTAATCCTTTTACTGGTGCCATAAAAAATAATATCCTCTGGGCCGAAATTTTTAAGAAAAAGGGGGAATTGACTTCAAAAGCAAAATAAATAATTTTGTTAACTTATGACATATTTATTAACAGTTATTTTAATTTCAAAACATTACTACTGAACAGATTTCGATGACAATTCCATTGGACCGATGGACCAACTCATATACTCTTAAAAAAACAAGAATTAACCAAATCAAACTGGCCATTTTCGAGTGATCAATGAACATACGTAAAAAAAGAACCCGACGAATTCAGCAACACTCCTTTTTTTAGTAGTCGGTTATAAATACTGATGAACAACGACGACACACGAATAACTTACACGTTCCTATTTGTGCCGATTCGCCAGTATTCAGATGTAAACGTGCTATAACACGTTGTGTCGTGTAATAGGTTAATTCAGCACGTGCGACTGATATGTTGTCACGTGCGAATAGTTTCCGTACTGCTTTAATGACAGTGAGGGTCAGGCACGAATGTGCGAGTTTGACGAGTTATGGTGGCATTTAACGTTTTTTATATCGAGTTAGCGTCGTGAAGAAAACGCTAAGGCCGCGTGTCCACCAGAAATGTGCGAAGCGGTGTGCGCGGGAAAAACAACCAATCGGATCAATTAATTTTCTTAACTTTGCTGAACGAAGCTACTATCACAGTAGAAATTAAGAATGAGATGTGTGCAGGGGCGGATTCAGTCCTCTAAAAAGGTTATAAGCGCAGACACCCGAAAATCGGCCAAGTTATCGGAGTATCAACTCGCTTATATCACTTAACACGTAAATATGTATCTATTAAAAAAAATCAACCTGCATATTACAAAATATAAACAGGATTAAGTTGAAAATATAATTAAATTATTGCCAAAACTGGGTCTGAATCGCTCAAGCACCATAGGTATATTTTTTTTTATTATTTACTATGACATGTGTGACGTCACATATCGATTAGGGTTGTGAGCATGTCTATCGTGCCAACAACGGTGGATCTGCTCTTGGACATGTGCGAATGATTTAAGCAAGGAAAGTTTGCGAAGTAACGTAGCAAGCTTGAGCTACTGGATTACCAGTCAGTAGACGAAATTACCCCGTTTTATCACCCCACTCAGCTACATACTGTTCCGCAGCTTCGCATCTTTGTAACGCTTAACTTCGCATACCTATGGTGGATACGCAGCCTAATTCGCTTGGTCATTCATTGCGAAGACTTCGAAATGAATGTCAAACATTCGATACATGTACGCTTAAGGAATGTTGTGATTGGTCAGTTTCTTGAAATGCATTGTTAGTCCTTGTGGTATAATTCTAACAAATATATAAGTACACTAGCTGTTCCTTGGTTCGCGTTCGCGTTCATGGTAACTGCTTTGCTCCTGTTAGTCGTACCGTGATGTAATTTAGTCTATAGACCTTCCTCAATAATATAGATTCCTCCGTCTTCCGTGATTGATCTATACTAATATTATAAAGCTGAAGAGTTTGTTTGAACGCGGCAATCTCAGGAAATGATGGTTAGAATTGAATTTTTTTTTGTGTTACTTAGTTTATTTATTGAGGAAGGCTATAGGCTATATTACATTATGCTGCGACTCGATAGAAGCCAAGCAGTAACCATAAACGCGACTCAAACCGCAAGGGACAGCTAGTTTTTAGATAAATTCAGAGTTTAAAAATTATTATAAGTAGATAGGCCTCTTAGAGAGTACTCTGCACAATATTAGCAAAATATGTATTTTTTATTAATACCAAAAGTATTAATAAAACACAGTCGTCAACAGCAATTTTACCGAGTTTTAAATGGTTGTAATATTCAAATAATTTAATTCTTTTAATCATACCTCGTCAAACCTCTGTTTCTAAAAGATATGAAAACATATTAGAATCCGATCTATAGTCTGAATTACTTTTTTAATTAATAAATCTTATCTAAAGCGATATTTATACTACTGTTAATTATACAAACGATCATGCTTTATTTTAAACACCCCATATATAAGTGAGGATTATTATATCTCGCTGTGCATCAAAGCTGCCGATTATGCGGTGTTTTGTTTGTTCATTGCTCGTAATTCCGCTTTGCTCGTGCAAACTTATGCCCCACTTCCTTTGTTTGAACAATATTGTTTATGTTTCGAAGTTACTTTTTAATGAAATGCGCACATCCTGTATTTCAGAATATTTAAATGTGTTAAATATTTTGTAAATAAAGGTTTTGTTGTTGAAATATATTTGTCTCATGAAAGTTGTTGTGTCAAAAATATTAGTCCTAAGAATAATTCTGATTACGGAGTCAGCTCGTGACCACAACCAATGTAACTTCGTCGAAACGTCGGGCAATAAAAAGGTATTACTACCATTAGTTGTCGCGATAAGACCCGTTATATTAAATATGAATAGTATAAATCGCGAAAGTTTAAAATATATAATTCTGTTTTTATGATAAGAGGTTTTGAGTCTTTTTATACCATGCGCCTCACGCAACTTAAACTAAAACACTCCTAGGAGTCGAAATAAGAAAATAATAACAAATAATAATAAACATGTTTTCTTTTATTAAGATGACTAGTATATAATCAAGCGACAAAAAAAAAGAAAAATATACCATTAGTGAAAGCACTGTGTCTGTACTTGATTGTATCTAATTAACCGTGTTAGCGCTTCGCGAAATTTTGAAAATCTTTACAATTACTTTACAACCGAAGCCGCCGGAACACCTTTACATAACCCAATGCCCGCAAAGTGGGGCGCGTCTCACTGGTTGGGAATCTATGCTATAGAAGTTCTGACCACGGAAAAAAAATAGTTTTTTAATTAAATATACATATTGCAATTCGCGTGTTATATTTGTTCATTCACGTAAAAGTTAATTTTTAAATATTTAGTGTGGTTTTAAAAGACCAGGGTCATACTGTTTTAAAAGACAGGGTCAGGGATACATACATTGGGCCGGGTAGAGATATCAATTTCGGGATGGACTCTATTTTGATTAATTTCAATTTTTGTAATCAAATGGAATGAAATAAAACGCGCCTATAAAATTAGCTTAGGTTCATCTTATGCTTACAGAATATTTCGTTCTAATGGATTAGTATTTGTTTTAATATACTCAAACGTTATTTTTACACTAAATCGTTTCACGACACAATAACAATGAGACGCGCGAAGTCGCTCCTGGCACAAACAACTCTATTAACATACCGGAAGCATATCGTTTAATGATTATTTACCGTTGTAGGTATTTATAGAATTTGAACTTTGTGTATTCCATATCAATTAAATCGTTAATTAATCGAATGCGTTGTCGCAAATGTTAATTATGTATTAACGTTTGATCGTCGCAAAGGTCTCGTTATGTTTGCGTGATTTAAAAAATGATTTTTCTATTTTATTTTAGTGTGCTGTATTGTACTCATAAAGTGAATCACCTCTGTGTTTGTCTCAATCTCCGAGGCTGTTTCTCATAAATAATTAGTATGATAACACAAATGGTAAATTAAAAAAAATGTATATATTTTAAACATTTGCTGGATGTCAACTTTTACCAAAAGATGTTGTACCAAAAGATTTTTGTTTTTAAAGTTTTTGTCTAGAAATCTGAGTAGGTATAATCCAAATTCTAGATACATAGATTACTATATCTCTCCAATGTCTGGCTTATTGTTTATTTTAATTTTATTCGATAGCATTGTTTGCAGGAGTAAAATAATAATTTTATACGTTTATATATGACTTTTAACTAACGAAATAAGATCAAGTGATTGTGCAAGGACATTTTGGGGTTTGCCAGTTTTTATTTTATTGTCTTTTAATTGTTGAACGTTATTAAAGGTTGTTTAATTTGTTTTGTGTAGGATGTATGATTACAATTATATTTTACGCCTATATTAAATTTTATTTAATACAATGTTTTTACCGCAATCATATTTGTAGTAAAAACATTATTGCTTTATACTATAATTGAGTGTGAATTTTCTAGCGGCTTTTTTCAATAAACTGTTGTGTCTGATTTATTTGAGTAATGAAAAAAATTGGTAAAATCTATATATAATTGTTACTATATATAAATAACTACATAAATAAAATACGGAATTTCGTTTGCCAGTTATTTTGATTAAAAATCTAACAACTGAAATGATTTTGATACAAAATTCTATGAAACTGATCTGAAATAATTCGAATGAACAAATAATTTTCAAAATCGGTTAAGAACCTCCTTTTTTAACTCGGTTGGAAATGATCAGAATTCGATAAGTATTTCAATTGATCAATAGCAAAGGAAAATACTGGATCATTCTATCTCACTAAAGACTTCAAAATGTCTAAAGTCACAAATTGATTCTTGTCTTTTTCGTTCTTCTTATGAGACAAGTTCAAGGTATAAGCGAGATATAAACGATAGCTATTAGTGAAAATGAGATGCATTGTGAAATGTTGGTTTTATTTATGGGATATAGGATCATCAGTGTAACGTGACAATCCCTCGTTAATCAAAGGCACCAGGTCCTTAGAATAAAACGTACAGTAGAAATGGCATTATACATTGACCATACTACACGAATCCTTTTGTTCTATATTTTTTTTTATGTATGATTATGGAACGGTTTTGTAGGTCTTACACATCAGGCTAGATCAAAATTATTTAAATATTTATGCATACTTAATATTTATTATGTCATTCTAGCAGCCTGTCTTGGTTTCGTACTAGTTTACGTATTAATTAAGAAAATAAGACATTTTTTCTCATTACAATTCAAATATGTAACATTTTTAAAAATATTTTCTTTAATACAAAGCATGTGCTGATAATTGTAAACATAACAAAAAATCATTAGCCAAATGGTTTAGCTGTTCTGAAATGATACGTTTACGAACATTGGGCAATTTATTTTTATTTATATAGATAAAACATATTAAAATTGTGGAACTTTTTAAGTTTATGTTTATGAGCATTGTAGAACCTTTTAAATTTATTTGTAGCAATACCTTCATTCACATCAATTTTCTCAATTTATATGTCAATTTACAAGCATATTAATTTATTTTGATAACATTTCCATAATATTATTTATTCTGTGTTAGGATGAAGATACACGAGCGTAAACTCGGGCATTATTAACACTTGCAAAGAAGGTCATTATTAAAGTAAACGTCCCATTGTGTGTACTTCATATTGAAGACAAAGGGTCAACCCTACACTCATTACTTTCTTATTACGTGTAGAGATAAAAAAGGTATTGTTTTTGCAGTACTGACTTTTTTGTTACGTCTTGAAAAAATACGGCCCCTCGTGGCGTCGCGTTTATTGTTTCTGCTCCAGTACTTATCCTAGTAGCAGAAGTTGTTTTAATAGTAGTTCTATGAAATTCTTTTAAAATGAAATTTTGCTGATTTTACAGCGGACTCCCACAAACCGCCATGATTAGGACTGTACGCAGGAATGAAATGAAATTGTATGTTTTTTCTTAAAGTGAAACTGTACATTGCATTTTGAAATTCACCTTTATTCACTAAATCGTAAACTGACTTTAACTTATTATTTGCGCCTTTAAAAGATTAGGAAATGCTGTAATGAGCTATTCAAAGAAATTCCCCATTATATTGCCGAAAGGGTGTCATGTAACAAGACTCATTATTAGGAATGAACATTTATCGTTAATGCTTTTTTTTTTTTTTTTTTGTTTTCGCAGGGGAAATCTTCGAAAAGATACCCGATTCCTGGGGGGGAGATCGGGTTATGTGGAGATTTATACCCACTAAAACCCCTGCGATGGCCTTTCTCAGCACGGAAATGGAGAGGCCTCGGGATCGCTTGCGCATGCGCATCCGCTGCCCCTCCCGTGCGACGCTCCGCTCGTGGCTGGCGGAGCTCGTCTCAGGAGGGCAAAGTCTAAAATTGCCCTCCCCGCACCCCTCGCTGGTGCGTACGGCAGTTCGAGGCCATCCCGACTGCCGTCCTCCTCGTGGCCGTATGAAAACGGATGCGTGGGACCCCCATCTCACGCACCCACGGCCCGAGGGCGCGCCCTATTTATTCTGCCCCGGGCACTGGGGCTAGGAGGCCGGAAGGACGACGCCTCGGTCGTCCTCGTCGGGCGGGATCGGCCCTCTCCCGGGCCCGCCCTGCTATCTCCTTCTGGACCATGACGGTCTCACAGAAGGAGACTACGGCCTCCCACGCCGATTCCCTGCGGAGCATCGCCGATACGACTGCTCGCAGGGAGAGATTTCGCCCGATCTCCTGGACCAAGACCTGCCTTTCGGCGGCCCACGCGGGGCACGCCGCCAGCGTATGCTGTGCAGTGTCTTGGTCCGCCCCGCAATGGTGGCAAACTGCCGTCGCCTCGCGTCCGATCCTATGCAGGTATTCTCCAAAGGAGCCGTGACCGGTAAATACCTGCGTAAGTCGGAAGGTGACTCGTCGCTTCCTCCTCATCCAGGCCTCGAAGGCCGGCAGGATCGCTGCCACGACGCGTTTGTGCGCGTACCGCTCCTCTCGGAGACGGGCGCACCACGTCGCGACAGCCCTTCGGTGCTCCTGCCGCTTCAGCGCTCCGAAAGCACTGGAGGGGAGGGACGCACTTCCGCCACTTTGACGAAGGACGCGAATCCGGTCATAGACCCTCGCGTCCCTCTCCGCCAGAATGTCCAAGGGCGGAAAGCACGCCAGGACAGTTGCCGCCTCAAAGGATATCGTGCGATATCCCCGCACTATGCGGATGGCCACTCTCCGCTGCAGACTCAGGATCTTAGTCTTGCAGCGGCGGACGCCCGACAGTCGGTGAGACCATACGGGCGCACCGTAGAGGGCCATCGATCGCACGACACCGGCGTAGAGACGGCGAACCTCTTCCCGCGGCCCCCCGAGATTAGGCAGCAGTCTGTGCATCGCACCCGCTACCTTCTCGATCCGGGGAGCCAGGAGCTTGAAGTGCTCTTCAAAGCTCCAGCGACCGTCCAGAACGAGGCCCAGGTATTTCATGTACCTGACCGTCTGGACGTTTGAGTCACCAACGCGAATGGTCTGCGAAATGGGCGGCTCCGTGCCCCTCGGCCACTTGTGGAACCATAGCGCCTCGGTCTTATGCGGCGCTATCCGCAGGCCCAGTTCGCAGATCTTCGCGACTACGAGTTCGACTCCGAGCTCGGCGAGCCGTTTGGTCATTGTGAAGCTCGACCCGGATGCCAGCACTAACGTGTCGTCCGCGTAGCAGACGACGCTGACACCAGCGGGGAGCTCGACACGCAGAACCGCATCGTACGCGAGGTTCCACAGAAGCGGCCCCAGTACCGACCCCTGTGGAACTCCGCAGAAGACTTCCCTCCGAGTCCTCGCACCGTCTTGGCCCACGTACGCAATGTACCTGTCGCGCAAGTAGCTCCCGACAATCGCTTGCAGGTAGGGAGGCACACGATGGTATATTAGTGCCCCCCTAATGGCGTCCCAAGGTATAGCGTTAAAAGCGTTGACGATATCTAGGCTTATCGCCAACGCTACGCCACCTTGGGCCACCGCCTGCTCCGTCAGGGACCGGACGCGCATGATCGCGTCTACGGTCGAACGACCCTGACGGAAGCCAAACTGGCTTTCGGCCAGGTCGGGGCCGACGCTCGACAGATGCCCGCTGAGACGAGAAGCGACAATCCGCTCGAGGAGCTTGCCAGCCTCGTCTAACAGGCATATGGGACGGTACGCGGAGGGGGAGTCCGCGGCTCTGCCATCTTTCTTCAAGAGGACCAAACTTGCCTCCTTCCAGGCCGTGGGGAACGTGGCGTTTCGGAGGCAGCTGTCGAACAGCCGCCTCAGCCTGCTCCCCAGGGTAGCTGAAGCTAACACCCACACCCGTCCCGGAATACCGTCGGGGCCAGGTGCAGTGTTCCGGGCACGCAAGCGACCAAGAGCTCGGTCAAACTCCTGCTCGGTAACCCTCAACGCGTCGGACCAGGCAACCGGCGCCGCCGAGGGGACCGGGGGACTTGACCGGATTACCGGGAAGAGCGAATCAATCACCCTCCCCAGCAGATCCGGGTCTAAGGTCTCCGTCAACGGGGGCATCCACGGGCGTAACTTACCCAGTACCATACGGTATGGGCGCCCCCACGGATCCCTGTCGAGTCCCTCGAGGAGCTCGTTCCATGACCGAGCGCTGGCGTCCGAGATCGCGACTCGTAACGCCAGCTTGGCCGCCTGAAACTCCCCGTATGCTTCGGCTATCTCCTCTGGAGTTGCTTGCCTTCTCCTTCGGGTTCTAGCATACTGGCGTCGAGCGCGCAGACATGCCACTCGCAGCTGCGCGATCTCTGCCGACCACCAGTACACCGCCCTGCGCTCGGAGCGGCCTGCCCGGGGCATCGATACATCGCATATCGACGTCATCGTGTCCCTGAACCAGACCGACTCACCTTCGGGGTCGGGCAAGACCTCGTCGGCGCTTGCTGGCCAAGCCGCGACGATGGCGGCGGCTTCGAGATAGTCTCGATTTAGCCGCTTGAGGGCCCATCTTCGCGGCAGGGTGTCCACTCGTCGGCGTCGGCCGGAATGGTCGAGACGGCGGATAGCGACATCGAAAACGATGTGGCGGTGGTCAGATAGAGTGACCACCTCCTCCGCCACACGCCATCCCGAAACCATGCGAATGGCAGGAGGAGTCGCCCACGTGAGATCCACGACCGACTCACCCTGCCATCGCACGCACGTACTCACCGACCCAACATTAATGAGCCGGAGGTCCAAACCAGCCGCCCAATCGAGTAGCCTCAATCCCTTCGGATCGTCTCTAGAGTTACCCCAAGCCCTGGTATGGGCGTTGAAGTCCCCCAGGACGATCAGCGGACGGGGTAGGCATCCGCGGATGCAGTCCGCCAGCCCGTCCAGGTACATCTCGTAATCGGCGAGAGACCTATTGGGAGAGACGTAACACCCTACAATGGCCAAGGGGCCCCACCTAACGGCCACGAATCCCTGCCCCACCTCGAGTAGGGAACAGGGTGGGACCCCCTCACCGCCCGCCCAATGGACGGCCACGGTGCCAGTGGCGTCCCCGAACCAGCGAGGGTGGTCGGGGACGCGATAGGGCTCTGCCACGACCGCGAGGCCAATGAACCGCTCCGCAATGGTCTGCATTAAAAGTTGCTGAGCATTGCGGCAGCGGTTCAAGTTCGCCTGCAGCACTCCTACTCCCGCGAATGGGAGACCTCCATGGCCTCCTGCGGGACAGGGTCCGGTGCTGAGGCTGGAGCCTCGGCGGTCGGCTGAGCTGGGGCAGAAGGAGCAGGTTGAGGACCACCTTTCTTCCTCCTTCCGCCCCTCGTTGGGCAGCACTCCTTAGTGCCCAGACGATGTGCCGCTGGGCGGCCCAAGTCCGAGCACAAGGGGCACCTGAGCGACTTGGCCGAGCATGAACTCGCTCTGTGGCCGCGCTCGCCACAGGCGAAGCACCGGTCGCTCCGGTCTACCCCGTTCGGGCACCTTAGCCCAACGTGGCCCAGCTCAAGACACCGGAAGCAGCGCAAGGGTCTGGCTTCCAGCGCCTCTACTCGGGCAGAGCCCCATCCTACGCGGATGCGCAGGCCCGCCGCCAACTTGCGCACAGCGGCGAGGGGACACTCGACCCAGGCGGTGCCGAGCGAAGTGGGTGTCCGTCGGATCTTGCCAACCTTGACTTTATCCGCCGAACATCCACCCGCCTCCGCGATCGCCGACGCCACTTCAGTCGGCGTCGTGGCATCATCCAGGTCGAAGACCCTTAGTTCGCCCATTTTAGTTGGGCGAGCTACCCTGACTGGGAAGTCCGTAAGGACTTCCTGCATCCGCGCAGCGAGACGGTCAGCCTTCTCATCACGGTCGGGCCCGCTCAACTTGATGAGCATCCCTCCCGTGGCGGCCCTTTTAAAGCCGACCGTCTCGATGCCGAGGTCAGACACCCGAATCCGAGCCCTTGCGGCTGCCATGACCTCGGCATATGTCGCCGCCGCGCCTTCGACGACCGTGACGGTGACAGCCGCAGTCGTCGGTGGTGGCTTCGGTAGCCTTCCGTTCTTTGGCGCCTTCTTAGCCGTGGGCTGAGGAGGCGCCTTCGGCCGCGGACCAGGTTTAGGCTTCCTGGCCGCTACCGTCGCCCAAGTCTCGGCAGGAGGAAGATCCGGCCGAGAGGAAGAAGAGGGAGCAGGCACCGAAGGTAGATCGGCTACCGGTGGAGCGGCCGGACCCGGCCGCCTCCTCCTCCCCCTCCCGTTTCTCCCCCCCTTAGGCGGAAGACTGGAAGGCTCCGAAGCCTCCACATTCGGCACAACTCTCCCCGCCAGACCGGGCCTGTACGCTCTGTCAGGGAAAAGTTCCGCCCTGAAGGCGGCCAGCTTCGCCTCCACGAGGACTCCTATCTGCTCCAGGAGGCTAGCTTCACTGCCCCTCTGCAGACTAAGAGGAGCAGGAGCACGCGGAGCAATAGGGGCCCTCGGAGCCACCGGCGCGGTAGCAGCGCGCACAGCCGGCGCGGCGGCAGCGCGCACAGCCGGCGCGGCGGCAGCGCGCACAGCCGGCGCGGCGATAGCGCGCACAGCCGGCGCGGCGGCAGCGCGCACAGCCGGCGCGGCGGCAGCGCGCACAGCCGGCGCGGCAGCAGCGCGCACAGCCGGAGCGCCAGCAGCACGCGCAGCCGGCGCGCCAGGCGTCACCGCCCCAATGGGCGCAGCTGACGGCGCAGCCGAGCTCCCTGTCGCCTTAAAGGCGTCGAACTGCGCCGCCAGCTGCTCCATCCTCTCGCTGACGGTCGCCAGCTGGGCTCGGAGGTTCGCATTCTCCCTCTCGAGCCTCTCCACATCGGCGTCTTTCGATTGACGCCGCAGGAGCTCAGCGACCGCCACACCCATCTTGCGCGTGGCCTCGCGCAGGTCGCAGACAAGGCTCCCTTTGATCTTCCGGGAGCAGTCTGCGACCTTCTTTATGGCCAACAAGTTGTTGGCGATGCAGGCACCGATTTCCGTAATAGGGCGTGCCTGCATCTCCGCCTTGAGGGCGTCGGGTCCAGGGGAGTCCCCCTTAGCCCGCGCGAGAGTCGATGCCGCGTCGGGGCCGGGTAACTCGTCCCCGGTCTCCCCGTCAGCCCGAATACTGGGTCCTGACAACCCGTACGAGGAGACGCTGCCACTCGAACAACTCATGTCCGAGTCGCAGCCACTCCTCTCCTCCCTCCCGTCGTAGGAGACAGGCGTGTCCGGGCGGATAAATCGCCCACGCCTATCTCGTGCCGGCTCCTTACCATTCGGATCCCTGATCCGAATGCGGATCGCCGGTCTGGCCTTGCCGGTCCGCGACTTGCCTCGCCCCGATCGTGCCTTTGGCACTTTTGGGGGCGGCAGCACTTCGCTCGCCGACTCTGACCCCAGCGTCTCCTCCTCCCCCCTCACGCACAGGCGCTTCCGGCCGTCGGGCCTCGCCTGCGCATTTTCGGTCCTCGCAGTCGTCGCGTCCAGACTGCGAGAACGAGTGGAGCCTCCTCGGCTCTTGACGTCCTTGCGGACGTGCGGATCACAAATTTGGGTGCCCCCCCCATATTTCGAAATGGGGCACGAACCGGAGCTAGGCTCCGGGTGGGATTCCTCTCGACCTGAGTCGGCGAGACCCACCTGGGGATGTATATCTTTTGGTATACTTTCCATATTTGTGTTTTTGTTTTCCCCCCTCCCCAGCGCTAGGGGCCGGATGCCCTCCGACCATTCATCCCCTCGGCACGCTAGACCTTGGGATTAGGATACGTATATTGGGGCGAAGTTCCAGTCTGCTTAAGCAGAGCGGAACAACGTGTGTCCCCAATATACTCCCCCCCGCCCCTGTCGGTCGTCAGCCGTGTCGACGGCAGCCTCGTAGCAGAACCACTACGGGGCTGCCGTCCACACGTTTCCAGGGAGCACCACGTGGAGGTGACCGACATGCTCCCCTATCGTTAATGCTTGGTGGCTTAAAACTTGTTTTAGGTAGTTTAGGTCAAAACTATCACATTATAAATTCAATTAGAGAAGTAAAAAGTGTTATACATAAATGCAAAATTCATATATACATATTACTAGCTGGTGCTCGCGACTTCGTCTGCGATGTCTGTGATGCCTACGTCTTAGTAGCTTTATGCATGCAAAGTCTCATCCCGATCGGTTTCAAATTGACAAAGTTTCATACAAACTTTCATCCTCTATTTTTATCCCCTTGGGGGTAGAATTTATCAAAATCATGCATGCTAAATTTATCCGTCCAGTGGTTCACTGGTCGGATCGGGCTGAAATTTGCAAACAAAATTACTAACAAATTTTACCTCCTATATTATCCTATGTATCCACATATTCTTTTATTTTTTGTTAAGAGGTATAATTCATTAAAATCAGACTGATATAATATATTATCTATTTAAAGTTTATTAAATGTTTGAGATTATTGTATAAATTGCAAATTACGGAACGCACTTGAAATTCGAACCAATTAATTAAGAAACTTTTTTCTGTAACATTCTATGACTTCAATTTTTTTAATAATGTTAAATAGGTGATGCAGTATCAAAATACATTAATACCTCCGAATTCAAATTTTGTGGGTTGACATATTATTGCTTATCAGCATCCATATAATTTCGCGAATAGAATCTGCCAAATCTCTGAAATGTTTGATTTATAATTTTTTACGTGGATGGCGAATAAACTGTTCGAGGAAATTTTAATATGGTTTTTATTATGTTTTTATAATGGTGCTTCGGATAATCGAACGTACACGTAATATTGTACTTTCCGATTAGATGTGTCTGCTGCGAGCGGCCAATTCTAATTATATCTTTATTCTGGTATTTTTAACTTGGGTAAACACGTTCTTTTATCGATACAACCGAGATCTTACTTACGTCACTATCTTTTTTAAACTCTATCCAAAGATTATGAATGAGCATATATGGATGCTGATAAGCAATACGATGTCAAGCCATGCGGATTTAATTTTGAGAAAATGGCGTCTAAAGATTTCAAACATATTGTTGATAAATTTGTTTGAAAAAGTATATATTCACTTTTCTTTTCTATTTTTGATAAAAGGTATATAAATTAAAAACATATTGCTATAATAAAACTTTTTATCTAATAAAAATAAGTTTTTTAATGTATTAATTTATTGCATATTGCAAAATATAGAACACACTTCAATCTTCTTAACATTAAATAAGTAACCTTTTTCCGTACTTATTTAGTTTAGATAATGTTTGAATAATGTTAAATACGTATCGCATTAACAAAATACATCCGAATCATATCTCCGAATTTGGTTTGACACGTTATTGCTTAATAGCATCCATACATATATAAATCGAAATAGGAATACCAGCTCCTCGACTATGTCATGTTGGTAATTCTTTGTTGCGATTTTACAACAGGATGCCATAACGTTATTATGTTTTTATACTAAAATTAAAAATTATTGTAAAGAAACGTTTGTGCGTTAGAGGTTACAATGATATTAATAATGATGATGACACACCAAGACGATTCTTCCAGGCTATCTTACACATACATTGCTACATATATTTTATCACTGTATGAGGTTCTCTGGAAGAGATCGTTGTTTAGCGATAACATCGTCCGTTGGACATATTTTGTTTCTATAATGTTAAATTTGTTTTGTATTTTTTTCTTTCATATTGTGTGCAATGAGTAGCATGTAAATAAATAAATAAATATTTGTATAAATTACAACCAATCGTAACGTTGCTGAAAAAAAGGTTCGATTAGTTTCATTTGCAGTTTCTTCCTAAGTCGGAGGTATAAAACTTAGTGGTATTTTGTTTAGCTTTTACTAACCGACTTCCAAAAAGGAGGTAGTTTTTAATGCGTCACGGACTTTGGTCATTTGTGTTTACCGATTACTCGTATTATTTCTTTTTTTGTTTAAATTTTAATTGTATATATATTTTCTATGGGTATAGGTATATACTTTCAGATGAGTCCCATAGAATTTTCATCAAAATCGCTTTAGCACTTTGGATTTAAAATCAAATACCTCGAATAAGTATTTAATTCAAGTAAATAAAAATACGTATTTCGATTTTTAAGTCAGTTCCCCTTTAAAAAAAATTACATATCATTTTTGACATTGAAGCAAAGAAGTACGAAGATATTGGATAAAGATTACTGATAAGACTCAAAATCAAAATCAAAACATACTTTATCAAAGCTTTTAAAAGCACTTTCGAATCGTCAAAAATGATAAAACCGTATTTCTGGCGACATTATCCCAATTAGAACAGACACAAATAATAAATAAATAATCGCTTCATTCAATTCGAAAGATCAGTTGGTATTGTTATCCAACTCTTCGTACGTAATAATCCTAACAATTTCGATAACAGTGAATAATGAGGCGGGACAGGAATAACGATTAGCTTAAAACCTTATCTAGGAATAAGGATTAGTCTAAACCAAATTCAACCCCTAAATTATAGTCCTATCACCGCATTATCTGAATTAGATATTTGTTAGAGATTTTACGGTAGTTTTTTATTAACTTACCTCTGTTACTTTGTTCTTAATAGATATTTTGTAAATGGATAAAAAATGGTTAACTTACAAAAGGAGTATTCTTATAATAGATATTTTTAGCCATCTATATAAAATAACTAGCTTATAACGTGATATCTATACTAATATTAGAAGAGGTATGTTTTGTTTGTAAGTTTGTATGTTAGGGGTAATGTCTGAAACTAGTGATCCGATTTCAAAAATTTCTTTTTGAGTTGGATAGCCCGTTTATTGAGCTTCGTTATAGGCTATATTACATCATGCTACAACTTACAGGAACGAAGCAGTAACCATAAACGCGAGAGAAACCGCAAGAGGCTAATAATATTATTTTAATACGTGATATTTTATTAGGCATATTTTTTCGTATCAATTTAGTTATTATTAAGACGCTAATAAATGTTTTTTTAATATTTTTCACCGACAGTATCGACAATTTTTTCTATAAAGAACTGTGGGGTTGTTTTCGTTCTTGTGTGAAACTCCGCGTTTGAAATTACTTTTATATCAGTTATCACAAATAAATTAACGACAGTCAATAGTTCTCTTTTAAAAATAACTCGTATCTGATTGGACGTATTTGAGAATATTTTATCGCATGGTAAAAAGTGAGTGAAATAAAACACGTAACCGTTTACGCTAGTAGAGCAGTAAAGTGTGACAGTGGAGTGACTGCTAACGCAAAGTACACACTCGATGTAACGGTGGTGTACCAAAGATAATAGCCAAGAGTGAAGTGGATAAAAACAGTGCGTTTGTAAACTGTGTCACGTTTGTCGATTTCATAAAGTGCCTTTTGAATATCTCACGCTTGGCTCATATTTTTAACCGACTTCGAAAAAGGAGGAGGTTCTATGTTCAGCTGTATATTTTTTTACATGTTTTTTTACCGATTTTCAATTTTTTTTGTCGATAAAAAGGGTATACTTCCAATTGGGATTCCAATGAGACCATCCATTATCATAGTAAAGTAAAGGTTTTACTTGGCGCCGAATTTGAATGTTTTACCTGGTACCGAATTCAAAATGTGGTAGAAAATATTTATTTTTTACTTTTTAGTTGATTTGTTTCGTTGTCGAAGTCGGTTTGTTTTTTTTTTCAAAAAGTTTTTATCTATTATGAAAATCGTAACGAAAGCTTGACGGTGTGAACTATGCCTATTACGCTGCGCAGAACTCAAAATTAAGAAATTAGACAATCGTTTTGACATTTCTTTATATAAATCATAAAATAGTACTAATATAATTAAACATGACAATTTAAAAAATGTTACAGTAAAATTAGATTTTTGGACATGCTATTACAAATTTGAATTTTATGCATTTTAAAATTATATAATAGAATATAGAACACCCAAATTTTGGATGTTGACGAAATGACGGGGACGCCATAGAGATGTGTCTACCGTGAACACGAGATCCATCATACGATAGCTTTTTGTAATCAATTAGGTTTATATCGAATTAGTGTATAAATATTTAATCGTAATTTAAGATGTATTTATCATACACCTTCAATGTTTTACGTTTTTTTTCTCGACTGTACCATGTGTGAGTTTTGACTTGCCTCGTGTTCAGACCGACCACTTATGTAAAGCAAGGTATAACACAGTAATAAAGTCGAATCGATATTTTCCACGTTTTTCTTACAAACTGAGGCATATAGAAAACACGAAACGTGAAATAATAATAATAATAAACGCATCACACTCAACAGCCCCCATTAAGATCTTGTGAACTTGTGTCGGGGGCCAGAAACATACACAACACCAACACAAACACCCCGACCACGACAAACAACCGTATGACCAATACAGACCTTTGACGTGAGCGGGGATCGAACCCGCGACCGTTAGCGCTACAGTCAATTGCAGTGACCACTGCGCCAACGTGTCTGTCAAATGAAACGTATGTTACTCGTGGACAGTTTTAGGTAGATAATTTAAACGAACTCGTAACACTCTTACGTTATACTTGTAGAGATTCGGACCCAGGGCGTGATAGACGAGTTATTGGAAAGAGGACTTATGATTAAGACTAGCTGTCCTTTGCGGTGTCACTCGATTATGGTTACTGCTTCGCTCCTATGAGTCATAGCGTGATGTAATATAGCCTATAGCCTTCCTCAATAAATAAACTATCTAACACAAAAATATTTTTTCAATTCGAACTAGTAGTTCCTAAGATTAACGCGTTCAAACAAACAAGCAAACTCTTCAGCTTTATAATATTAGTATAGAACATAATCTAAAAGTTTAAAGTTCCGTCAGTTAAAAATAGACATACTTTAAGGCCGGCAACTCATTTCATAGCTCCTAGGAGCTGGTAATGTCCATAAGCGCCAGTATTAACTTTTCACCAGGTGATCTGTTACTCGTTTGCCCCCTATCCCATAAAAAAAAAACAGTAGTATAGGTTAGCCTTATGAGCTCACATTTTCTACTACATGGCCCCGCTTAACCGGGGCACTACCACACTTTCACAGAAAATCGGCGGAAAGTAGATCGTTTAGCTGCGTTTTGCGTTATTATTTCCTTTAAGCATTTTTCGCTCCTCTGTTGCTGCGATGTTGATGCGGCATCGTTAAGTGATCAACTGACGCACCTGTTCGTTTACCCGTTATATAAATAAAAAAATAACAACAAACAAACATAAATATCTCTATATTAATACGTTAAATAAAATCTTTTTATCCATTGTAACGGAAATTGATTGAATGGAGGAGTATGAATTTGCGCACACTTATAGTGTGTATAGAGAAGGAACAAGTGTGTATAGAGAAGAAGTTCTTTTTTTTTGTATTAGGTATAAAAATATACTAAACCAATTAAAAAAAAAAAACATTATACACACTACCATGTATTTGATACACACGCGCACATCAATAGGTTATCTGTGGTCAATGTGGAAATCGGTTAAAAATTTAATGAACTATGGTCGAATTCTGACCGCTTGGCGATAACATAACAAATACAATTCTCCAGAATAATTGAAAACAAATGTTTATCCTCAGGTATTCCCTGGACGGCGCCGGCGGCGGCTTTGTACCGGCCGCGCCCATCAATTGCAAGCTGTGTCTCGAGGACGCGACCCCCGACAAGATCACCGTCATCTCTGGCTGCGGCTGTGCGTTCTGCACCAGGGTATGTTTAGTTTAATTACTCCTACACATTCTTGTTAGTTTTACTCTAAAGCGATATAAAATAACTCTGTAACCTTATATTCAGATGGTGACGTGAAACGATGAAGTCCTTTCTATATAAATAATCTTAGGCGAGTCAGAAAAACATAGGTAACAGTTTAAGGTGAGAATTACATATGTAAAACAACTCTATAACCTCATAACAGGTACGTCGTAAGTTGTTATGAAAGTAGTGAATGTCAAAAATTAGGCAGTAACGGTAAATTCTTTAAGGTGTAAAGCAATGAAAAACAGCTTCTGTAAATGTTTATGAGAGCAAAAATTATAAGTGTAATTCTCGCCTAAAACTGGTTAATGACTACGTTTTTGATTGGTTCGTCAACGGTTATTAATTTTAATTTATAATGATTAATGATTATACTTTTATTAAAAAAGTCAAGATGGCTCTACGGGTTGAACTTTGATGATCTTAACCGATGATCGCGGATTCAAACTCCGATTAGCACCGCTGAATTTCAAAGTGCTAGATTAGAGTTTTTTACCTTGAGCTTGACGGTTAGCTTTGTTCGCAGTGGGACATTTATGGGCTGTTACTTTCTTGCTTTTAGTGATTATTGATATCACATTTATAATAAGAAATTATATTATTATTAAGTATCCGTATGTTATTATAAGGTTATCAACAAAGCACATATATTAAATTAAGAAAGGATATTAAACATACGAACACAATAACGGTCCCTCAATTACTGGTAACACAGACTTCGATTTAAGTCCGGCATATAATAATATTATCTTCTGTAATATTGTTTTTACCAGCACTCCGATTCGATTTAAAATAATGCATGATATCATTACGATTTTCTTTCACGTTAATATGGCTCGGTCTAATCTGACCAGCTTAAAGTAGCTTACGACTTTGGGTTTATTGAAATGCCTTTAATAGATACAGGAAATAATATGGTATTAGTTAAATCGAGACTGAAATATAAAGTTTATATGATAAATTTATGCTGATAAGCAATAATGCGTCAACCCACAAAAAGTCGAATTTGAAGATGTTGATGCATTTTGATTCAGCGACACCTTTAATGTTATTCAAAATAAATTCAAGTCATTTAAAGTAAATAAATACATTAAAAAGTTTCTATATTAATGTTTCAAATTTCAAGTGCGTTCCGTTTTTTGCAATTTATACAATAATCTCAAATTATTGAAAAACCTTTTATTGGATAACACATTACAAATGTTAATCTGCTATTAATTCATTATATATTTTATCAAAATTAAAAAATAAAAGACAAAATATATCCGTCTTTAAACAAATTGATTAAGAATAGGTTTGACATCTTTAGACGCCATTTTTTCAAAATGAACTCCGTGTGGGTTGTCACAGTATTGCTTACCAGCGTCCAAATAATGTTTAATGATATGTTGTTGTACAGTGCCGTGTTGTTGTAAACGATGCTTGTCTATACTTGTATGCTAATATTATAAAGAAGTAAAATTTGTTTGTTGTTTGTATCAAAGGGGTAATCTCTGAAACTACTAATCCTATTTTTTAAATTCTTTTTTTCGTTGGATATCCCGTTTATTGAGAATGGTTTTAAGCTATATAATATTACGTTACGACTTATAGGAGCGACGAAAGAAGCTATAAACGTGAGTGATACGAGTACTACTAGGATCAGTCCAGCCGAGGGTCTTAACCGATGATCGCGGCTTCAAACCTTGGCTGGTACCGCTGAGTTTTGAAGTGCTAAATTTGTGTTTAAATTTATATCAGTGGTGAAGAAAACCTGCATGTGGCGGGAAAAATTCTGACTCATGACCTCTCAGTGGAACAGTAGTGGATTAAGCTCTAAACATTCTCCTTAATAGGAGACGAGGTCTTGCCCAGCAATGGGATATTTAAAGGCTATTACTTCTATTGCTAAAACTATTCTATTTTACGTGTAGATATGATTATACATTAAACGTTTATTAAATGATGTATTAAATCTTTACAAACAGACAGAATTACTTTGCTGTTTTCAGGCTTAGTATGAATTAAAAATTCTTTAACAATATACATATTATTTCAATTTTTATTACCGTCCTGTTTAGTGCCGTTTTATTGAGGATGCTCTTGTAACGTACAATAAAAAGTCTAATGACTGTAGTAATGAGATTTCGCATCAAAATACAAGAAAAAAAAATTAATTATTATTTTATGTACATTATAAATCATTATTAAATGAGAATCATTAGTCATTCGGTGTAATTATACGATGTTCTTATCTTTTTTTGCAAAAAGTAGTTTTTTATATCAAAAGGTACACGTGCTTTATTTAAAAATTACTCGATTTTGCTATCGGCTCGTGTTAATTTATATGGATGCTGATAAGCAATAATGTTTCAACCCACAAAAAGTCAAATTCGGAGATATTGATGTATTTTGATACTGCATCACCTATTTAACATTATATAAAAAGTATATTTTATTTTAGATCAAATAAACTAAATTAGTAAGAAAAAAAGTTTCTTTATTAATTGTTTCGAATTTCTGGTGCGTTCCATATTTTGCAATTTATACGATAATCTCAAATATTTGAAAAACTTTTTATTACTTAATATATTAAACATATCAATCTGCTTTTAATTCATTTCAAATTTTATCAAACAAGAAAAGAAAAACTTTATATATACTTCTTCAAAGAAATTTATTAAGAATAGATTTGATATTTTTAGACGCCATTTTCACAAAATCAAGTCCGTGTGGCTTGACACAGTGCTTATCAGCGTCCATATATTGTTATGTCGACACGCGCGCCGCCTACTGGAAGTTATTTGTATGTATTGTCTATTAAAACCTTCGTGTAAGTTGTTTACAACAACAAATTCGACACAGTTCTATTTATGGAGCTACAGTCTAATACAGTCTGTAGTCTTCTGACTACAGCTCGTATACATGCTGGCTGGGATGTACAGTAAGTCACTCCCACAGAAGATAAGCGTGTAGTAGCTAACATAGTATTTCACTAACATAAAAAGTAGTATATGTACATATTTAATATAACGGGTCTTATCGCGATAACTAATGGTAGTAATACCTTTTTATTGCCCGACGTTTCGACGAAGTTACATTCGTCGTGGTCACGAGCTGACTGGTGTACCGCGCGCCCTTCGGCGGCGAGTGCGCGAGTTATCTTCGGCTACCCTCACAATATTAATATTGTCTTTACCGTTATTATAATGCTGGGAGCTCGCTACACTAACACAATCGGTTCGCGCAAACATTGTTCGAGGTACTTCACTTTTGTTAAATTTATATAAAATATATAAAAAGTAGTATAAATAAAATATTATATTATATTATTTTATGTTCGAAAAGAAATACCCAAAGATTTCATAGATAGTTATAGATGATATTGAAAAAATAAAAGCCAACAAAATTTGGAAAGATATTGGATTTCCAGAGTTTATTTACTAATAAAAAAGCTTCCTGTAGTAATTCCGTAAATACAATCGTTAGTAAATTTGAAGTTAAACGTTGTTCAATTTTATTTTAATATCTGTAATCATTGTTAACATCCGCTCTACCTTATATTAAAACTATTAAAATATAAAGTGGGCTGTAAACTAAGCCCATGGAAAGGTCATGTTAACTTTACTATACCGTGTTTTATAAAATTAATTAATTTTAAATATGAAATTTTTTACCGTTTTTTGTTTTATATTTCTTCTGAGTTTTTTTTATTCTTCGACTACGTTTTTAATAGAAATCCTATATGTATGTAGGTTAGTACCCTTCAAGGCGTTTTGGTGACTTTTTTCCTTTGGAATGCTTCAAAGTTAAAATTCTTTATAATAAAAATAAACGTATCACGTTCAACGGCTTCCACTAGGATCTCATGATCCTGCGTCGCAGGTCCGGAAATACACACAACATAAACTCAAACACCCAGACCACGAAAATCGCCCAAATGGCCAACACAGAGAGCCGTGATCCCATGCGTGACCGTCAGCGCTTCAGTCAGTTGGTGAGATCACTGCGCCAACGTGTATCATTCGATACTTAGGCCGTACTGATATGATAACATAAATATATTATACAATACTTATCTAAAGCTTTTTATTGTCAACAATAAAAAAAATTACACATAGCGATAGGAAAGATAATTAAATCATAACAAAGTCTAGATTCAAAGACGCAAGTCATTGTTAGTCAAATCTAATTTTGTCGAAAGATCCTTGTTCTTTTTGTCATATTATTAATTTCTTCAAATTCTCAATATGCCCATATTTTATATAACAGGTCTTATCGCGATAACTAATCGTAATAATACCTTTTTATTAACCGACGTTTTAGCGAAGTTGCGTCCGTCGTAGTCACGATAAAATAAGAATAATATAAATCGCAAAGGTTAAAAAAAATAAATATACCAAATAGGCTTTCGTAAGCTATTTTCAATTTACGAATCATATTTTAATACGTTTAATGCTTTGTACATCTTCCACAGATTCGAAGTAAAGTTATAAAACAGTTAGTCGTTCTTCTATGCAGATATTGTAAAGAGAAAATTTTGGTTGTTTGTTTGTTTACATTATATAGGCTCCGACCGATTAGAAAAAATATTTTTGCGTTGGGTACCCGTTTATTGAGGACGGTTATAGGCTATATTACATCACGCTACGACACAGGAGCGAAGCAGAAACAATAAACGCCAGTGAAACCGTAAAGTAAATTCAGAAGGGTTAGAACGCGGAATCGCTTTGATACTGTCAAAATGTGTCGCGTTGTGATAGCGGTCGCTCACCGTAATAAGCCTTCTTAAATCTTGTGAATATTTAACCAGTTGTCCTGCGTGGTTTTCCTATTGTTACTATTTCGCTCCTTAGATCTTAACGTGTCATTATGTCTTTTTAACCTTCAAGGTATCAAACGCAGAAATACTTATCTTTTAACAGACTTCCAAAGAAGGAGGACACTCACCGATTACTCGAAAACGGCCGATTTCGTTAATTCTTCTTTTGTTTAAATATACCATTGCGCCATAAAATTTTCATCAAAATTTGTTTGGTCAACTATGGTTTTATTAACAAAATAACCGAAATAATTACGTTTTATACCGTTAAAAAGGCTTTGTTTAGATCGTTAAAAATAAGTGAACTATTCAACACAGTATAGGATCTGGATTTCAGTTTAGTTTTGATACTATAAAACGAGCGTACATTCGAGTAATATATATGTACATATATAGACTTTTATTAGCATATAATGTCTCAGAGAGACCGGCCGCGGGTCGCCGACCCGACGGGAATAGATATAGAATATTAACCTAGAACTTGAGAAGGCGAGCGTTGAACGATTGGTCTAGATTTCGTTGAATGACTAAGTTTCTCTGTATACTTGTTGAGTAATTTTGTTATTTACTTTATCGAATACATTTTTTTTAGTCTTATTATTAGAATAAGACATTTTTTTTAAATGAGAACTGATTTGAAAAGCAAAATGCGTAATTTGGTTTACTTGAATGACGAACGTAACTAGAGAACCATCATCATCATCTACCTAGCATTTCTCCCGGTTATACCAGGGTCTGCTTTCTATTCTAGTCCAGATATTGACGAATTACTGATTTTTACACAGAGCGACTGCCATCTGACCTCCACAACCCCTGAGGGCAAGCCAGTAACCATTTAGACTAGAATAATTTCCCTACTATGAGTAACGATCATTATCAGGTGATTGTGATAACAACCGGGACCAACAGCTTTACGTGCTCTCCAAGGCACGGTGGGGAGACACACAAGGACAAAAACCCAGACCTAGGAACAAATATTTATACAACTATAAATGTCTGCCCCAAGCGGGATCGAACCCGCAACCGTCGGCGTTAGAGGTACTTTCAGCACCACTACACCAGAACGGTCGTCGAACGTAACTAGAGAACTAAAGAAAAAATCAATGGGACCAATCGGAGATTAGGTATATCTTTCAAACAAAAACTAAATTGACCAAATCGGTCAAGCAATTTTCGAGTAATCGGTGAACATACATAAAATAAGTCCTCGACGAATTGAGAACCTCCTCCTTTTGTTGACGTCGGTTAAAAAGGTAATGTAAGTTTGGATGGAAGAGGCTAACACTAGCCCTTAAAACATACGAACAAATTATTTAGTTTTATGTATAGACTATATTATATAGCTAGTATTAGCTCCTTCACGCCGATATTTTGTGACAGTGGGGTACCGCCGAGCTGAATAACTTTCGGGATAGCCATAAAAGTAAAACACCTATATTAGGCCGCCCGACTTTATTCTGAACGAATCAAAGAGGAGCTATTATCGGAATGAGAACAAACATACATTACGAATGGTAATTTAGGTTTTTATGATATTTTATTTTATGTGGGCGTTATGGATTTTACTTTCCGTTCGTCATAGTTGGACTAAATATGCCAGTGTTTTATTACTGGGGTAACCCATTGGCCTCGTATGAAAAATACGTTTTAAATATGATTGCATTTTTGTTATTCACTAGCTGCCTCTCGCGATTTCACTCGCATTTATGGTTTTTGCTTTGTTCCTATGAATCGTAGCGTGATGTAATAGAGCGTATAATCTTCCTCAATAAATATCCAATGCAGAAATAGTGTTTCTAATTGGATCAGTTATTTCAGAGATTTCGCCTTACATACAAAGTTTCAAATTATAACCTCTTTATAATATTAGTATAGATTACATACACTACTGAGAAAAATCCTCTTTTTTCTAATAACGATACTTTTACTTCACTAACTTATGCCATCACGTTGCTTAACTTTGAGAGACAGATGTTCATATCTGAGAATTTCTCTCCACATTCCTAATAACGTTTATAAATTAAACTCTAGGAAATTTCGATGGTGCTTGCTCAGATAACATTCGATTATAATCTGATTGAGGTGCTCTACACCTACGGGCGTCTAGGCTCCTCGATTTAATTTATTACTTAAATGTTGCTGAAAGCAATGATAAGAAAACCACAAATATAATGTTTTCCTAGAATAATTCGATCGGTATAAATATTATCATGATATTTGTGTGTAGTGATCACATTAGAAATGTGATCACTTCACATTTGTACTCAGACAGGCGGCTTGGCGCAGTGGTCACTGCAACTGAGTGCTAACGGTCACGTGGTCGATTCCCACTTATGGCAAACGTCTGTATTGGTCATACGGATGTTTCCCGAGGTCTGGGTGTTTGTGCTTGTACTGTGCGTGTCCGGATCCCCGACACAGGACAGGACCCTTTTGGGGTGATGCGTTTATTTATTTATTATTTATTTACTCCATGGATTGCTAAGAATAAAAAGTGTGGAGATGAAAATGATTCTGAACGCTCAACATCTATAAAAAAGGTCGTAAATTAAAATGGCACGTTCTTATCATAATCATCGTAACTCGTTAAATCTCTAAATATAAAAACTCATCAGTCCTAATTATTTTGTACACCTTGCGTCACCTGTGTATGTACATTCGTATATAAGTACAATGTACATATGTATTTATCTTAACGAGCCTGCTTGGCGACATGATTTCGAGTTTTATTCGTTATGTTTGTTCCCATAATCGCATTAACTCTCGGGGTCATTATTATCAAGTGTAATATTGATAAGGATCGTCTTTTGTTTGCGCTGACAATAAGTCATTTTCTTTACTTAATATTATATAACTACTTAATTCGCTTAAATCATTGATATCATCAAAATATTTAAAGTAAGCTTGAACTGGATACAATCTGCTATATAAATATCAATATTTGTTTCATTCGCATTTTAGCGCCGTACCGTTCAACCGATTTTGATAAAACTTTGTTAAGTTATTATTTGCATTTAGGCGAAAGTTATAGACATAGTAGAATTAACTTATAATAGATAGTACGCGTGTCGTACGGTAAACATATTCTATATTAACGTGTGCGAAATCGCAGGGAGAAGCTTACCTATACGAATATTGTGAGGAAATTCAATTTGTGTGTAAGTTTGCATGTTTATCTTTAAAACTACTCATCCGATTTGAAAATTTATTTTAGCGTTGGATAGCCCGTTTATTGAGGAAGGTTATAGACTATATTACATCACGCTGCAAATCATAGGAGCGAAGCAATAATCATAAACTCGGGTTAAACTGCGATAGGCAGGTAACAGTTAAGTCACTAGTTGACCTATAGCCTCCCTCAATAAATAAACTATCTAACACAAAAATAATTATTCACTTCGAACCAGTAGCTTCTGAGGTTACCGCGTTCAACAAACAAACTCTTCAGCTTTATAATATTAGTATAGATTGATAAAATTTAAACTCAAATCTGTCATGTTCAAAATCGTAATAATAAAATTTTGCTCGCAGTGAAAGCTATCCTGACGATAAATAATGGAACATTGTTCAATGAAATATTTTTAAAGCAACTGTCGGCTTTATGTTTAAGTGATTGAATGCGTATTCAATTATATATTAGCCTGCGGTAAATATACGACGCACTCGTGACACGACTACTTCACAATTAAAATATTTTTGAAACTTCAGTAATATTATTTTATAACTGTATATGTGTTACGTTTGTATTTGTGTTATATATGTAAATATACATATGTATATGAGTTGATAAATATATAGCAAATATAAATGAGCTGTTAAGCAACAATGTGTCGAGTAAAAATTTCTATAAAACGAGACGCAACATAAAAACAAAATATATAATTATACTTTCACCGTAATTTATACCCATAAATATAATTTATATTCGATATATTCAAATATAAATCCACTATAACAATCGAAATAATTTAAAATTCAAATTGCAATAGAATATGCAATAAATAACAGTGATTATATGTATATTACATCTTACTTAAGCTTTGTATATAAAGGTCTTAATTAAGATAGCCATCTAGATGTTAGATGTAATTATGTTTAATTACAATAGAATGAAAATTGTAAAGACATCCGAGCTATTTGCATTCTTTTTTGTTAGAGTGTTAATACTGAATATTATATGCACATAATAAAAATATCTATCATTAATTACCGTATATAGAAGCATTGAATTTAAAACAGGATATATTTTTTAATTTAATTTTTAACAGTTAATGTTTATACAAATTAATTAAATTTTATATTTACAGTGTTAAAAATTATTCGCGTCGACTGAGCACGAGTAAAAAAAAATTAAAATATTTTAACGCATAGAAATATATGTAGTATAAAATAAAACAAAGTCGCTTTTCGCTGTCTGTACGCTTAGATCTTATATTATATATAAACTAAGCAACATATTTTAATGTGGTTTTCGTAAATAAACAGAATAATTCAAGGGGAAAGCTTACATGAATGAATAACACGTGCGTATTTCAGTAGAGTCTAGAGAATTCTTACCTTTAGGGAAGAATTTCAAAGATTTGTAATGTGATGTCGATTGTAGTGTGAGTCGAGATGGCCTAGTGGTTAGAACACGTCGATTATAACTGATGATCGTGGGTTCAAACCTCGGCTAGCAGCGCTGATTTTTGAAGTGCTAAATTAGTGTTTAATTTCATCTCGAGCTCGGCGGTGAAGGAAAACATCGTGAGGAAACCTGCATGTGCCGGGAGAAACTTTGACACATGTACATATATCCACCAACCCGCAGTGGAGTAGTGTGGTGGGTTAAACTCTAAAACATTCTCCTTAATAGGAGAGGAGGCCTTTGCCCAGCAGTGGGATATTTACTGGCTGTTACTTTACTTTAATGTGATGTCGAAAAAACTACATTGTACTCGTGCGCAGTCTGGGCGGGTCGCTTGTACATTATATAGTATTGCGTCAAGCTATTTTTAACACTCTAATTACCACAAAAAAAAAAACATAAAATCCTTGATATTACTTGCTTTTAAATTCTCATCATTCGTTATTTTTAGCGGTAATGTTTAAATTTTGTTTTGCGTTAATTAATGTTAAATATTTGTATTATAATTTATTCTTTCGTTTTATGAGGTTGCTAGCTGTCTCTTGCGGTTTCGCTCGCGTTTATGGTTACTGCTTCTACTCCTATGAGTCGGAGCGTGATGTAATATAGCCTATAGCCTTCTTGAATAAATAAACTATCTAACACAATAATATTTTTTCAATGCGAACTTGAGAATCAATCCAATCCAGCATTCAAACAAACAAACAAAGTCTTCAGCTTTATAAAATTAGTACAGATTATTGTCCAGTTGAAAATAAAGGTAGAATAAATAATAAGAAACTGTTTCGGAATCTATCGTACTAAGATCATGTAAACGTCATATCTTAAAAACATTAAAAGCTTACTGGCTTTATAAAAGATGTCGAAAATTTCGACAAACGTAGCTTTATTAAGACTTTAAGGATTAGATCGTGCCTTTTATGAAGTTTGATCTTATAATCTTCGTGATGCTACAAATAAACAAACAAAAAAAAAATTAAAAACTAATTATAGCTTCTCGAAGTTTCTCGAAGAGACGGATCGAATGTTTGGAGGCCGTGGTGTAGAAAGAAAAAGTCAGTATCATTAGTCATTCCCTTGATTAATGTATGAAACTCTACCAAATTAATTACTACAATTCCATCTATACAGATAAATAAAATTGAAGTGTCTGTTTGTAATTTCAAATTTTTTGACTAAATGTATACGCTAATTGCAACAAAAGCACAATTTTTATAATTTTTGTCTGTCTGTTTGTTCCGGCTAATCTCTGGAACGGCTGGACCGATTTTGAAGGGACTTTTACTAGCTGATAGCTAATGTTATAAGGTGTAGGCTATTTTTATTTTAGAAATTTTATTTTCTTAGCCAGGAATCGAACCCGCTAAAGTTGAAAAACAAAAACATTTACATTAAATTCTGGGAAGTTATAGTATATGACAAACTAAAAGAAAAGGCATTTTTTTAAACAAAATGCTATTAATTAATGCACCTTACCTGAGAGGCAACACGGAGTACAGCCTTGATTTATATGAGACGTCCCATCCTGTAGTACTTTTATATAAACTCCATCATGGATTTTTTGTTTAAAAACTTTGATAGTTCGTTGTCCTCTCTAGGGACCTTTACAAGCTGGAAACCCTTAGCCGGATTTTTGTCGAACTGCTACCATGCCGAATCAGGACGGTCGTATTGTGCACAGACGGTTTTAGTTATCTATACCACTATTACAACGACATAAAATTTGTTTATTGTTTGTATACAGGGGGTAATCTCTGAAACTATTGATACGATTTTAATAATTTCTTTTTACGTTGTATAGCCCGTTTATTGGCGAAGGTCATAGGTTACATTAGGCTACGTTACGAGTCATAGGAACGGAGTTATCACAAACGCGAGTGAAACCACGAATGGCACGATTTTCGTGTTATACCTGTTGCTACCTCTACATGATGGCTTACTGTAATAGGACATCGTGTGGATGATGCAGTGGGTTAGTACCAGCTGTGATGGCCTCTGTTGGCACGGGATTTTCTTATGAGTATTTTGGACACACAACTAAAGAGGAATGTCATCATAGTTGAAGATAGTCTCTTCGATTGCCCATCGTGTAGAGGGATCACATGGTTTGTAATTATAGCGTTTATTTTACTGCTCTGATCGCGACCCTGAATGGATTTAGTTTTTACAAAATGGAGAATGGGCTTCGAAGGAAAATACTTAATTTGGTTTATTGAGTGATATACTTATTCCAGTTATTTTGATTTTAAAATCAAACCACTGAATCGATTTTGATGAAAATTGTATGGGATCAGACAGAAAGCTTTCAAACAAAAATCTGCTTCATTCTTTTTGGGAAGTCAGTTAATATATTTATTAACCGATTTCGTTAAACATTCAATGTACAAACTTACTGCAAGCTACTGTTTTCCTATAGTGACTATTAAAACCTTTGGCATTTAAAATGTTATCGGATTTAGAAGTTTTTAATGTTAAAGTTTTTTAAATTATTTTCAGATTGACCTTTCGTTTTATGTTTTCGTATTCTATAATTCGTTTATATGTATTTTTAATTTAATTTTACGATCTTTGATTATATAGACAATCTGTAGATTCTATTTATAATATTCGCTAGACCTTCGCTATTGATGATTTAATTGAATGTGAGAATTTTATTTACGACTGCTTTGATTGTATAGTACGCACAAATCAATTGATTTATTTTATTATTCTCGTCTCGGCTGTAATGGCAAGTCAGTAAAATACACGTGTTTTTCTTTGACACGTTTATGAAAGAAAAAAATATACTGAATCGTTAAATTTGTATTTTTTGTTTCAATGTAATGAAAATTGAATAAAAAAATGTTATGAACGTGTTTACATACTTAAAAATAAATATGAATATGTCTTAAAGTAATTACTTATAAGTACTAATGAATGACTTCATTGAATTCATAATATATAGCGTAAATACAGCAACAATCTTATATAAAAAGTTGTATCTTCCTTATATACATAGGAAATAAAAGAATTTTGTATTACCCTTATTAAGGACTAACGCCGTGAATAATGAATAATTTGTAGTCAATAAAAATTCCATTGTGGATCGCATTTTAAGGCGAGAAGTACACTTATAAGTTTTGCTCTCGGACTTTCATAATGATTTACGTAATGTAAGAATTTACTACGAGTGTCTTATTTTAGAAAGATACAGCTTTCGTAATGTTAGCTAAATAACTGTTACCAGGTTATAGAAAATCAAAAAAAAAAAAACTTTATTCAAGTAGGCTCTCACGAGCACTTTGAATCGTCAATACATGAAAAAACAAAAGAAAATTACATCAAGAATGAAGCTACCACCGGTTCGGAACGTAGATTCTACCGAGAAGAACCGGCAAGAAACTCGATACTCTTTTAAAATTTTGTCAATGCAACAGTGAGAGAGATATAGAATTGTTTTATATAGCTTATGTGGGTAAAACTTACGAATGTATTTCTGGCCTAATGACAACGTGGTACTGTAGCCTAAACCGGACTTGACACGAGTCAGTCATCCGTGATAGCGGGAGGTCAAATCGTTCTTATACCCGAAGTTAGATATTTACTATAAGTATACAATGTACAGTTTATTTCTCACACATAGTTGTTAATATATCTTTATATACCTATAGTATATTTTTCTTTAATTGACTTATTTGGTAACAATACTCGAAACGAAAACCGTTAATTTTCGCACATTATTTTTCATTATAATTATTCATTACAAAAAATGATTTAGTCCAATCATTCGATCGACAACTTCTCATCCCAAACTCATGAGTGGTTAGAAATACGCCAAATTTGTCCGCTAAATAAAACGAGTAAAGAAAAATGGACTATACATAGATATTTGATTAATGTTAATTATAGACACGTTAGCGCAGTGGTCACTGCAACTGACTAAAGCGCTAACGGTCGCGGGTTAGATCCCCGCTCGCGACATACGTCTCTTTTGGCCATACGGATGTTTGTCGTGGTCTGGGTGTCTGTGTCAGTGTTGTGCGTGTTTCTGGACCCCCGACACAAGATCTCGAGATCTTAATGGGAGCCGTTGAGTGTGATCCGTTTATTTGTTTATTTATTTATTATTTATTTTTTATTTATATTTCTTCGCGCCGATTGTATCTCATGTGAAGTCCTTCTAAGCGGCTGGACTGATCTTTATAAATTTTTTTGAGTATTATTTTGAAGTAAAAACTTCGTTAGGCGTATTGCGTGATTATATCGAAACTCAATTTTCTTTAGATTTTCGTTATTGAAAGATTTTACAAAAATATCAGTGCCTTCTGCAGACGATAATTTATGATGTTCTTACTCTGGTTAAATCCATTCTTTGAATTTGGTTGAAAGAGAGGGCGCAAAAAGAAGTATTTCTTTTAATAAAGGACATTAGACATCGATATCGCCAAAAAGTGTGATGAAAGATAAAAGACGTTTTTCATTACAGTTGTCAATATTATCTGTTACGAACTTTATCATCAATACAGAAGCTAACATATAGTTCTCGATGATATCACCGACAGTCTCCCTGTGGACGCGTCTCGCAGAAACTACACTATACTTTTTATTAAACTTGGCATATTGATGGCTTTTATCTAGGTTAACCTATATGCTGCTGTCTGTACCGGAGACGCGTGGTCTCCCAGGGGATGGAAAACCATACATCCGATACACGGGTCCGTAAATCATCTTTTTTATTTATCCAAGAAGATATGACGCAATTTGCTCTGTAACAGTATTATTGATATAAAAAAAACTGCATAAATTTTCAATTTACATAATTTTGAGCCAATAAGATATCGTTTTAAAAAATACATTTTTTAATTCGTGCCTATATTTAGACTTTGCGGTTTAGACTCCTTTGCGGTTTCACTCGCGTTTTTGATTACTGCTTTGCTCCTATGAGTCATAGCGTGATGTAATATAGCCTATAGCCTTTCCCATTAAACAAACTATCTAAAACAAATTGAATTTAATTCGAACCAGTAGTTCCTGAGATTAGCGCGTTGAAGCAAACAAACTGTTCAGTTTTAATATTTTTTGTATAGATTTTTTTTTATTTATATTATGTCTATGAACAGTTATGAAGTTTTTCGCTCTCCTTTTAAGCTTTTCGTATTGACTTACGCGGCATTAGAACTTCAATGATGCTGTGTCCTTCTTCAAAGTCTAATTAATCCATACCAAAAATTATCAAAATGAATCAGCGGTTTAGAAGAAAACGTAAAAAACAAACATTACTTTTGCATTTATGATATTCATATGGATTTTTATTACCAGCATACTAACAAGTTTGTATTGAATCGACACAAACAAATATAATGTTATGCACGAAATTCACCGCTTCGACTCGATGCAGTGCTTGGAATTCTCGAATACGCATAATATATCAATAAATTAGAAATATTATTGCCTTGTTTTTAAATATTGTATGAATTAAAACTACTTATTCGAGATATGTTTGGAAAATATAGATAGTTAAATCGGTGTTTATTTTTTGTTTATGTCAATATAATTATTTAGGTAATTGTGATGACATTTTTCTAGAAATTTTGAATTGCACTTCTCTTTGATATTTTCTGATGAACTTTATAAGATTAAAAAACCACATAGCTTATAAGTATTATCTTGAACAATCGACTTCAAGAACATAATATATAAATAAGCATAAAAAAAAGAAATTTAAAGTACATATTAAAAATTGCTTAGTAGCTAAAGCATATTATTCTGTTCAAGATTATATAGATGATAAACATGCTTGGATTTAGTATGAGCTGGATTCACACAGGGTATTTAATGTATTTGTAACTCATAAATGTATGTACTCATCGTAAAACTTTTAAAAAGAGTAACTATCGAGTTTCTTGCCGGTTCTTCTCGGTAGAATCTACATTCCGAACCGGTGGTAAATTAAATAATTAATTAGTGTTTAGTTTTCTTTTGTTTTTGTATTGACGATTCAAAAGTGCTTGTAAAAGCCTGCTTGAATAAAGCATATTTTGATTTTAATTGATTGATTTTGAATAGTAACTTTTATTCAGTTATATTGATCTCAAAACTGAAACTGATTTTGATAAAAATTCTATGGAACCAATCGGAAAGTATATCATTTCAAACAAAAAAAAAATTATATAAGTCAAACCGACTTCGAGTATTTGGAGAACATACATAATAAAAAAAGTCCCCGACGCACTGAGACTATGGTCTATTTTTCTTTAATTGTTTTTTTTTTAGCATATATGGCTTATTTCTAGCTACACATAAGCGTTGATAAGAAATTATCGATTGTATGATTGAACTGAATCATTTTTTATAATTAAATACATAAATAATAAATAAACGCATCACACTCAACGGCCCCCATTAAGATCTCATGACCTTGTGTCGGGAGTCCGGAAATACACACAACACTGATACAAACACCCAGACCACGATAAACATCCGTATGGCCGATACAGACGTATGCCGTGAATGGGGATCGAAACCGCGACCGTTAGCGCTCTAGTCAGTTGCAATGACCACTGCGCCAACGTGTCTGTCAATTAAAAATTATAATGAAAAAAATTGTTCGAAATTTCATGATTTTCGTTTGGGGTATTATTACCAAATAAAGACGAGTTAGGAAATATAGACTATCTAATTTATCAAATCGATAATTTAATATAAACACAACAAAGTCACGAACATAGCTGATTTTTTTTTTTTTAATTTAATTAAGGTTTTTATTTTAGTTGAATAGTAGTGACCTGACACACAAAGTAACACGAGCTATCGCCTAGAGGTCGAAGCGACCGTTTCGAGGTGCATCGCTCGGAAACTGGGTCATAATGTACGGGGAGCAGCTTCGTGCCTGCTCACAATGTTTGCGGTTTATATTATGAGGATGAATTTGAAGATTTTCTATCGATGTTGGTACATACATATATTTCATGTAAATTTTATGTAGAGTTACAGAGTTATAAACGGAAGTGTAGTAGAGAATTTGTTATGCAAGCTTTTATTCTTAACACAATTGTCAAATTTAATTATATTTAATTCAGTAGATAGTTTAAATTTTTTATGAGGAAATGTTTATGTAAGTTAAAGTTATAATTTTAAAGTTTAGAAAAATAATACATAAACGGTAATAGAGGTATGCTTACTTTCAATGTTTAACGATTAATAATGACATATTAACAAAAGTTAACGAAACTTATAATTTTTTGTTATTTTATGAGAGAATTTAGTTTATTATTATTTTCAAAGAGCTGGAAGTCTGTCTTCTATTCATTTTGGTACTTTTTTTCCTTTAATTATTTATTCATTAAGCTGGTAACGCGTTTGTAGCTCCTCTGATGCTGCAAATGCCCTTAAGCGACGATGGTCTTTTACGAGCTATTTTTATTAAAAACAAAAACATTTTTTATTTCACAGTCGAGTAATTAACTCTTTAAGTGCTAAAAAAACTATAAAACAAACAAAGTAACTTACAAAGAATGTCGTTAAATACAAACTAAATGATGACATAATTATTACAATGTTTGTATAATCTCGAGGACAAATATTGAGTAACGTAAGATTACATACATACATACATATATTCGTAATAAATTTTTTCGATTTTCCAATTTTAATGTTACTGATTTGCTTACTATATAAATTAGATAAAATTGGAATTGTACATTTTTACGTGATCTAAATTTTGCCTGAAATTTCACTGCTAAATTAATAATCTGTGTATAAAACTAACTTTAGATTATTTATTTATTTTACATTAAAATACATCAAAACTCGAAAGAGGAAATTCAACTTATTTAAAAAATAAAATAATAAGACAAATGGTACAATCAATAAAGAACGAGGATTAAAAAATAATAATAATTACTATTTTACCAATGTTAGTTTATTATACAATTCGATGTCTTTGTAATTCGTCGTACAATTAAAGATTTAATACTAGTAGTCAAAGAACAAAAACAAGAAATGAATAGAATGACTGACGCTTTTCTGTATAATAGCAAAATACGTATGGAATCTTAACTTAATCTATCTATCTATCTATACATATAAAATTACTTGTCCTAAATAATAAATAAATAAATAAACGCATTACACTCAACGGCCCCCATTAAGATCTCATGACCTTGTGTCGGAGGTCCGGAAACACTCACAACACTAACACAAACACCCAGACCACGACAAACATCTGTATGGCCAATACACACGTTTGCCGTGAGCGGGGATCGAACCCGCGACCGTTAGTGCTTTAGTCAGTTGCAGTGACCATTGCGCCAACGTGTCTGTCATGTCCTGACTGATTCATCAACGTAGAGCCTAAACCACTGGGGTTACAAACTTGAAATTTTGGCTGTAGGTGCCTTTTAGGGTGTAAGCATCCACTAAGAAAGGGTTTTTCGATTTTCCACCCCTAAGAGAGTTAAAAGCAGTTAAAACATTTGTATGGAAAATCTTATCCTATTGTCATATTAACTTACAGTTTAATACACATTATGTTGGATGATAGTAATGAAATATGAACCATAAAACGCACGAATATCATCCCTTATTGAACTGCAAGGGGGTGGTGAAGTTTGTATGGATGAAATTTATTTTTTTGGCCGATTACCCTTAAACTTAGCGTAAATATTCCTTAGGTTGAATAAATAAATATCTGTATCCCCGAATTTAAAAATCATCCCTTATAGTTGTGCTAGGGGGTATTAAAGTATGCGCGGGCAACGCCGCGAGCGACTGCTAGTATACTATAAAGAAGTAAAATTTGAGGATTCTCGAAAACTACTGATCTGACTTAAAAATGCTTTGGATAGCCTAACTTTTGTAGTAGTTTATAGTCTATATTATAATAAAATTCGTTTTTATAATAAAATTCCGCAGAAAGTGTTACAGTTTACAAAAAAGAAATTTAAAGTACATATTAAAAAATCCTTAGTAGCAAAAACATATTATTCTGTTCAAGATTATATAGATGATAAACATGCTTGGATTTAGTATAAGCTGGATTCACACAGGGTATTTAATATATTTGTAACTCATAAATGTATGTATGTCATGCCGGTTCTTCTCGGCAGAATCTACATTCCGAACCGGTGGTTAATTAATTAATTAATTAGTGTTTTGTTTTCTTTTGTTTCTGTATTGACGATTCATAAGTGCTTGTAAAAGCCTACTTGAATATAGCATATTTTGATTTTGATTATGAATAGCATTAGTAGAAGCTATAAAGGCGAGTGGAACCGCGAGGATTAGCTAGTAATAAATATTATGTTTGCGACTATAATATTTTTATAGTTAATTATTTTATGTCGTAATAAATACTTGATATAAATCGTTAACCTCAATTAGGGAAATAGTTTTCAATACAAAGTCAATGTAATTGGTATGTAAGGGTTGCGAAGGTTAGATTTGAGATCGCGATTAGAATAATTAAGGGAACCTTGGATATACCGGGAAATTATAAGAATTTTTTTTTTTAATAAAATTCTACTAATTCAGTAACACAATGTAAAAATAATCTTGATAATACATCCTTTTATGAAATCGTGGCGGCCCCGGCGTTTGGAAAGAATAAGAAAATTACAACAAAAAATTAATTGGTTCCAATTAAATACAATGTAAAAAAACATACCAATAGTAAAACGTTTCTATATATTTTTTAAGTTATTCGTTATGTCGTAATGAACACAAGTATTGGTTAATATAATAATAATAAATAAATAACGCATCACACTCAACGGTCTCCATTAAGATCTCATGACCTTGTGTCGGGGGTCTGGAAACACTCACAACACTAACACAAACACCCAGACCACGACAAACATCCGTATGGCCAATACACACGTTTGCCGTGAGCGGGGATCGAACCCGCGACCGTTAGCGCTTTAGTCAGTTGCAGTGACCATTGCGCCAACGCGTCTTTCAATATAAATATAAGTGTCAACTGGGCATGTGTTGGACATTTTAACAGCGTTACCAGTAAAAAAAGTAAATTATTATTTTTTATTCCTTATAAAATGACGCCTATACATGTACAAGATCCAATGTTTCAATTAATTTTTTTTTTATTTAAAAAAAAAAAGAAATAGTTTTTTTTTACTTATCAATATAGATTATTTTAGGATTTGTAAAACGTCCAACACATGCCCAGTTGACAACCTGTATAGATTTTTTAAGATCCTCATCTTGGGCCAAAAAATCTCGTGGGCTTCCCCAAAACACCTTAGCAAATTTTCACTACAATCCACTCAATGATTTCGGAACGGATAGAGGAAAAATGTACTAAACATCGATTTTTATTTAGTATGAATATTATATGTATTAACTATGTTTAAGGTCTTGTAGTTTAATATCGAAATAATTAAAAAAAAACTGTCGAAAGTCATTAAAGCATTGCGATGTTTCTTAAAATAATGAAGATAATTTTTAAAAATGTCTTCAACGAAGTGAGGACCTGCTCCTTTTTTGGAAGTTGGTTAAAACAGCAGATGCAGCTTGTTAAATACATTCTTTGTAATACAAGCCGGTAGTTCTTGTAGTAATACTGGAAAGTTTCCGCTATTAAACGACTATACGCTCGCTTGATTCATACTTCCTTATTTAATGGAAGAACAATTCAGACTATCTGTATACAATGGTTTATGACTAAAACACTGAACTCATTTTAATGGGAAATATAAAATAGTTTGAATTCTAATAAAGGACATACATACATGAGGTATTTAAAAATATTCTCGTGAAGTTAAGTCGGTCTTAAGTTAAAACTTAATAATAGGTGCATTATGTTTATAAATTGAATTTTGAAATAATTCTATAGTTTTTTTTGGACCGATCACCTTTTACGCTTAATCACAGGCAGAAGTTCGTAATCTAATATATAAAAAAATATGTTTATTTGTTCTTATCTTTGCGTTTTTAAACCGTTCGTCTATTTGCGATATAACTTTGTCAATATTTAGTTTGAACTCGCGAGAAGGCCTAGTATTAACTTCCGGTACGTGACGCGTGTATAACACAGAAAGACAGAAATATAAATTTTGTACGGTTATCTAAGACAACATTAACCCGAGCGACGCCGCGAGCAGAGCCAGTAGGTACCTTCATAATAATAATCATCACCTCAAGAGTTGTATATTGACAGCATGCGAGCATACATGTAATTTAATGACACTTTCAAAGTTACGAGGAAGTAAGTTCGAGAAGTATCGCGAAGTGCAATTTACAAATGCATAATTTAAAATGTAAACTGCAATAACAACTTAATTTAATAGCGATTTATAGAAATATACAGCACGTTATTGAGGATATCCAAGAGAATCGATTGCGACTGTCAACGAAAGTTATTGGTGCGAAAATCAATCACTTAATTAGGCAAATGATACGGGTTTTAATTGAAGGTTGGCATCTGGGGAAATATGAAAAACTAGCTGCCCCTCGGGATTTCACTCGCGTTTATGATTACTGCTTCGGTGCTATGAGTCGTAGCGTGATGTAATATAGCCTATAGCCTTCCTCAATAAATAATAATATCTAACACAAAAATAATTTTTCAATTCGAACCAGTTGTTTCCGAGATTAACGCATTCAAACAAACAAACTCTTCAGCTTTATAATATTATGTATAGATACGATATTTCCAATAGAGCCTTATTCGTGGCTCTATAGGAAATATGCTGTATAAGTATAATAAACGTTGTTTAATTTACGCCATTCTACGCTATAAAGTGGACAATAAAAGGCGTTCTCCGCCTTCCTTCGAAATCAAAGCTTATCAATATGTTTTAATTGGCAGAGGGAATGTTTGATAGATGCTCCCCGCAGATATGAACATAAATCGGAATGTGATCAACAGAGCTATGCTCTCTCGCAAGTATTCGAGTACGTGCTCAGGGATTGGAGTATGTACAACATGGGTAATTGTTTTATGCACTGCAACGGTTCGGTTGTAACTCTTCGGTCTATATTTTTAAACGACTTCCAAAAATTGGAGGTTTTCAATTTGGTGAGGACTTTTTATTATGGATGAACACTAATTTTTTAACCAATTGTGAACCGATTTTGGGGTATATTTCCAAGATGGTCTCATTGTCATCAAATCAGGATCTGATGCTTGGATCCTAGAAAAAATGGAGGAACTCTTCAAATATTATAAATAACATGTAAAAGACTTACTTGACACTGACTTCAAAATGTTCTTGAATATAAATTTTTTGGCTTTTAGTTAATGTCTATTAAATCAATTTCTTAAGTCGGTTAATTTTTCAAGTAAAAAAGATTCAGTAATTGTCAAAATGTATATATGTTATATATTTCCGTTTAACTCTTAAAATAAAATTGTTTCGCTATAATTTAAAAATAGTATACATTTAATTTATAACTTATTTTTAATCATGCTATTCGTGACTATTCATCTAACGCCATAAATGGCTGCCCAAAACCTCATATACATAGCTATATATAATAAATAATTATTCACATTGTCTATTGTTCGCGTTAGTTTACGACCAATTACTGCACTCGTGATTTAGATACGTCGCATTTCGTGGTCAGTTATTTAAAATGAGGTCGTCCACTATCCGCTGACCTGGACAGTTGGGAACGTTGGTCATGCTGTGAGGTACTAAATGGGTCGCTTTACTGGGTCGTGTCACCTGGTTTACTTAGAGGGCCCTCGGCGTCGATTTTAGTTGAAAAAGCAGTTTTTAATACTGCTTATGCTTGCGTTTGCCTTTCAACGGTACGTGTTTTTTTATGTTGAATACGAAAGTTGATGATATTCACTGCAAAAGGACGAGTACATGCTTTTAAAAATGTTGAAAGCAGACAGACGTTGGATGTCATGCTCTTTGATGTAGCAGTCTGTTACAAGTGTTTGAATTCAGAAAAAATATTTTGATGTACGTCGTCGAGAGTAGTTACAACCGGTAAGAGATTTGTGTAAAGGTTTTTATTTGAAATATAATTAGAAATGAACATAATCACAGAGGTTATTCAGAACTTTTAACTTAATATTTGTATTATAATATAAATTAAAAATATACTATTTAATAAATATATATATTGGGTATGCATGAGTAAACTGCACTTTTTAATTTAAATCAATTTGCTTAGTTAAGCGTGAGTTTGCTCAAACATACGTTTAAATAAGTGTGGTTAGTGATTTTTTTCGTTGCACAGATTTTAAGTTGTACAAATATTAAATAAACATTAATATCTCGGAGCACGATGTTGTTCTTATTTTTAAAATCAATTTGCACACTTCTACTCTTAGCTAATCTTTTCATTGAAAAATTTTCGGCTTCAGCAGCTTTTCGGTTCCTTTGTCATATTAAAAAAACACAACACTCGTACTTATTATTTACTACCTATATACCTACCATGTAACTGATAGTAAATGGAAATCCTTAAGTAATGCTAAAGTATTCCATGAGTTTTTTTTTCATCACTGGGAAATGCATTTATGCATCCCGCCCGAGATTTCGGTTATTTCTCAGGGTATGTGGGATTCCTGACACAAACAAACGCACCAGACTATCCACTTAACCCAGCTATACCTTCATCACCTTGGATGGGCGCACGGGATCCACATGCTACCAAGGCACCCTGACGGTCGGTCTGCCTCTGCCTTTCTGGAGAGTGCTTCTAAATTCCTTCTCCTGGAGAGTGCTCACGGGCACCGAAAGGACTACCCTGCCCTAGTGATTCCACGAGCTACTCTTAATAGGTTAACCTCATTAGCTGTGTAAGGTTACCAGTGATTTCGTATATACTGAAATATTAACCGTAGATATTTTCGAGTCGAATATCCCAACAGGGAATTATAACAAAGGAAAAAAAGGTATATGAGAAATTCATACACCATTGAGGACGATACCCCTTGTACGGCTCTTGAGGGACTGTGTTACGCCGGACTGCGCTAGCGGAAAGATTGGAAATTGAATATTTTATGTATCGTACATTTTTGGAAGGGAAACACGAAACAACATTTTGTACGATGTAACCCAACTTAAAAGAGGGGTGTTATATGTTTGACGTGTATAGTCTGTTGTAGGTACATTACGATTAGATTAATTTTTAATCGGGTTTTTTGTTTGAAAGCTAATGTTATCGAGATGGTTCTTAGCTATCTTCTTATATATAAAATACTCATGTCACAATTTTAAGTAATGTAACCTTACTCCTCCGATTCTCCGACGGATTTACTGATTTTTACCAAATTTTATATGCATATTCAGATCTGAGAATCGGCTACTATCTATTTTTTATATCCCTAAGTGGTAAGGGTTAAGGGTGAACCTTTACATTTTTTTTCTAAATTTTTGGACAATTTTTTTTGTTTTTATTTTTATATAATGTGGCATTAAAAATACATACAATCCTAAATGTTTACCCTTTCATTACCAAACCCTATTTTTAAAAGCCATTTTAGTAGTAATTCAATCATTTTTCATCCCGCTAGATAACTGATCAACGGGTCAGCTAGTAATTTAAAAAGATTTAAACGTTTCAACTTTATCAGCTTTTCTAAAATTGTTGAAATAATGACCGACTTCTACTGATCTCACTTGAAATTTACTATACTGTGAATGATATCAAAGTAACATAGTGATTAACCTCGATCTAATGCTGTAGTATCATCTGGATTCAGCAGGATACATACAGGATACAGGCATGCACAACTCCTCCCCAACATACAGCAGAAGAATCATGTTTGGGCTCGTTGAAGTGGTCTCATTGAGTAGAATCACGTTTTTTTTTTAATTTTCAATTTTATGTTGCAAAGGAATAATGTGTGCGTTTTAATGTTCACTTTTAATAGTTTATTTAGCTGTGTTTTTTTAAGGAATCGATACCTATTATTATGACGTAATTAGTGCAGACTTTATTTTATTAACGTTTAGTAGGCAAAGTAAAATGGGTGTATACCTAATGTTATAAGTTAAAAAATTTGTTGGATATCATATCAATGACATTGTTTACGTAAAGTGCTATTTTTAAATAATTTTTTTTTACAAAGTATAAAATTTTAATACACATATTAAAAAAATAGTATAGTCGTTTTAAAGTGTTTTTACATTAATCACAGCAATAATTGACTTGTTATATAAAATTTTATTTGACCATAAACCCTTTATCGAATACCGTTATAACACAATGTAATCTTAAGCGACTTCAAAGAAGAAGTAAGTTCTTTATTTTGATTTAAAGTTTTTTTTGTGTTTTTATTCCGTGACAAAAATAGTGATATCTTAGCTTCTTATGAACCGATTTTAATAATTCTTTTATTATATAGTAAGCTATACCTATTCAGTTTGACCAACACGCGATAGAAAATGGAAACAGTTAACGCGATCGCAATAAAGAGTAGGTACGAATTTCAACTGAGTTCAAAGGTTCACCAAAATATTTTTTTTTTGTTATAATAAAATTTAATAACATAAATTATAATGTTGTTAAAGTTTTTATTTATCACAGCGATAACTGTGAAATGAAATTTTATTTGATCATTAAACTCTTCAACGATCTGTGTTAAAACACAATGCAAACATTATTTTTATATTTACGACCGATTTACGAGGGCCTCGCTTATTTTAAAATCTATGAAAGCGAAAAATAGGAATGTTTATAAAAATACTCGTAAATAATAATGCGATTTAACGCTTTCTAACCTTAAGGTAATTCTGGAATATTTATTTGTGATGAGATTTAAAATTGTAAGGCGAGAAATACTCTTATAAGTTTTGCTCTCAGACTTTTATAAAGATTTTCATTAGTTATTTCTCATTGAATTACACCTGAACAAATTCTCTGTCAGTGCCTTATTTTTGATAAAGCTTTTGTAAGAACTTATGATGTATCTGCTACAAGGTTACAAAGTTGTTTTACATTAATTACGAGACTTTAGACGAATTACTGTAAAACTTACCTAGTAATTAATTAGCTGGAAGTGGGTTGTTTTGGGGATGTATGTACATATACAGAGAAATATATTTTTTTTGCCGCATCTATTCACAACTGCACTTTAGAAATTCTGCGCCTGTTTGGGTAATTCTTTTATTGTGTACTTGTTAAGATGAGGTTTGTTATTATGTTTAAAAATCGTATTGAAAAAGTGAAAAATAATAATTTAAAAAGCGTACGTCTTTAAAATAAATAAATAAACGCAACACACTCAACGGCCTCCATTAAGATCGCGTGGTCTTGTGTCGGGGGTCCGGAAACACTCACAACACTAACACAACCACCCAGACCGCGACAAACATCCATATGGCCAATATAGAGGGTTGCCGTGAGCGGGGATCGAACCCGCGACCGTTAGCGCCTGAGTCAGTTGCAGTGACCATTGCGCCAACGTGTCTGAAAATACTGTTTATATTATTTAACTGAGGAGAAGTTAGTTTACAATATTTTTATGTTCAATATTAATTCAAAGTTTAAACGTTATATCCTATTGTATGTGTTGAAAATGAATAATTCATTATAAAACAAACTCATAATATGCGATTAATATCGATTCGTGTAAATATTTGTGAGACATGTACAAATTGCAGTTGCAAAAATATTTGTTATTTTCATACTTCACAACGTGACTACAGCGGCTGTTTGTTGTTTGGACGCTGATAAGCAATACTGTGTCAAGCCACACGGACTTCATTTTGAGAAAATGGCGTCCAACGATGTCAAACATATTGTGAACAAATTTGTTTGAAGACGTATGTATCCATGTTTTCTTTTCTATCTTGATACAAGGTATAATGACATAAAAGAAAATTGTTATTTTTAATGTTTTATCTTTTAATTTTTTAAATATTTGTGATTGTTATATAAATTACAAAAAAAAATGTAACGCACTTGAAATACAAATCAATTAATTAAGAAACTTTTTTCCGTACTTATTTATTTTATATGAATTCATTTTTTTAATAATGTTAAATAGGTGGTGCAGTATCAAAATACATCAATATCTCCGAATTTGACTTTTTGTGGGTTGACACATTATTGCTTATCAGCATCCGTTTATGAAGATGGTAATGATAATATTTGTTTATTGTACCTATACTAGCTACTCGCCCCGGCTTAGCACGGATTATTTTTACTTTAACATTTCATTGCACACCACTTAGGTATGTATAGGTGTAGAGTAAGTATCCTTAAAGCTAAACAATATTGTGTTGACACAAAAGGCTTATGAAGGATTTACTTTACAAGTTACTTTTTTCTATGAAAAAAATTTTCAATACAACATTTTTTTTTCATACAAACTACCCTGACAATCACACAAAACAATAAAACGAATTTCCCAAATATGCACCTGTTTTAAATACTGGACTAACATATATATATATATATATAATAATCTTATTATGTATATATAGCAGAAAATCTTTTTTTTTTATTTTATTGTACTTATAAAGAACGTATCAACTATCTATGAATAGCGGAAATATTTTTGTTCTTACAATTAGGGTCGATCTCGCAATCAATTCGTTGTAAATGTCAATCTTAATGATGTGCCGTAGTTTATAACGACTGAGCTATGTATACTAGTGTTATAAAGAGAGTTTGTTTATAAGTTTGTATGTAGGGGGTAATCTCTGAAACTACGGACCCGATTATAAAAATTGCGTTCGATATCCTCAGGAGAAGCAGTACTAAGTCAACCCACACGGACTTCATTTAGAGAAAATGACGTCTAAAGATTGCAAACTTATTCTAAGCAAATTTGTTTGAAGACGTGTGTATCTTCTGTTATCTATTTTGATAAAAGGTGTAATGAATTCAAAGCAGATTGGTATGATAAAAAATTTTATCTATTAATATTAGTTCAAATATATATATTTGAAGAAGCTTTTTCCGTATTTAATTAGTTTAGATAACTTAATATTGAAATAAAACTATTTTAAACTAACTATTTTAAGCACTTTGCAGTGTTCATGGTCACGGGTAGACTACCCGTGACCACGAACGCTGCAAAGTGCTCGAAACGTCGGGATGATAAAAATAGTTAATATACGCAATTTAAATCCGTTTAAAATAGTTTCATTTCAATGAGTAATAATCGCGAAAATCTAAGACAACGATATGTCTTAATATTTTTTTGAATAATGTTAAATATACATATGACGCATTATCAGAATACGTTAATATCTCCAAATACGACTTTTTATGGGTTGACACATTATTGCTTACAAGCATGTATATAATATAGCAAGCTAGGATCATAAGTTGCGCACATACCAGGCAACATTTAATTTATATTTCATATTTTCGATAAACACCTCTTAATAGTTGATAGGAATGCGTCATGTTACGTTATCTGTCGTGACACATCACAGACGACGCAGACGAGGAACAATTCACGGGGTCCTTTTTTATCTGTCGAAATATAACGTTTAAAACTGTATCTCTAACGTATATGAGGGGTTTAAAGCTTTTCGGGTGACTATTTACGCGGTACTCTTAATCCTTCGTGTGCGTTATGCAATTTCTAAACGTTCTATATTTATACGTTCTATTGCAACGAGCATAGGACATTGTTCTGAAGATCAGGTATTAAAGGTATCGCGTACAAAATTTTCGTGAATAATAATTTCTTTTAGTGACGGACAAATGTATCTCGGTTCCACATCCTTTATATGACTCTTGGATGTTGTTTTCAAGCATTGCCCTGTTATGTAATTTTCATTGTCTATATTCTGCTTTTATCGGTATGTCATTTGTTAGTCTTTATTTTGTATTACATAGATACAAGTATATATGTTTGAAAAACTACACTTTATACGAAATGTATGGAAACATAATCTATAATTTTCTATTACCTATTGATACATGTATAGCGATTTAGGATAGTGTAAAACTTCTATTATAGGCTATTATCAATACTTTACACCATACCTTTTAATTATTAAAATCTCTTTTATGTAAAATAAAGAACAGATTCCGTCAAAGTTTACAAAAAAAATTCATAAAAATATTTAATTTGATCGTGTACAAAAAATAAGGTAGAATAGATTTACCTTTCTTACTTACAGTTGTATAGTCTATTTTTCTTTACCTGTCTTCATTTGGTGACAATAATCCGATTGAAAATCACGAATTTTCGAATAATTAGTTTTCATTATAATTTTGCATATTAAAAAATGATTTAAATCAATCATTCAATCGATAATTTCTCATCTAACACTTATGCGTGGTTAGAAATGTACTATATTTGTCTGCTAAATAAGTCAAATAAAGATAAATAGACTGTTATATACTTAGAAGTATAGTTTGGGTGTATATTGATTTTAAAGTACATATTGGTAAAACTCATCACACTCAACGGCCACCATTAAGACCTCGTGGACTTGTATCGGGGGTCCGAAAACACACACAACACTGACACAACCACCCAGACCACGACAAACATCCGTATGGCCAATTCAGACGTTTGCCGTTAGCGGGGATCGAACCCGCGACCGTTAGCGCTTCAGTCAGTTGCAGTGACCACTGAGCCAACGCGCCTGTCGAATATTGGTAGATATAAATATAAGAAAAAAAATCTTTATGTAGATGCACATTCTATTACAAAAAATATTAAAGCAACATTTATAAAAAGGAAACCAAAAACAGAATTAAAAAAAGTACTCATTTTAAGAACCTTAAAATTCAAGGATAAATAATATATAAAACGAAGTAATAAAATGATAATGTTTATTATAATGTTATGTTATACTTTTTTGTTATATTAAAACGTTATATTTGACATTGAGTGTGATTACACAACGCGCGCATCGGCTCGGGGCCTCGGCACCCGAGATCTTTTAATCGTCCGAAAGTGAAGTGCTTATGGAATCGATTTCGTTTAAGTTGATTTTCAATGCCACGAACGTCCATTGTTTTTTTTAATTGTTTGTTTTTCTTTCTGTTGTTTTCTTGCGACGAAAGGAAGATAAGTTAGTGAAGTCCTAACAGTACGTACGTCAAAATTAGTAACATTAAATGATAATCATTATGAACCTGCAATAAATCAAGCTTTAAGTACACGAATTATGTTATTTTTTCACCGCTGAAGATGAATGATGATTCATTATTAGAACTTTACTGACGCAATTTAAGCAACGTTTTTAAATTAATTAATTAATTATTTGAAATTTTTTTTCGCATGTATCGCTATCGGAAATCGAATATTTATTAGGCAGTTTTATTACGAAATAGGCAATGTAATTTCTTAAAGCGAAAATCTTATTTTTTACATTACATTACCTACATATAAAAGTATTTTACATTTGCCCGAAATAACGCTGTATTGACAAAGCACGTTTAACTGCGCAAACTAGTTTAAATAAGCTTCAAATGTCGCCTGTTGCACCGTAAATAAATCAAGAATTACAAATTCACGACCAATTTATTAATTATTTTTTAAGAGTTGACGTATATATTTTTGAATAAATGAAGCTATGAAGTATGAGGTTTCAATGTTAATATTTTTTTCTATAATACGAACCTTTTGATAAAGATAATATACAAAACATAAAATATATTGTATATGTTATGACTAATTGCATTCACACATTGACGTCATCACGTAATATTTCAAATTGTCTTCGATAAATAACATTTGATAACGAGAACAGTTTAATATAATCGATTCTACGTTTGATAATAATGTAACTCTTCATTTATTAATATTAAAGTCATATTTATAGACATAATATAATAACGTATTAATATATTTACGAAGTCTCCGATAAGAATAATAAGGTAAAAAAATACTGAGTTTTATTTTTCATAGAAAATATGTTTATTGAGCCTATATGGCCTAGTGGTTAGAACACGTCGATCTCAACCGATATATTGAACATATTAAAAAGTTTTTCTAATATTTGAGATTATTGTATAAATTGCAAATAATGAAACGCACTTGAACTTCAAAGCAATTAATTAAGGAACTTTTTTCCGTGCTGATGATCACATTCAAACCTAGCACCGCTGACGTTTCAAGTGCTAAATTTGTGTTTAATTTCCGAATGCACCTATAAATATTTGACAACCAAGTGACAAATAGGTTATATTGGAAAATTAAACTGTTGTTATTAGTACTTTCCTATATTTATTATTTATGTTTCTAACCGTTTAAACCTTCCCCGAACTTACACAAATCTTTGATCATAAGCCAACTCGGTCCAGGCATTCTCGTGTTTTAGCGAGACAAACCAATAGAATTTCATTTTTAATATAGATTTGCCACTTTTATTCGAGACTTCGCTCGTGCTAATCGTGTCTGTTGGGCTTAACGACCGACTTAAATTTCTTCTACCGTCTGTTCTGTGGCTACTAGAAGGTAATTGTTATATGCCTGTAATCTTCTCGCAAATGCAAACAATATGGCGGCAAAGCTTTACCGCAATCGAATATGATACGAATGAACCAACAAAAATATTTTTTTATATATTCGATTGTTCTTTTTAATATTGAAACTTAGTTTTTACAAGAGGTACAAATCTATACTTATATTATAAAGATGAAGAGTTTGCTTGTTGGTTTGAATGCGCTAATCTCAGAAACTATTAGTTCGAATTGAAAAATTCTTTTTGTGTTAGATAGTTTTTTTATTGAGGAAGGCTATAGGCTATATTATATAGCGTTACGACTCATAGGAGCGAAGCAGTAACCATAAACGCGAGTGAAACCGCAAAAGACAGCTAGTTACCTATATAACATACACAGCCTGTATACATATTTTTTGTATCAACATAATCTTTCAAGTCTTAAAAGATTCAAGTATTTGTTAATATAACGTTTTGATACATACTATACATTTCTGTGTACATACAGACTACAGACTATTTAATAAAAAAAGATAAAATATATACAGACACTGTTCCAGTGTTTTATTCTATTCATGGACTAAACTAAACAAATATATCTGAAATTCTCAACTTCCAACCGAGATTCAGTTTCGTGATAAATCTTTTTGTATCGAAGTTGATTAATGCATCTATAAGGCTTTGAAAGAGCTGTATAAAAGCAAATTATAATACTTCCTTTATTAATATATATTAAACAATTACGTAATTTAACATAATATTGTATGTAACGGACGCGTATGTACAAATAACAAAGTATCGACGTAACACAAAGAAAACAAAGACGAGTCTCACAAATAGGTTTCCAAGCTCCATGTACTCAGTATCCCAAGTAGAAAACATGGAATAAACTACATGGAACAAACTACACGGTTGTGTGTGGCTTCGATCACATTTAAGCTTTAAACGTATTATCGGATGTGTTATACTGTGGTGGAGCTTACAGCTCTAATATGGGCTGGCTCGAAGGACGGAGTGAAGTAGCTAGTATTGCATTTCGTACACTAAAATAGTGAATCGGAAGCCTAACTAACGTGATTTTCATTCTCTTACTTCTCATTCACTTCTTTTATTATTCCTTTTTTTAAGCTGGCAATGTGTATTTGTGTTTCTTCTGGAGCTGTAAATGTTCATGGGCGGCTGTGATTACTGAACATGGGGAACTTGACTGCTCGTTATATATTTTAAACTTGCACGATTTATACTATTCATATTTAATACAACGGGTCTTATCGCGATAACTAAAGGTAGTAATAACTTTTTTATTGTCCAACGTTTCGACGAAGTTACATTCGTTGTGGTCAAGAGCTGAGCTTGTAAATTTGACTGCTCGTTTGCATTAAAATAAATAATTGTGACTTGCAGTCGAGACTGACGGACGCGATTTAATTGCACATGGAGTCGGAGATTGCGTCTGGACGTCACGTTCTTGGAGTTGTCGAATTTTTGTCAAACGTTCGCGTTCTGAGCTTTATATCAGTGACTTATTGCTGTCTGCTCATTTTTAAATAATATCATTGACCAGCGACCTAATTCTTAAATTGTATCAGTATCAAAACGTAAATAACTATTCATATATATCGTGGAATAACTTTAATTTTTATTAAAGTCGCTGAACTGACTTTGGTAGAAAAGGGTAAACGCGGTGATATTATTGTTAGTCACGTGGACAGATTGGATAGTGGGGGACTGTGTCATGCACGTACGTTTGAGAAATCGACCAGTCTACACTGTCACCAAGTCGAAACTGTCGGTTTACCTACCTAGTATTTTTGGTTATACCTACATGCAGATTAGTTTTGATACAAAACCGTGATGGACCCCGTACACCCGAACGTAGACGAAAACGCGACTATCGCTCAGCCATCGCTGTTGCCGTCATGTATAATAGTGAAGACGGCGTTTTAGTACAAAGTCAAATTCTAATAATATTTTATGTTTCGATAGCAATACTTTACAATAATTACGTGACATGACAAGTCATGCATCAGCGCATAAGTCACCTCCGATAATACGTTTCATACTTTATCCCGGTTTTATTTTTAGTCGTATTTTAATCAAAGCGTCCTCATTAATATGCACTAGATTGAGATGCGTCGCGGTATTGTTTGCGTGCGATAAATATTAAATAACTTGCTCGACCGTAATAACACGCGAGCCGTTGACTAGTTGAGCGTGTTGTTCTGTTGTTGTTTTTCAAGTCAACAATTCTCGTTGAGGTAATTTTAGCAATAATAATAAGCGGGAATGTGGTAGACAATGCGGATTTTTTTACCGGCTTCAAAAAAGGAGGCTCTATATTCGAATCAATGTATGTAAGTTTGTATGGTTGTGTTTTTTAAAGTACTGATCCGATTTGGATGGAGTTTTCGCTATTTAAATGCTTAGTTTTTAAGGAAGGTTTTAGTATATATATGATGATGAGATAAAAAGGAATTCTTCAATAACTAAAAGCAAATGACCCGTGATTGATACATAAGTCTGTGTATGCAACAACGTTTCTTTTGAAGTCGGTTAAATTTTCCTACCAAAACAATTATAATTATTAGTGTATTAATCATTATTGCATGTAGCAAATCTATACTAATATAATGAAGCTTAAGAGTTTGTTTGTTTGAACGCGCTAATCTCAGGTATCCCTGGTTCGAATTGAAAAATTATTTTTGTGTTAGATAGTTTATTTATTGAAGAAAGTTTAAGGATATATTACAACACGCAACGACTCATAGGAGCGAAGCAGTAATCATAAACGTGAGTGATACCGCAAGGGACAGCTAGTATTTTCGCGATTATTATTCATGAAATAAAACGGGTAGACTACCTCGTAGTACCGGTAGTAGAAGGGTAGACTGCTCGAAACGTCGGGATGATAAAAATAATTAATATACGCGATTTAAATCTGTTTAAAATAGTTTTATTTCAATCATCTAAATAGTATTTATAATATCAGATGATAACATCAATGAATTAATTATCAGTGGGTCGCTTTCTAAGGCCGGAAAGCGAGCTGATGTAAAACCAGAGTAATTATAACTTTTACAAGGGATATGGCCACTTAGACCAGCTCGAGTAATTACTAGGGCCTTGGTGAAGCAACTTGAGAACGATTCTTGCAATGTCAATGTTATTTACTCGTACTGCAGTTAGCTGGTACTAGGGTTGCCAGATACAAGTTTATGATTTCCGGGACAACTTTTGGGCGACAGTCGTTAGTGGGGATGCCAGATACAAGTTCATTTCCAGGATAATTCTACTATTTAATATAATGGAGATGGGGACTAGGTAACAATAATAAATACTTTATTGGATCGTTTGTCTGTGGAGTGACCGATTTCATTTAGTAAGAGCTTCCTAAGTAATTCCTAAGTACGATTTCGTATTTATACTGAAAATAAATACGAACGTTTAGTTCTACAACTTCGTGAATAACTTTCAGAACTTAGTCTTATTCTCAGTTTTGTTTGCGTTAATTTCTATTTTAAAACGCTTTTTTGCTTTTTCGCTGTTTAATATTTTCGTGTTAAAAATTACAATCGATATAGCTAACTGCGATAATCTTAAAAAAAAAACCAGTTGAATTATTTTCATTATATTTTAAAAACTTCAAGAAATAAATAATAATTCAATAATTCATCTTATAGTTTTGATGGCGTGCAAATAATTGTGTAGACTTAGTAAATATCATTATTTGTGTTATAAACCGACATCAAATAAGAAGGTTCTAAATTCGTAAGTAATACTTTTTTTTTTAATGTTTGTTACCTCAGAGCTCCTTCATTTCTTAACTGATTTTAAACATTATCTTTTTTCATTTGTAAGGTATACTTTCAGATTGGTGCCATATTTTTATCAAAATCGGTGCAAAATTCAAATAAGTAAAATGAATTGAGTGTTTTGCTTTTAAAGGCGGTTGGTATCGTTTTATTAAAAAGTCTTAGTTATTTCGTTCTAAGAAATACATACGTACATCCGGCATGAAGTAACTGGACAAAAATGATTCAAAAATATAAAAAAATATATCCGTTGAAAACAGAAAATTATCATTTTAGTCATACAAGGAAATATAACAGTAAAAAAAATTAATCGTCGTAATCAAACACTAAAATGAGTAAATAAATAGTGATTCTTCACTGTAAAGTTTTATGAGTCTATAATGTGTATCTTGACACTACAAAATCGTGAAGGTCGTTAACATTTTATATTTGTCATTAAACATCTGTTAATCAAAATATGTTTTTCTGTTTAAACCAACGGCCTTGTATCGTGTTATAAACATCTTTTCTAATCCCGTAATTATCATATACTTGATAAGTGAGATAGAATAATTAACACCAGAAAATGTAGCGATGTACTATATATACGACCTCGATAAATGCATTTAAAATTTTGCGAACATTTTATTGTAAAAATTAGATTTCCGCCCGCGACTGCGTCCACGAGGACTAGATCCGGTTATCGTTTATCCCTGTAAAATTTTATCTTAATCAGTCCCGTAATTTGTGAGTTTATTTGTTGTGCTTATACAAAAACAAAAAACACATTAAGTATGGATTGTTAAAACGTCTGGAATCATCATGATACGCGAATCTCACAAACTTACGGAACCTATTTAGCCTTATTCCATTCTTCACTTATCACTTTCATCATCAAAACGTATTTGTAGCCTCTCTGGGACTACCAATGTCCATGTGCGGTGGCAATCACTGAACATCAGGTAACCAGTCTGTTCGTCTGCAATTTTCAATAAAAAAATACTAGTCCGCCATCTTGGATAATACGCCATTTTGGATTTACAATAGCATCACATAGCTAACCATGCATTGTCATCTATACTAAACGCGCATTTCAGCTCAATCGGTTGAAGTTAGCTGGATCAAAATTATGTTGCAAGATTCCAGCCGACTAATCAAAACATATATTGCAAATTAAATGAAAGCTTGTTAAATACATTCAATAGTTTTCTATATACATGAACTTTTTAAAAAGACATTTCAACTGTTTTTATTTATATTACACGTAAAGGTTACGAATATCGTGTGTCACAATCAACTACGCCCACACGATAATGTATATCGTGGATGTAATCGAAATGGAATAGCTTAACTTAATATCATTAGTTATTCCCGTCTATCACGTTGTCTATCACGTGGGAAGCATCGCTATGCAAAATCATTCGTGTCAAGATCTCATCATTATTACGTATTCAAATGCACGTGTGGTGTACACCAAGCTTTACATTTGTTTATCGATATGATAATTATTGTTGACAGATCGATATCTGTCCGGGGCTTCACTCGAATAGTTTTTTCTCTGAACTCACAAATGGGTTTATATAATAAGGTGCGAAGTATTTGTCAAGGTTTTTGGGTGCCATTGACCTCTACTCTGACGTATTCTGGGCGTGTTCAGAGAAGATTAGGTCGAACTCAGAGGTCTTATAGACTTCTGAGGGTCTAGGGCGAGTTTGCAAACTGTATACTGTGCAGTGTGTTTTTAGATTTAGTATGGACAACGTAGTATCAACCGTTTTGCGATAGATGGCTCTGTATTTATTTTATACTAAAAAATGCAACACAGTTTGCTAACTAACACTACATCCTTTGTTGTAACTGGTAAATCAGACCGACGACTTTCTAAGCCGAGATTCGATCTCATTAGGAGACACCCTTACGAAGGACGTCCATATTAACTCTTAACATGGGCCCTCCTTTCATGACTGAGTCTCAGTACTCGGTCCTTCCGGCGCGACGCTGTCAAGGCTTCGAGGGCCAACACAAGTAGACAATGCGACAGATAGGTCAAATCGTAGTACAAGTCCCCTGGTGACGTCGTCTAGGCCAAATATTGTAGTTTTGACCTCATCACGATACTAATACTAATTAAATTATTTTTCAAAATATTTTCCGTACAGACACGGAAATATAGTTTTATTATATGTAAATATTATGAAACGTGGTGTAAATACACATAACGAAATATTCTGGTAATTAACACTGAAAGTTTTCATTACACAGTGATAAAGTTTTTATTAAAATTCAATACATCTAAGTAATATCTTGTAAACAGTTTTAATTATATAAGGAAATAACGGAAAAATTCTAACGTAATATATTTTGATAATACGATTTTCCCAACAAATACAATAAAATTTTTAATCGGCTTAAAAAATAGATTATATGTTCGATCCGTAACTGTGTATATAACTTAGTATGGCTGCGATTATCTTATAAATTACTGATCCGAATTGAATGAAGTTTTCGTTATTTAAATGCATATTTTTCAAAGAAGGTATTATTACATAATATGGACGCTGATAAGCAATACTGTGTCAACCCACACAGACTTAATTTTGAGAAAATGGCGTCTAAAGATGTCAAAGCTATTCTTAATAAATGTGTTTGAAGACGTATATATCCACCTTTTCTTTTCTTTTTTGATAAAATGTATAATTAATTCAAGCTGATTGGTGTAATGAAAAGTTGTATCAAAAATAAGTTTTTCAAACATATAAGATTATTGCATAAATTGCAAAATATTGGAACGCACTCGAAACTCTCTGCTATAAATTAAGAAACTTTTTTCATACTTATGTAGTTTAGATGACTTAAATTTTTTTTGAATAATGTTTAGTAGTTAACCAAGTATCAAAATACATCAAAATCTCCGAATTTGACTTTATGTGGGTTGACACATTTTTGCTTATCAGCATCTATATATTAAGATCTATTGAAGATCTTCGGAATAAAGTAAATGACCCGCGATTATTGACTTCACATGTCTATGTACAACGACAGTTCTGTTTGAAGTCGGTTAAAAACTAAGCATTACGTGTATACGGCGACTTGTTTAATTTACCGACGTTCTTGAACACTAAGCCAACATACGTAGCGTCAATAAATATACGAGTGTTTACCCAACTCATTCGCGAGTAGGACTTTAATGGAAAACGTAAGGATTCGCTGGAATGAGAAATCTTATATCACACCAGCGCGTAATGAAATCTTTGAGTTTAATTTATTTCGCGACCCGCCCTGGTATGGCACCGTTGCAATGTAGTTTTATACATTACAAATCCTTGAAATTATTTTCATTTGTGTAGTTTTAGGCAGTTAGCTTAATAAGCCCGTCAATTAACAGCCTAGCCTCCTTACTTAATATCTTTCGATCTAATAAATAAAAAATAAAAAATTGATTAACCCTTGATAGCCTGATTTACGAAAGTGTATTATTTTTAAATATTACCGTGTTTGCTTGAGGGTCAAGATGAAGGGAAAAATAGTTAAAAAATCACAATACTTATTTTACATATTTATTTAGAAAAAAAATTATTAATTTTGATACTTTAGGTATTAGGGTCATAAAGAAATCAGATATATCTAGGTTATAACTAATAGTAATGAGAACATTTGGTTAGAAAGATTGGTAACGAAATTGAAACTCGATACCAATCTTTTAAACCAAATTATATATAAATAGGCTATTAAGGGTTAAAACCTTTCACAGTTATTGTTTGTTACTCTCGAAAAGGTTATTGGTATAGTTCAATTAACTTCCGTAGATGGCGCGAGTGTCATATGCGTACCGACCAAACAAAAAATAAGTTTTACATGGTCGTCTGACATGACAAAGTCTAAATTAACGCGAGCGAAGACGCGAGCAAAAGCTAGTTAATGGTAATAACATAATGTAAATAAAGAAGAAAAATGATCTATATTTACGATCATCAATCGTAAATTACGTAAAAGAATACGTCAGTTATGTAATGTAACTATTAAGTTATTGACTTCGTCATATGTCCGTACTAAGAGCCACGACTTCGAGTATGATTTTTACCGGCTTATTTGATTTGATACCAGCTGGCGTTACACTGACGTTTGACTCGCGTTTATGGCTACTGCTTCGCTCCTATGAAATGTAGCGTGATATAATATAGCCTATTACTTCCATATCATATTACCTTTACCTTAATAAATGGGCTATCCAATGTAAAAAGAATTTTCCAGGTCGGAGTAGTAGTTTCATAGATTACATACAAACTTACAAACAGATTTTATCTCTTTATAATATTAATAAGAACGTATTGTTATAATATGGCAAAAGAATAGAATATTTTTATTAATTAAAGTCATTGTGTTATTCTTATGTATAAGCTATATTTCTGTTAAGTTTAATAGAAATCTGTTTAATGTCGACAAAATCACGAATACCTGTCTTTCATTCGGTACATTGTAGTTAATAACTCTAAATAAACACCAGTTTCCCGCGAAGAAAAAAGCCGCATCTTGATATCTTTAACAGTCATCGCATGTTGCATCGACATAAAGCAAGTTACGATTATATTTATATAGATATCATCGTGATTATGAACAGAAGAAAGTACTATTACATGCACGCGCTCTCCCTGCGCAGACAAAGAATACTTCTCGAAGTATTTTTTCTTTCTAAATCAGGGCCGGATTCGCTGTGTCGGGCTACTAGGCAATGCAACTGTAGGGGCCTCGTTATTGTTTTCTATGACATCGCCGCGATATGTATAAAATCGTATGTTATCTATCATCTTCTATATATATGACAATGTCGGTTTAGTTACACCGTTTCTAATTCAAGAACGGCTGGATCGGATTTGATTTGTTGGATTTATCTCACAAAAAATGTTATGAAGGAAATTCATATTTTCATTTATTATGTATAGAACGAATATTAAATACACTGTTTATTGATTGACTGAGGCGGTACAAAGTTAGCCGGTATAACTAGGTTTGTATTCATATCAAATATGACAATGCGTTATAGTAAACAGAAACAAAATAAAAAAAAGAAAATATCCATCTTTAAATTACATTTTATTAGTACTGCGTCACCTACTTAACATTATTCAAAACATTTTCAAGTCATCTTAACTAAATAAATACAAAAAAAAGTTTCTTAATTTAATGTTTCGAAAATCAAGTGCGTTTTATATTTTACAATTTATACAATAATCTCAAATAGTAGAAAAGCTTATTATTAGATAATACATAAAATATATCAAACGGTTTCTTCACTTTACCTTTTATCAAAATAGAAAAGAAAAGATGGATATAAACATCTTCAAACAAATTTATTAAAGGATAACTTTGACATCTTTAGACGCCATTTTCTCAAAATGAAGTCCGTGTGGGTTGACACAGTATTGCTTATCAGCGTCCATATTTAATGTATACATGCGTGTTATTTTAAAACAAAATCTATGTTAACGCGAGCAAAGCCGTGAGCAAAAGCTAAATAAAATCGACTTAAACGTATCGTATTTTACATTATTTCAATTAACACAATTAGGTTCGTTTTTAATTTTAACCAAATTGCGATTGAGAGTGCATTATAATTACAAACGTTTTATTTTATTATTTCTCGAGAATTCGAATGTGACATCGAATACAAAAAGATAATTATAATTAGCCTGCATATCTGCGGATATTTACGTCTTCATCAACGTCACTACTACGAGGTATTTATAGGAGCAACGTGGAAATTTCTCGAAATAGTTTATCGAGAAAATAAATACTAGAATACCAGCGCAAACGAGACACATGTCCGCGGAGGACATAATCCCTGAACCGTTACTAAATCAATCTATTCGTTAGTGTGATATCAAGTCAGTGTATCGTTTTTGGGCCTTGGTATTCGCATCTATAATAAAATTCCGCCAACAGTTTTACATTTGCCACTTAATAAGTTTAAAAAATCTTTAATAAATAAAGCATATTATACCATACAAGAATATTTTAACGACAAAGAGGCGTGGATTTGATAAGCGTTGATTTTCTATCCGGATAACATAATTAAAATGTAATAAAAATACATTATGTATAAATGATTTTAAAAGAGTTTCTATCGAGTTTCTTGCCGGTTCTTCTCGGTAGAGACTTCATTCTGAACCGGTGGTAGCTTTATAAAAATCTAAAATGAAAATATGACATGTAACTTGACGATTCGAAAGTGGTTTAAAAGCCCATTTGAATAAAGTATATTTTGAGTTTGAGTTTATTTATCAAATTATAAAAAGCATTTGTAGCGAAAGGCTTTCATTAACTAAAAGTGTCGTAAAGGATTACAGCGTTTGACTACAATTACACAGTTACTAATTACGAAGCTGCGAGATAGTTCGAACGTGTAATCACAGTTATTCGTTCAGAGGCGCTGTTATGAGGTTTTGTTGTTATCTGTACTGTGTTTAAAAATAAAAAGTTTATGAAAAAAACAAACCGACTTCGAAACCGAAACAAGTAAATTAAAAAGTAAAAAAATAAATGTTTTCTACCACATTTTGAAGTCGGTGCCAGGTAAAATATTTTACGTGTTATTTACTGAGAAAAATCGGTGAACAAACATAACAAATCGGTGAACAAAATACATACAGCCGAACATAAAACCTTTTCCTTTTTCAACGTCGGTTAAAAACGGTAAGGTCTAATTTTTGATGTATCAGAGACCTAGTTTGTTAGTATGAAAACAATCTTGAATTTCGACGTAAAAAAGTACCTTTAAATTTTAATAATAAACTAAAAATAGAATTAGCAGCAAAAGGTTTTCATTAACTAAAAACCTTGTCTTTATTTCAGTTTTTGACTACAATTACACAGTTACTAATCACGAAGCTGCGAAATGGTCGAAAGTGTGATCATTGTAATTCGTTCAGAGGCGCTGTTAAGTAATGTTGTTATCGGTACTGTGTTTAAAAAAACGGAAAGATCTAGTTTCCGATGTGTCAGTGACCTAGTTTGTTAGTAGGTATGAAAGTAAACCTTGAACATCTATATCTTGAAATTTAACGTTGTTTTGAAATCAGAAACTTGATGTTTTTAATTATTTTATTAAATTAAGAGATTTTTTGATTTTTTCAATACTAGCACGGTTTCAATCGCGCTTAACATAGGACATTATACTAACTTCCAACTTCCAACCCTCGTTCTATATCCCTTAGTGGTCGAATGGGTCGGTCTTAGTGAGCACCTACGTCGTAAAAAGAACTCCCACGCATTTTTTTGTATTATTAGCATAACTAGCACTTGTATTTTCTGAGATTTGGTGATGAGTGAGTGAGTGACCTTTCGCTCTTATATATACATTTATTAATTTAAACTTAATAAGATAATTAAAGATCGTCAAGAAAAAGAACCTCGACCTAACCTTGAGGATAAATAGAAAAATAATCCTATTTCGACACTCCGATTTCATTTATATACATTTGTCTATCAATAATTGTAAATTCATTTTTGTTCATAAATAATATTCATACTGTCTTTTATTTAAGGCATCGCTCGCATTATTAGGTATAGATTTTATTGCGCCAGAAGACCCGCTAAAATTTATTTGTCTGTATGGCCGGTATAACCTTTTTCGAGTGCACACAATTTTTATCGCATTCGGATGAACAGCGCATAAAATACAAACAAATAATAAATATTAATATATATATGATACATATATCTTGCGTGGAAAACATTGGTATTGAAACTCAAAAGTCCAAATAAAATTATTGTCCGTTAATTCTTGGTATTAAATCTATATGTAACTCGGCCGAAGTCGGTGCGGGTCGCTAGTACAAGATAAACTAGAAACGTTACTGAGACTGTGAAGGATATAGTGTACGAACATAATTCAACTTGATGCCTCTTCGTGTTACCATCCTTCCACTTCAGGCTTATGTAAATTAAACTTAGAATTTAAGTGTTGTATTTTCTAGAAACATTTTCAGTTAATGTAGATATATAAAATTCAAGAGGTGTACATACGCTTATCCTATTTACTTATGTGTTATATTGTTTTGTGTTTGCATTTCTGTGTAGAAGTGTTTTTGCTGATATTCTCGTAAATTACTTGATATAACAAATTACAAGTAAAAGTTTCTTAAAGACAATAATAGCTTTACATATAAAAAGGTACACAAATTCACGTATTTCAAATATAAAAATAAAATCAATAAATAGAAGGATGTGTTATTTATAGACCATTTTTGTATAATTAAAGTAACAAGCGTCATTATTCGTATTGCGACACAATTTTCTATTCGTTTCCGCCAGCTGCTTTATCTACATGGTATGTTAATACAAAATATCTTATATATTAAATTTTTATATCTAAGCTATATTGGTAAAGTTTTACGAAATCTGCGCGGTTGATTTTACTTGAAAGAGCATCAAACATCCATCTATGCTCACAAATTTGCGGATTTATAAGAGTATAAAAAAAATAAATTTATGCTTAGACGAGAATTACGTTTGTATGTTTCACTCTCGAGAGCGATATAAAACAACTTTATAACCTAGTAATCGATACGTCGCGAGTAGTTACGAAAGCTGAGAATGACAAAAATAAGCCACTGACAGTAAATTCATTCAGGTGCAAAGCAATGAGAAATAACTTATGTAAATCTTTATGAAAGTCTGAGAGCAAAACTTATAAGTGCAATTCTCGTCTTACTTCTTTTTCAATCCATATCAATTAAAACCTTCCTCAATAGACGTGTTTGTACCTAATAGTGCTGGTAACTTATGTAACACGTTACATAGACGTTATGAAATGATTGTTTTAATAATAATAACTATAATCGGAGCAATCAGACGTTGAATTGACACGCGAAATAACGCTTAAGATGTAGCATTTTTTACAGTGGGATTTTCGTCTTTATAATGTTATATTTATACCTCATATGTTCATACCAGCTTTTGCCCGCGGCTTCGCTTACGCAAAGTTTGATTTCATTATACGAACTTTGAACGTTCATATACTTGGATTGTATTTTCAAAAATTCTATCATAACTAGACGCTCATAAGCAATAAGTCAAGCTATAGGGACTTTATTTCGAGAATATGGCGTTTAAAGATATTAAACCTCTTTTCAAGAAATGTGTTTGAAGATGCATATATCAATCTTTTCTTTTATATATATATTCGTTATTGCACATGAAAAATTATAAGTAATTTTTACATACATTTGTTTACACAAAGGCGGGCTTATTTCTATAAGAAATCTCTTCCAGCCAACCCACAGCAGTCAGAAATAGTGTTATGTAGCAGGTATAAAGAGTAAATAATAAAGAATACTACTTCAAGACAGATAAGTAAAGGAAAAATTATAATAAAATATTACACATCATATCCATAAAATAAAATACATATGTACAAATATATACATACACATACATATATATACAATTATATAAATAATACATATTACTTAAAATAGAAAATTATATCTTAATAATCTTTTCTAATTTGATAAAAAGAATAATGAATTAAAAGACTAATCACACATCACAAACATCACAAGATCTAATCACTAAAAAACTAATCTTTTAGTGTAGTAAAAAGTTTTATCTAATAATAAGTTTTTCAAATTAACATTTTTCAATTAATATTAGATTATTGTAAATTGCAAAATGTAAAAAAATATTTCAATATTCGAAATTCAATTAAGAACTTTTTTACAGTACTTATTTAATATAGATTATTTATTTAAATACGTTACGCGTTATTAGGATACATCAATATATCCGAATTTAACGTGAGTTTACTATATTGCTTATTGGCATCTTACTGTCAGCCATTTTGTTTTTGAAGACAATTGTTTTTTTTAAGTCTTAGTTGGATGCTGATAAGCAATAATGTGTCAACTTACAAAATATGTTTCGAATATTGAAGTGCGTTCCATATTTTATATGTAACTAGCGGCCCGCCCCGGCTTCGCACGGGTACACACACACACGCGCACACACACATACACCCTTCTTTTTTGCGTCGGGTTAAAAAAAAAAAGTAAAATTATAAAGGAAGTTTGAATTTTTTTAATGATTTTTTTTATTCATAGTTTTTATTAATGTACTCGCGGCACTTTATTTTATTACATTGATTCTCCCCCGTACCCCAGTGACGCTTACATGGAGCCTACATCGCATGCTGGCTAGCTGCGCGCGGTGAGCGGCAACCACGCGACTTTTTTCTAATACTTGCATTTTTAAACTCGTGATATCTTCCGAATGAAATGTCCGAATTGAATAATTCAAAAAGTGATAAAAAGGTATTGAAGCCGTCATGAATATAAAGTAATATATTTATTTTGATAAGGCTTAATACCAAGGTACAAATAAAGAGCCTTTTCAAGCAGCGGCATATAAATTAAATTTTTAGAACAAATTAACCGCTTACTGTGATATAACTATAATATTTAGACATATGCTGTCGCGACACTTTTTGTAGATAATGATATGTTCTGCGAAGTCGTAGTAAATGATTTTGTTCTATCATCAATAGTTTTCGCAGCGCACGCGACGTAAGAAATTTTTCAGGTAATTTTTTTACACCTTGGGTTACATTATTAGAGTTTTAGTAAGGACCCCTAATTTTTTTCAAAATATAATATAGCCTATGGTTCTCGGGGATAATGTAGCTTTCCAAAGGTGAAAGAATTTTTGAAATCGGTCCAATAGTTTCGGAGCCTATTCATTACAAACAAACAAATCTTTCCTCTTTATAATATTAGTATCTTCCCTATTTGAATCAGATATTGTTCATTATTTCATTAGTTTCAATTTTGTTCCTTATAACATTGGCTTTCTGCTAGTGAATGTTACGTCAAAATCGGTCCAGCTGTTTCCAATATTAGCCAAAACAAACTGAGTGACAGATGGACAGATAAAAATTTAAAAAGTGGTAATTTTGTTGTAAGTACCGTGTATACTTTCTTATGCATTTATTTAAAATTACAAACAGATACACCAATTTTATTTATTTGTATAGATGTATACCTTCCCTTCTTAAATCGGAAATTGTTCATTTTTTTATTGGTTTCTACAATATTTTGTTATCGCGTAATTCTCTTTTTTACTTTTATTCATTAAAATAAATATATTTTTAAATAAAAGTAGCCTAATCACGTAATGTTTTTAAGAACTTTTAGACTTTGTGATATTTCGTGATTTTTATCTCCATCCCCTTTCCTCTAGGCCTCACGTGATTAACGGACATCCCCTAACATTTGCTAACTGCAAGTAAAAGTACCATCAAAATCGGTTCAGCCGTTTCAGAGATTAGTCGAAACAAACAGATAGACGGATAGACTTACAGAGTAAAAATAAAAAAAATGTATTTTTTGATGTAATTACTGTATATACTTTCATGCATTTAGTGATAAGCACAAAAAAATTTTCAACGAGATTCCTTTAATTGACATAACTTTTTTATTTATAGACCGATTGACATGAAACAAAGCCTAAATGTTAAGTGAAGCCTACTACAATAAATTAGTGAAAACCGCATCTAAATCGGATAAGCCGTTTCCGAGATTAGCGTGCACAAACGCACAGATAAACAGACAAACAGACAAACAGATAAGAATTCTAAAAATCATTGTTTTGGGTTATATTGCGTTGGTAAAGGTCCCCCTATAATATTTTTTTTTCATATATCTTCCACGTACAGACAGCGACCCGTTAGAATTTTATTATTAGTATAGATATAGATATAGATTGATATTTTCCTCGCAAGAGAGCTCCGATAAACGCGTGCGATCGCTGCAAATCATGATGTGCTACAGGGCGAAGCGCGGCCATCGACGCGCTTACCGCGGGTCGGTACCGCCGCGGCGCCGCAATAACTACGTCCCTGCATTTTAAATTTGTAATATCTTCGGAAATATTCACTTAAATTACATGCTGTAAAAAGCATATTGATCTATAATAAATGCACAATTCATTTAAGGTACTTAATTGGATAAGGATTAATGCTGTATTATTTAAAATCACTTCGTTAATAACCATTTTTTAGTAAAGGATAAAAAATGGTTATGGTGGGTTATCCCTAAGAGATAGACATATACCATCGCGGACTTTTTTGTTGAACTTTTTAAGGTGGACAATACTGTAGTACATTATTTTAGTCTATCTCGTAGGGTTCAGCCAGCGTTTGCAATATAAGCATAAAAAAACGTGCTTATTTACGACATCACATTAGAAACCTCTAAATTTATCAGCGTTTCTCTACTATATTATGCATGTATTATACATATAAACCTTCCTTAAGAATCACTCTATCTATTAAAAAAAATCGCATCAAAATCCGTTGCGTAGTTTTAAAGATCTAAGCATACATAGGGACAGACAGACGGCGGATAGCGACTTTGTTTTATACTATGTAGTGATAATCTCATGTATTCAAAAAACCTTTTATAAAAATAGAAAAGAAAAGATAAATACATACGCCTTCAAAACTACATTAAGAATAAATTTGACATCTTTAGACGCCTCAAAATGAAGTTCGTGAGTCTGAATCTTGACATAGTATTGCTTATCAGTGTTCATTTATAAAGTATAAAATATTTTTATGTTTTAATTGGTTAGAGATGTTTGCTATACAAGATTATTTTGATTAATACCCTGTCATGTTTTCGCATCATTACGTTTGGAAATTGGCTAAAAAAATTTACGAGTCATGATTTGTACCTGTATATGTTCTAATGCTTCTCGACTTCTAAGCGTAAACACGGTTACATAATAATGAGTATTCGTTTGCAAATTACGTTTGCATGTGTGTGTTATTGTGTTTTTAAAATACAGGCTATTTAAAATGGTCGCTATCAAAGATTTGAAAATTATAAAAGTTTGATCACGAAATGATAATTTCTGATAGCGACTGTTTATGATTATAATAATAAATCGCTTTTTTTCTTGGCTTCACTGCAATTTTTTAAGTCTTATATATTTTTAATTATATGTCTATAATATTATTATGGTGTAATCGAACATAATTAATAGTTTGGAATATAATAGGCCTAGGACTGTTGTATTTTATTCACCAATATCTTTATGACAAAATTGTTTCGTAAAATCATTTTATTACATGCTCACGTCCAATAAAAGCTAAACGTAACAGAATAGTAAAGCGATTAAGTAAATATATCCTTTTACTCAGTAACAGGCCGTACCAGTTAGTAAAAAGATTTTAGGCCAACTTTTATACTTTTAATCCGGCCGGAAGCGGAACACCATTTATTTATTGAAAAGACCTTAAGTTTTATCGAGGCTGGGGAGCATGTCGGTCACCTCCACGTGGTGCTCCCTGGAAACGTGTGGACGGCAGCCCCGTAGTGGTTCTGCTACGAGGCTGCCGTCGACACGGCTGACGACCGACAGGGGCGGGGGGGAGTATATTGGGGACACACGTTGTTCCGCTCTGCTTAAGCAGACTGGAACTTCGCCCCAATATACGTATCCTAATCCCAAGGTCTAGCGTGCCGAGGGGATGAATGGTCGGAGGGCATCCGGCCCCTAGCGCTGGGGAGGGGGGAAAACAAAAACACAAATATGGAAAGTATACCAAAAGATATACATCCCCAGGTGGGTCTCGCCGACTCAGGTCGAGAGGAATCCCACCCGGAGCCTAGCTCCGGTTCGTGCCCCATTTCGAAATATGGGGGGGGCACCCAAATTTGTGATCCGCACGTCCGCAAGGACGTCAAGAGCCGAGGAGGCTCCACTCGTTCTCGCAGTCTGGACGCGACGACTGCGAGGACCGAAAATGCGCAGGCGAGGCCCGACGGCCGGAAGCGCCTGTGCGTGAGGGGGGAGGAGGAGACGCTGGGGTCAGAGTCGGCGAGCGAAGTGCTGCCGCCCCCAAAAGTGCCAAAGGCACGATCGGGGCGAGGCAAGTCGCGGACCGGCAAGGCCAGACCGGCGATCCGCATTCGGATCAGGGATCCGAATGGTAAGGAGCCGGCACGAGATAGGCGTGGGCGATTTATCCGCCCGGACACGCCTGTCTCCTACGACGGGAGGGAGGAGAGGAGTGGCTGCGACTCGGACATGAGTTGTTCGAGTGGCAGCGTCTCCTCGTACGGGTTGTCAGGACCCAGTATTCGGGCTGACGGGGAGACCGGGGACGAGTTACCCGGCCCCGACGCGGCATCGACTCTCGCGCGGGCTAAGGGGGACTCCCCTGGACCCGACGCCCTCAAGGCGGAGATGCAGGCACGCCCTATTACGGAAATCGGTGCCTGCATCGCCAACAACTTGTTGGCCATAAAGAAGGTCGCAGACTGCTCCCGGAAGATCAAAGGGAGCCTTGTCTGCGACCTGCGCGAGGCCACGCGCAAGATGGGTGTGGCGGTCGCTGAGCTCCTGCGGCGTCAATCGAAAGACGCCGATGTGGAGAGGCTCGAGAGGGAGAATGCGAACCTCCGAGCCCAGCTGGCGACCGTCAGCGAGAGGATGGAGCAGCTGGCGGCGCAGTTCGACGCCTTTAAGGCGACAGGGAGCTCGGCTGCGCCGTCAGCTGCGCCCATTGGGGCGGTGACGCCTGGCGCGCCGGCTGCGCGTGCTGCTGGCGCTCCGGCTGTGCGCGCTGCTGCCGCGCCGGCTGTGCGCGCTGCCGCCGCGCCGGCTGTGCGCGCTGCCGCCGCGCCGGCTGTGCGCGCTATCGCCGCGCCGGCTGTGCGCGCTGCCGCCGCGCCGGCTGTGCGCGCTGCCGCCGCGCCGGCTGTGCGCGCTGCTACCGCGCCGGTGGCTCCGAGGGCCCCTATTGCTCCGCGTGCTCCTGCTCCTCTTAGTCTGCAGAGGGGCAGTGAAGCTAGCCTCCTGGAGCAGATAGGAGTCCTCGTGGAGGCGAAGCTGGCCGCCTTCAGGGCGGAACTTTTCCCTGACAGAGCGTACAGGCCCGCTCTGGCGGGGAGAGTTGTGCCGAATGTGGAGGCTTCGGAGCCTTCCAGTCTTCCGCCTAAGGGGGGGAGAAACGGGAGGGGGAGGAGGAGGCGGCCGGGTCCGGCCGCTCCACCGGTAGCCGATCTACCTTCGGTGCCTGCTCCCTCTTCTTCCTCTCGGCCGGATCTTCCTCCTGCCGAGACTTGGGCGACGGTAGCGGCCAGGAAGCCTAAACCTGGTCCGCGGCCGAAGGCGCCTCCTCAGCCCACGGCTAAGAAGGCGCCAAAGAACGGAAGGCTACCGAAGCCACCACCGACGACTGCGGCTGTCACCGTCACGGTCGTCGAAGGCGCGGCGGCGACATATGCCGAGGTCATGGCAGCCGCAAGGGCTCGGATTCGGGTGTCTGACCTCGGCATCGAGACGGTCGGCTTTAAAAGGGCCGCCACGGGAGGGATGCTCATCAAGTTGAGCGGGCCCGACCGTGATGAGAAGGCTGACCGTCTCGCTGCGCGGATGCAGGAAGTCCTTACGGACTTCCCAGTCAGGGTAGCTCGCCCAACTAAAATGGGCGAACTAAGGGTCTTCGACCTGGATGATGCCACGACGCCGACTGAAGTGGCGTCGGCGATCGCGGAGGCGGGTGGATGTTCGGCGGATAAAGTCAAGGTTGGCAAGATCCGACGGACACCCACTTCGCTCGGCACCGCCTGGGTCGAGTGTCCCCTCGCCGCTGTGCGCAAGTTGGCGGCGGGCCTGCGCATCCGCGTAGGATGGGGCTCTGCCCGAGTAGAGGCGCTGGAAGCCAGACCCTTGCGCTGCTTCCGGTGTCTTGAGCTGGGCCACGTTGGGCTAAGGTGCCCGAACGGGGTAGACCGGAGCGACCGGTGCTTCGCCTGTGGCGAGCGCGGCCACAGAGCGAGTTCATGCTCGGCCAAGTCGCTCAGGTGCCCCTTGTGCTCGGACTTGGGCCGCCCAGCGGCACATCGTCTGGGCACTAAGGAGTGCTGCCCAACGAGGGGCGGAAGGAGGAAGAAAGGTGGTCCTCAACCTGCTCCTTCTGCCCCAGCTCAGCCGACCGCCGAGGCTCCAGCCTCAGCACCGGACCCTGTCCCGCAGGAGGCCATGGAGGTCTCCCATTCGCGGGAGTAGGAGTGCTGCAGGCGAACTTGAACCGCTGCCGCAATGCTCAGCAACTTTTAATGCAGACCATTGCGGAGCGGTTCATTGGCCTCGCGGTCGTGGCAGAGCCCTATCGCGTCCCCGACCACCCTCGCTGGTTCGGGGACGCCACTGGCACCGTGGCCGTCCATTGGGCGGGCGGTGAGGGGGTCCCACCCTGTTCCCTACTCGAGGTGGGGCAGGGATTCGTGGCCGTTAGGTGGGGCCCCTTGGCCATTGTAGGGTGTTACGTCTCTCCCAATAGGTCTCTCGCCGATTACGAGATGTACCTGGACGGGCTGGCGGACTGCATCCGCGGATGCCTACCCCGTCCGCTGATCGTCCTGGGGGACTTCAACGCCCATACCAGGGCTTGGGGTAACTCTAGAGACGATCCGAAGGGATTGAGGCTACTCGATTGGGCGGCTGGTTTGGACCTCCGGCTCATTAATGTTGGGTCGGTGAGTACGTGCGTGCGATGGCAGGGTGAGTCGGTCGTGGATCTCACGTGGGCGACTCCTCCTGCCATTCGCATGGTTTCGGGATGGCGTGTGGCGGAGGAGGTGGTCACTCTATCTGACCACCGCCACATCGTTTTCGATGTCGCTATCCGCCGTCTCGACCATTCCGGCCGACGCCGACGAGTGGACACCCTGCCGCGAAGATGGGCCCTCAAGCGGCTAAATCGAGACTATCTCGAAGCCGCCGCCATCGTCGCGGCTTGGCCAGCAAGCGCCGACGAGGTCTTGCCCGACCCCGAAGGTGAGTCGGTCTGGTTCAGGGACACGATGACGTCGATATGCGATGTATCGATGCCCCGGGCAGGCCGCTCCGAGCGCAGGGCGGTGTACTGGTGGTCGGCAGAGATCGCGCAGCTGCGAGTGGCATGTCTGCGCGCTCGACGCCAGTATGCTAGAACCCGAAGGAGAAGGCGAGCAACTCCAGAGGAGATAGCCGAAGCATACGGGGAGTTTCAGGCGGCCAAGCTGGCGTTACGAGTCGCGATCTCGGACGCCAGCGCTCGGTCATGGAACGAGCTCCTCGAGGGACTCGACAGGGATCCGTGGGGGCGCCCATACCGTATGGTACTGGGTAAGTTACGCCCGTGGATGCCCCCGTTGACGGAGACCTTAGACCCGGATCTGCTGGGGAGGGTGATTGATTCGCTCTTCCCGGTAATCCGGTCAAGTCCCCCGGTCCCCTCGGCGGCGCCGGTTGCCTGGTCCGACGCGTTGAGGGTTACCGAGCAGGAGTTTGACCGAGCTCTTGGTCGCTTGCGTGCCCGGAACACTGCACCTGGCCCCGACGGTATTCCGGGACGGGTGTGGGTGTTAGCTTCAGCTACCCTGGGGAGCAGGCTGAGGCGGCTGTTCGACAGCTGCCTCCGAAACGCCACGTTCCCCACGGCCTGGAAGGAGGCAAGTTTGGTCCTCTTGAAGAAAGATGGCAGAGCCGCGGACTCCCCCTCCGCGTACCGTCCCATATGCCTGTTAGACGAGGCTGGCAAGCTCCTCGAGCGGATTGTCGCTTCTCGTCTCAGCGGGCATCTGTCGAGCGTCGGCCCCGACCTGGCCGAAAGCCAGTTTGGCTTCCGTCAGGGTCGTTCGACCGTAGACGCGATCATGCGCGTCCGGTCCCTGACGGAGCAGGCGGTGGCCCAAGGTGGCGTAGCGTTGGCGATAAGCCTAGATATCGTCAACGCTTTTAACGCTATACCTTGGGACGCCATTAGGGGGGCACTAATATACCATCGTGTGCCTCCCTACCTGCAAGCGATTGTCGGGAGCTACTTGCGCGACAGGTACATTGCGTACGTGGGCCAAGACGGTGCGAGGACTCGGAGGGAAGTCTTCTGCGGAGTTCCACAGGGGTCGGTACTGGGGCCGCTTCTGTGGAACCTCGCGTACGATGCGGTTCTGCGTGTCGAGCTCCCCGCTGGTGTCAGCGTCGTCTGCTACGCGGACGACACGTTAGTGCTGGCATCCGGGTCGAGCTTCACAATGACCAAACGGCTCGCCGAGCTCGGAGTCGAACTCGTCGTCGCGAAGATCTGCGAACTGGGCCTGCGGATAGCGCCGCATAAGACCGAGGCGCTATGGTTCCACAAGTGGCCGAGGGGCACGGAGCCGCCCATTTCGCAGACCATTCGCGTTGGTGACTCAAACGTCCAGACGGTCAGGTACATGAAATACCTGGGCCTCGTTCTGGACGGTCGCTGGAGCTTTGAAGAGCACTTCAAGCTCCTGGCTCCCCGGATCGAGAAGGTAGCGGGTGCGATGCACAGACTGCTGCCTAATCTCGGGGGGCCGCGGGAAGAGGTTCGCCGTCTCTACGCCGGTGTCGTGCGATCGATGGCCCTCTACGGTGCGCCCGTATGGTCTCACCGACTGTCGGGCGTCCGCCGCTGCAAGACTAAGATCCTGAGTCTGCAGCGGAGAGTGGCCATCCGCATAGTGCGGGGATATCGCACGATATCCTTTGAGGCGGCAACTGTCCTGGCGTGCTTTCCGCCCTTGGACATTCTGGCGGAGAGGGACGCGAGGGTCTATGACCGGATTCGCGTCCTTCGTCAAAGTGGCGGAAGTGCGTCCCTCCCCTCCAGTGCTTTCGGAGCGCTGAAGCGGCAGGAGCACCGAAGGGCTGTCGCGACGTGGTGCGCCCGTCTCCGAGAGGAGCGGTACGCGCACAAACGCGTCGTGGCAGCGATCCTGCCGACCTTCGAGGCCTGGATGAGGAGGAAGCGACGAGTCACCTTCCGACTTACGCAGGTATTTACCGGTCACGGCTCCTTTGGAGAATACCTGCATAGGATCGGACGCGAGGCGACGGCAGTTTGCCACCATTGCGGGGCGGACCAAGACACTGCACAGCATACGCTGGCGGCGTGCCCCGCGTGGGCCGCCGAAAGGCAGGTCTTGGTCCAGGAGATCGGGCGAAATCTCTCCCTGCGAGCAGTCGTATCGGCGATGCTCCGCAGGGAATCGGCGTGGGAGGCCGTAGTCTCCTTCTGTGAGACCGTCATGGTCCAGAAGGAGATAGCAGGGCGGGCCCGGGAGAGGGCCGATCCCGCCCGACGAGGACGACCGAGGCGTCGTCCTTCCGGCCTCCTAGCCCCAGTGCCCGGGGCAGAATAAATAGGGCGCGCCCTCGGGCCGTGGGTGCGTGAGATGGGGGTCCCACGCATCCGTTTTCATACGGCCACGAGGAGGACGGCAGTCGGGATGGCCTCGAACTGCCGTACGCACCAGCGAGGGGTGCGGGGAGGGCAATTTTAGACTTTGCCCTCCTGAGACGAGCTCCGCCAGCCACGAGCGGAGCGTCGCACGGGAGGGGCAGCGGATGCGCATGCGCAAGCGATCCCGAGGCCTCTCCATTTCCGTGCTGAGAAAGGCCATCGCAGGGGTTTTAGTGGGTATAAATCTCCACATAACCCGATCTCCCCCCCAGGAATCGGGTATCTTTTCGAAGATTTCCCCTGCGAAAACAAAAAAAAAAAAAAAAAAAAAAGTTTTATCGAGGCTAGTGACCGATTAAATTTAACAATGAGATACAATTAATTAAAGGGCTTTTAGGGCCTTATTTTTAATTTCATGGTTTTATAAGAAATCTCAAGAAAATACTTTTTTATAAATAATCATTGTCATATAAAAAAGAATAAAAATAACTTCATTGTAAACAAACAAGGAAGCCAATTTTTTTTACACGAATTCACAAAACCGCTATTCGCAGTGTTTCGAGTACCAGGAGTTTATAACAACGCAGAGGTTTATGCAACTGGTTTCCAGTGCACACTTGCACAATTCGAGCGCGTAGTATACCGCACACAACATTGAAAATTACGTCAAACGTTTTATTTAGCCTTATATGTAGATCTGGGTAAGTGCGTGTGTACCGGTAAGGCACTTGCTACCTCTTACTTGAGTATGACGCCCTGGTACCAGTTTAGCCAGCAAGGATTTAAAAGGGTCTTAAAAGGAGTCTAGCTTTTTTTTACTTAGGGAAGATATGTTGGTACAGTACGTACATTTTGTTAACAACAATGTTTATTTATTTATATTATAAAATTTAAAAATAAATATATTAAATAAAATCTACCATTATCTTTCGTGTGTATGTCACCTTTCTAAATAATATAATTGTTTTAAAACGAAACTTCAATTAAAGTTAAATAGACTGTAATTAAATATAATTTTCACTCAGCGTAATTTATAAATTTCTTGTAGGTATATGTATAGGCCTTTTACTCGACAAGCAAATTTTCAAGAACGTTATGTCAACGACCGCTAATTATACGTTTCGGGGCCTAAATTTGTTTTAACTTATAGGGTTGGCAAAAATAAAACAATACCATTCCAAATTCTTTCTGCTTTTACTTTCACCCAAGTAAAATACTTTAATTTCTCGGCCAAACGTTTGATGCTGTCATTTATTTATATACCAAATGGAGTATTTTGTAAAACAATAAAATTATTCGCAAACAGCAAAACAATAAACGAAACGAAACCCTGAAACGTTAAGTTTTCGTAAGTACAACGTCACGAACCGCAACACTTCTCGCGTTACCGGTTTTAAAAGTTATTTTTCCGGTCATTTAAAAATACCGGTATTTCGATTTCTGAACGTAATGTCAAGTACACTGCGGGCTACTCGGAATAATCGGAATAATGTGCCATTATTTCGTTCACTCGAGTCACTGTTATATAAGCCTTTGTTCGCCACGTTACGTGTTGTTTTTGGCTGCCGTTCCATGTGCCTCGTATTTATAATCCAAGTCTGGATCGTCCTCGAGTATATGTTATATAACTAGCTAGAGGTCTATATAACATGGTTTTCGATTTCTTACAAATCTTCCTATTTTTATTTATACTTTTACTTTTGATGTATATTTTTTAGCGTCAATTACAATACCATGTTTAGCAAAACGAATAAATTTATATCACGTGTTTTTTACCATTTAAATTTAACTTAACTTTTAATAAAAAATATTATATAATTAAGACTTTTTTAAAAGTTTGCTTGGATACTTATTATAGTTAATTTGATTTAACTTGATAAATTTTCAATGGACCAATCTAACGCAAATCATTAAAAAAAAATCACAATTGGTTAAGAAATGACAGAGTTATGAGGTAACAAACATTAAAAAATAACAAATACTATGAATTGAGAATCTCGTCATGTTTTGAAGTCGGTTGAAAATACGTTACACAGAATACTTTGGAAACTAGAGCATAACTTAGGTAAACAGTAATAATATAATGGGTTTCAGTGTTTATTAATGGTTAAAGTTTCCTACTAAGTTCGAATACAAAACTTTAATATACATGTACATATATATTTTGCCATTCATTTATTCCTTGTCTTTGAACTTAGTGCCGTCGGATTAACTACAATAATAAAGAGTTCGATGTTTGAAGCCCTTCCTTCAACCCTCTGCATAATTTAATAGACGTCTTCAATCAATAAAGATCAATAAAACGTAATGCAATTTCGCCTCTAACACCACTGCAACAATGTTATAATACGATGATATGAAAGAATTAAAGGAAGATTTTTTTTCTAATCATTATTATGCGTTGATAAATTAAATATCCTTTCTGAAATTGTTTGCGTATTGCGATGATACCGCTATGTTATTTTAATAAAACACTAGCTATCCCTCGCGGTTTCACTCGCGTTTATGGTTACGGTTTCGCTCCTGTAAGTCGTAGCGTGATGTAATATAGCCTATAACCTTATACAATAAACAGGCTATCTAACACAAAAAGAATTTTCCAAATCGGTTCAGAGATTACCCCCTACATACAAAATTACAAACGTACAATCAAACTTTACCTCTTTAGCTTGATAACAAATTCTAACGTAGTAAAGTATTGCCACTGGTATCACAAATGTGAAAGCATGAAAATGTAGAAATGTTACTCATTCACGTACAGATTGAACGGTTATTGGTAAAAACTATTTTAGCTTATACATCCATCTACTATATAATAAAGAGAACTAATTTTGTACGTGCGATGAAAGCTCAGTAACCACTGAGTCTATTGCAAAAATTATTATATCATTTTGGAGGTATATAATTCTAGATGGTCACAGATTATATTGTGCGAGCAAAGCTGCAGTAAAATCTAGTCATTTATTTTTAACTAGCGGCCTATCGCGGTTTAATTCGAGCTCAACTATGGACTTTCATACAAACTTCCAACCTCCATTTTACTCCTTAGGGGTAGATTTACGTAAAATCCGTTTTTAGCACAGTCAACACCTTAAAACGAACCTACCTGCCAAATTTTAAGTTTGTAGGTGTAACAGTTTCTGGGATATCGCGATGAGTGAGTGAGTGAACTTTCGACGTACACAGACAAAGTGGACTTAATAAAGTTTTACTTACATTAAGAAAAAAAAGTGGTCTATTAAATCGTATTTTTATATTAAAAAGTCGGAGGGATAATTTCCACACAACAAAATAACATAAAATACCGTATAAAGGTATTCAAATGAATTACCTATCTTACGATGAAAGCGTCTTGAATGCAAGATTAGCCAGTCTTAACCCCATTACCGACATATTACGAGTAATTTGAGACATTGCTGTTACCGTTTCCGGTAACTGCACGCTGCACGCGACGTCCATTGTTGTCTTTACACTCATTAAATGTGTACATTTACTCATAAACGCTGCCTTTGTTATTTGTTACATAACATCACGTTATTTATCTGTCTGTACCTTTTTTTTATTACTTTCGTAAATCAAAATAATTATTTAGTGAAGGTTTTTTTGTACATCCAACAAGAATGCGCCAAATGAAAGCGAAAAAATACGCTATTTCATTATTTTTTAATTTTATATACGTAGTGACACTTACGTCGTCAAGATGATCGAATGACGTGTCATTTATAGAAATCGGTTAAGCCGTTGAGTAGACATAGGAATGGATGAATATTTAGTGAGGTTATTCGAAATTCGTATGAATGTTTTTTTTGTGTGTGTTTTACTCGATATATTCACTGATATTTAATTGACTTTTAATGATCCTTTTTATTAACATGGTTTAGGTAATTATATATCAATGATCCATTAGTTTAATTATTATTATATTTATTGTGATTGATTTATGTTAAACTCAACGTTATATAATTTTATATATCGTTTATAAAAATCTATTTCTGGCAAATAAAATTGTTTATTATGTAATGTATTTCTGGATCGTACATTTCTTAATAATAAACAAAGGTGAATAATTGGAATTTGATTTGCTACGTTATTCCAAGAGATGATACACGTTCTCAAAATTGCTTCGAAAATATTCAGATATTCATACGATGTTTTCCATCACCAACATCTGATATTTTACCCGCGAAAGAGATATATATGTATGGGCTGTATGTATTTTGTGTGTTTTTTTTTTATAAAATTTTACTATATCGATTTAATTGAGAAACTATTACAAGTAAATTATTAGGAATGTTTTACAGTTACAAGTCACTAGGGACTTGCGTGGACTGTGCACACAAATGTTTTGACGTGTCTTCTGCACGCAAATGTGTCAAAAGTGTCCATGTTTCCAACACGCGACCGCACGCTGTTCATGTCCGCGACATTATAACTTGCACGCGACCTGCTCGCTGACTACTCGCAATGGACGATTCCGCTCACCCGTCGGACGGGGTGGATAAACCGAATTTCATTCTAATTTCTATTCCGATTTTTACTCCAGGATACAGTGAGTACATATCGTCGGGGATATTTCAAAACCGCGTATCTAACTTGTACTATAAAGTTAAAATTTGAATCAAATACTAAATCATATTATTGATAAAAATAAGGCTTATTGGAATTTTCCATTGCGCGAAAATGGACCTTATTGTGAAAGCTAGTTACGCGGTTTTACACTATCCCCGACGATGTATATAATTAGAATTTCGTACAATGTAACAAATAAATTCTTTTTAGTAACGAGTTTATACAAAAATCATATTATACAAATTAAAAAATGAAATTAATCCTGTTTATTACCTGCATAGTCGAAAGAAAATAATATATGTATATAAAAGCGAAAAACCACTTACGGATTAATCACGAAATCTCAGAAACTATAATAACATTTACTAACTTAAAATTTGGCATCTCCTCCCGTATAGAGTAGATATCCGCTAAGAGAGGATTCTACGTAACTTTACACCTAAGAGCGTGAAACGGTGATTGGAAGTTTGTATAAATCATCAAAATCATAGTTGAAATAAGAGACTTGAAATGAAAAACGTATGCTCTATAAATGGTGTGGAGATGTACAAATATCTTTAGAAATCATCCTCCTTTTGTTGTAATGTGATTCCTTTAAAAATCTACATTGCACCCGTGCGAAGCTGTGGCGGATTGCTAGTTTATTATAATCCCTAACACCTAAATAATTTTTTGTATAAAACTTTACGACACTTTAATTGTGGGACATGTCCTTGAAAAACAAGGCATACTTATTATATGCTACGTGCATATAATATATGCAAATATACTTGCATCTGTATGCATGTATATAACTGTGATTATATCGTGTTCGAACTAATCCTTTGTATATTAAACAATTGATGATCTAAGTGCTTAATTTGTATGATGAGTTTGATTAATTTGCTTGTTTCATAATGTATTAGAATTGATATGATAAGGTCTCGTCTTGTTGACTATATTCTAGACTTAATATTATAACTTAAAATTTGTTTGTAAGTTTGTATGTATGGTTATCTTTAAAACCGATATGAAAAATTCATTTTGCGTTGGATAGTTTGTTTATTTAGGAAGGTTATAGGCTATATTACATCACGCTACGACTCAGGAGCGAAGACATTAGGAGCTGCCTCTGCCTAATGTACTTATAATAAAACTTATTTTATTAATTCGAGGTTCGTACGTAATCTTTTATCAAGTACCCAATTATTTTTTTCACATTGGATTGGATCTTTTATCATTATAATTACTACACAAGTAGTTTACATTTTGTGTTTACCAATTACGTTGTATTTAGTAAGTGTAAACCATGGTCTTCCTGTTAATTTATTAATGTCGTTACGTGCATGAGTTTGCGTAATTACTTAATTAATTAATTTAACATTACGTTTTGAAAAAAGTTATATACTTTCATAACAATGGCTTAACTTCAAAAATCCTAATAAGTAACTTACTACATATTCGTACTTGAAGACCTAATTACTAGTAATACTGTTTCTAGGCGAGAATTACGCTTGTAAGTTTTGCTCTCAAACTTTCGTAAAAATTTACACAAGTTATTTCTCATTGCTTTACACTTGGAAGAATTTACTGTCATTGCCTTATTTTCTAACCGACTTCCACAAAACGAGGAGGTTCTCAATTCGTCGGGGACTTTTTTTTATGGATGTTCACCTTACTCCGCCGTTTGGTTCACGAACCAGTAAATAACACGAAAAAGGTCTTACTTGACGCCGATTTCGAATGTAGAAAACATTTATTTTAAGCCTTTTAGTTCATTTGCATCTCTTAGGTTCGTATTTGAAGACGGTTTCATTTTTTGAAAAAAAAATTATTACACGGCTTTCGTAACTACTTACGACGAGAGCGAAACTTACAGATGTTATTCCCGCTTTAAACCATATTCAAGTTATGTCAAACAAATATTGTAAAGAGCCATGTGACGTTCTTGAAGTCACAAGAACTAAGAATAATAACGCGGTGTACTTTTGCCATTATCAAGTCGTTACGATAGAATTAGACGCACACGTGATGTGGCAATTGTAGGATAATTTATTCTATAGTTATTTAATACAATTACGGATTTGTTTGCGTAAATCTTACGATTACTCTATTATAGTACCTTTGTCATCCTTTTGTTTAAAGTGACAACGTTGGTTAAATTAAAATATTAATAATAGAAACTTTTTGAAAAAAAAAAACAAACCGACTTCGAAACCGAAACAGATAAACTTAAAAGTAAAAAATAAATATTTTCTACCACATTTTGAAGTCGGCGCCAAGTAAAACCTTTTACGTGCAATTAACAACGAAAAGTATGTATAGCCAAACATAGAACCTCCTTCTTTTTCGGAGTCGATTAAAAATAAAAGTATAAACAGGAGGCTCGACTTTTAATTAAAGTACTTCAAATCGAGAAACTCTAAGGTGAGAATTACACTTATAAGTTTTGCACTCAGATTTTCACAAATATCGGTTTAGTCATATGAGAAACAATTCTCATTGCACCTAAAAAAAATTATTGTCAGTGTCTTATTTTTGGTATTTATATCTTTCATAACTACTTATGTACGTGACGTACGTACTTTATGACGTATCTGTTAACAAGTTACTGAGTTGTTTCATATCAATTACGAGGATAAGACTTACAAATGTAATTTTCGTCTAATGTGAAAGTTTTTCAATGACTGTACATTCAATGACTGTATTCAATGACAGTATTTTTTTTATAAATCTACTTTTTGTTAACAACACGTACACGAATACTATACTAGCTTAAGGCCATTATGTTCAAAAAGATGCACCGTGTATAAAAATTTCGTCATTGTTCGGACGCAATAATATAATGGACAAAATGACCTTGGAGCGATACACGAGAGGTGCAGGTTCAAGTCCTGCGGTGGCGCAATTTTGATGTGAAATATTTAATGCTGCGTTTAGATCTGAGTAACAAAAGCATTATTGGTAAAACACGATTCGGTTAGTTTCACGTCGAACCGACTTTTTCCGACTTAGCTCGCGTCAATTTCTTTCATTGGCGAATAAATACTGAAATATTACAAACGTATTCACATGCCAAGTGTTTATCATATTTCAAGGATATGATGAGGTATCGCTTGGAATAATTAGAAATTTAAATATTTCGGAATAACGAAATTTAATGCTATCCGCCAACCCGCAGTGGAGCAGCGTGGTGGATTAGGCTCTAAAACCTCCCTAATGGGAGAGGAGGCCTTTGCTCTCAAGTGGGACTTTTACTTTACAATATTTTAAAAGAGTAACTATCGAGTTTCTTGCCGGTTCCTCTCGGTAGAATCTGCGTTCTGAACCGGTGGTAGCTTCATTACTTATGTATTTTTTTTTTGTTATTTTCATGTATGACGATTCAAAAGTGCTCGTAAGAGCCTACTTGAATAAAGTATTTTTTGATTTTGATTTTTTTGACTTGACTATAAATTTAATGCTAAAACTGTTTTTTTTTTTTAAATATACGATACTTCTGTTAGTCAACGTCACCAAAGTTTATCTCTACGTACGCTATTACAGTCGTATTATATGTAGTTAGTGAAACGATGAAATCCTTTCTATATGTGTATATATTATTTAATCTTAGGCGAGTAATACATTTATAAGTTTTACTCTCGAGAGCAATATAAACAAGTCTGTAACCTAGTCCTTACTTCATTATAATTGCAAAAGTAATTTTATCTGTGCGTTACGCAATCAAGCCTAAACTACTGAACCGATTTAATTGAAATTTGGTACAGAGATAGTCTAGAGCCCGAGAAAGGACATGTGTATTTAATGCGAAGAAGGACTGTAAGGGGTAAAATAATAATTAATTAAAAATATGGGTAAATAACCCTTCGCAGACAAAGTCACGGGCAGGGTAACTAGTTAAATAAAATAGTTATTAATGTCAAAAATAAGGCACTGATAGTAAATTCCTTCAGGTGTTAAGCTATGAGACTAATGTATTTTTGAAAGTCTGAAAGGGAAACTTATAAGTGTAATACTCGCTTTAGAAGAAAAACATATATAATGTTAATCACACATAAACAGTATCTGTCCGTCGCATGTGATCGCAAGATGCAATTAGCGGTCGCGGTTATCTGATTAATGCTGTTTATAACGTGTTATAGGAAACGTGACTGAGATTTATTATCATAGACCCTCTTATTAGGAAATTGCCGTATGTTTGTGTATGTGTGACGTTTGTGTGTGACTTGTGTGTCTTGATAATGACGGCGAAATCGATAAGACTTTAACCGACTTTAAAAAGGTTCTCAATTCGTAATGTTTGTTTTGAATTTTTGTTACAGTTTGTTTTTGTTTCAGAACTGTCATTTCATTGAAGATTTTAATATCAAACTACTGAACCGATTTTGGTGAAAGTTATGTGGGATCAATGGCAAAGTGTAACCTTTCAAACAGAAAACGTTTAACCGAATTGGTCAATCCGTTTACGAATAATCTGTAGACATAAATAAAACGCTGGCAATTTGAGAACCTCCTCTCTAAATGTATATATTATTATTCACTAGCGACCCGTCCCAGCTTCGCACGGGTGTACAAAGTTCTTTAAATGTTTTTGTTATATTATATTTATATTTAATAAGGATCGATGATTTTTGTAGCATTAAATATAGCCTATGTTACTCGGTGTGAATGTAGCTTTACAATGGTTAAAGAATTTTTGAAATCGTCCTAATAGATTTTAAGCTTATTCATTACAAACATCCAGAAATACAAATCTTTCCTCTTTATAATATTAGTGTAAATAACACACCCTGCAATATTATAAAATAATATTATTAAAAATATAAATAACTTGTGTGAAAATTTGTATTTGTATTCAAATTTTGTTTTAATCGCGTAACACAATTTCGAGTTAAAATATACATAAACGTGGCTAAGTCATAAGGATAAAGAAAATAGTAATCTTAATATGTAAAGATTCTATCTTTTATTGTGCCATTGACCCTAGCCGACCGTTTCTACTTCTGCTGTCTTCATGAGAGTCGTAATCAATAAATATGAAATTCTAACATTTCGTTTTACGTATATATCTTACGTTATATATATCTACGTATATACAGTTAAAACTTTCAACTCTAAATCAAAAATAAGCAAAATCAGTGAAAAGTATTTTTACGTAACTACTAAATTAACTACTTTTTTACCTAAAACATTTAAATCGAAATCAATGGTCTCAAATTGTAAAATTAACGTAATGTTAGTAAACAAAACATTTTTTTTTGTTCGATAATTAGACCGTATTCTTGCGACGCGTTAGTTTTTATAACTAAAAAAAAATATTTTTTTTCGTAATATAATGAAATAATAACTGTCTGATTTAATGAATGCTGATTGCATTGGTTTTTTGCGCCGTCTAGAGCGCAAAGAAAGACTTAATAGCTTTTTCTAACGTACATTTTTCTTTCACAGTGCATGAAAGCCTACGTCGAGTTCGAAGTATGTAATGGCGCGTACGAAGTGTCCTGTCCCGACGACCGCTGCTCCACCGGCGCTGCGCTCGCGCTGGATGAGATCTCTGCCCTCGTGGCGCCCTCTGTCATGGAGAAACATCTCAAGTTCAGGCTGAATCATGGTGAGTTGTCCTACCCATGTTTACGATCCCGCAGCCTCTCCATTTCCGTGCTAATGACGACCATTCGTAGGGACTTTAGTGGGTACAAATATCTTTTAAAGATTTCCTCTGTGGAAATTAAAAAGAAAATGTTTATTTATGTATTAAAATAATGCTTCATATTGTCTTTGGAATAGGTCATTTGCTCTGTCCGTTATTAACTATATCTTTAAACTTTGGCAACATTTTTTTGCAATTTCATAGTACAAAATGTCGTATGAATTTAGTTATATGAAAAAGTATTTATGAAATAGTATTTACGAAATAAAAACAATTAAAATATATGTTTATAAAAACATAACGCAGATGTATACGAAAAGGATATTGGAATGTATTCAGCAATACTTATAAGCTTCTATGGGATATATCAGTCTATAGATCTCTCACCAAAATAATAAAGACCAATTTTTTTAGCGCATTTTAGAAAATTAAAGCGTTTCATTACACTTAAGTAATTAGCTTGTTTCGAAAAGTATTCTCAGCCAACCTTGGCCCTGTTTAACCGAAAACAAAGGAATACTTCCCTTCTATATACCGCCTCGGCATTCTTTAGAAACGTTGAAAGAAAACTAGGCTTACATTCTGAATGAAAGTAAACTCTCCGTATGACTCTTGAATTTTCGTTTACAATGATTCAAAGCAGTCGGCTAATTGGAGAATATACTCGTTATCGCAATGGTAATCATTTTTGGTATTCGACGCTGATACGCGGACAAAAGTAGCCTAAGTTACTTTAAACATTTGATATAATCATCAAAAATTAAATAAAATCAGTCCAGCTGTTTCAGAGATTAGTCGGAACAAACAGATAGACAAAAAAATTTATAAATTCTGTTTTTGATGTAAGTACCGCACGTAATTTAATATGAATTTAATTCAAAGCTGTTAATTTGAAATTACAATTGCCTCTCTGTTATATTTTCATGGCTAAACCGCTAAGCCAATTTTTACAAACTTTGGTATAGTGATAGAATAGATCTTAGAGAAGAGTATAGGCTACTTTGTGACGAAGAAATATAATGGGAAGAAGATGAAATAGGGGATGAATTGTGTTTATGCCGACAAAGTTTGATAATGTCATCCCTTTTGCCATGAGTTACTTATATTATTCCATTTTTTATGTTTTTTTATTTACATATCTATATAATATGTTCCCATTTTTTCCATAATAGTGCGTTTAATAATAACTTTCATTTTAAGTTTTAAATAATGATAATCTCGATAGCGTAAATTTTTTAACGCAAAACATATTTTTGTTTTACAGTAAATAGAAGCGCAAGTAGAAATAACTAGCCAAACAACGTTAAAACTTAAAAGTATATTGAATAATTCATTACGTACATAATACATAGTCGAAATATTTTTCATACTGTCCGTGCATACAGAATGAGTTTAAATAATTCAACCGCTCTACCGAATGCAGGCTATTTAATATTCCATCTCAATTTATTTCAGAATAATTCCTTGTTGGTATTTTTTTTGTTTAACCGACATGTGTAATATGATAGAGTAAACACCAATCAATATGATTACAACATATTAACAAGCATTAGTATGATAAATGAGGTTATGTTTGTGTGGTAGTTTTTATTCAAGTCTGAATGTTAGGAATATAGTTTTTATCAAACATTTTTTGTTGTAAGCACTTGTTTTACTGTTTTTCAATCGATTTAAAAAAAGAAGGAGGTGCTCAATTCGTAGAGTATGTTTTTTATGTTTGTTACCTCAGAAATCCGTCGTTTCTTAATTCATTTTTTATTCGAAAGTAAAGATTTATAATTCAGATTAGTCAAAATCATTTTATTGGTTTTTTAAATCAAAATAACTGGTATTAGTATTCCATCAAAGTAAAGGATATTTTGCTTTTGAATAATTTAATGATTCTATCTATGACTCCTAAAACGGTTAAAAAAATTGGGCTAATGTAGGTAAAAATTTAAATGTTTACACCCTAGTATGCCACGTTTTATACCATTAAGAATTTCTTGAAAAAAAACACGCTTCTATTAAGAAAAATAAAGTAATATTAAAAGTAACAAAATGTAATACCAGACTTCAATTATAGCTAACCATCTCGACTACATCAGTTTTCAACCAAAAAAAAATCGCAACAAAATTTGTTTATTCGTTAGGGAGCTATGAAGACGCAGACAGATACACAAATACACATGTCAAACTTAAAACGCTTCTCTTTTTCGTCAGGGGTTAAAAGGTTAAAATGTATTGGAATGCTGTAATAACATTCTCAATGGTCATGAGTTTCCCATCATTTTTTTTAACAATAAATTATGGTTCCATGTGAATAATATCAATTACAAGTGAACAATGTAATAATAAATTAAAATATAATTACGTATATTTTAGTTTATTTTTATGTAGTATAGTTAGTATATTTTCGTGTTTTTAATTTACATACGATTTAAACAATTTCTTGATACTTATATAATGAAATTCAAATTAAGAACTATAATTTGTATTTTTGTAGGCTTATTCAATTTATAAAAATCTTTTATATGAGATAGCCTCTAAGAACGTTTATAAGCTATTTTATTACTTACGTGAGATAGCCTCTTTATTAAGGACGTTAATAGGCTATTTTATATCACGCTACGACTTATAGGACGCGCCATAGCGTCTTGTAATGTAGCCTTCCTCAATCCTGGTTCTGTTCATCGTAAGATTTTTTCTTATCGGATCAGTAGTTTTAGAGATACCTCCTAAATACAAACTTATAAACAAATTTATATCTCTTTAGAACAAAGATTTCTCAAAGCGTAAAGCAAAAAAATGGCTACAACAAAAACATATTACACTAGGTTTTAGTAAAATATAAAGTTTCATATGTCCGAGCAATTAATCTCGTATAACATTAATATCCGGGTGTTTTGTTTGCCAAATTGAAAACACGATAATATTAGTATGGAGAACGAAATCTCTACATAAAATACTGATACTAGTTGCTAATACTATTTATATAATACCTTTAAATGAACAATTCTTGTATATACGTACATATATATAATAACCTAAATTTCGAAAACGAAATTTAGCATTCAGGCGATGTCGTTGGCAATAAATATCATCATATAATATCATCAAGCTAGCTTTCATTTAAAAAAAAATGTCGTTTTATACCGTATTTTCAGGCAATGAAAAAGTCTTACTACTTTTTATTCACTACTAAATCTAAATATCATTTAAAAAACAACACGAGTTCTCAAAAAAAGCAAAGCTCGGTCATCTAGGTACTCAATACTAATATTATAAACGCAAAAGCAAATCTGTTTGTTTGTTACCTTCTTACGCCTAAACTATTAAACCGATTTTGATGAAATTTTGTGTAGTTATACTTAAGAGCAACTAAAAATTACTTTTTGTTACGAAATTATAACGTGAAATAGCGGCTGAAATTATATTTAAATACACGGAGTTATGTGAATCCCCTTGTTATATGTAAATAGTGTGAAAGATACAAATGTTGTCTTCCATAGTGTCATAGTAATGTAGACGATGGCAGGGCAAAACGGAATATAATCCATATATATAAATAAAAGTAGGAGGTCACTTACTCTTTACGAAATCTCAGAAACTACAAGTGCTAGGAGTTTCTAATTTATGGGGGTTCTTTTGAGGACATAGGTGCTCACTAAAATGTAATTTTGCAAAAATCGACCCCTAAGAGGATTTAACATGGGTGGTGGAATTTTGTATGAAAGTCCTATGTTAAGCGCGAGGAAAACCGAAAAGGGTCTTTTGTTTATTATTTATGCTATAAAATTTACATCGAATACGGTTCAGTAATTCAGTTTTGAAACCACAATAAGTCATTCAAGTAAGCGTAATTAGGTACGTGTTTTGATTCTGAAGACCGTTCCACTTTTAAAAAAAAATCTTTTTTTCTCCAATTCTCTGTTATTGCAATAAGAATGTCGCATTATGTATAAATCGATCTTTATTGATTCAATACATGGATTAAATTATTCACAGCTAACAGACGACTTAACCTTCTTCGGGTACCAATAGCAGTCTCTATTAATAATCGCTGAGCCAATCTTATTGATTAGTTACGCTATGGTGTTTCGCAGTGATGGAAAATATCGTGAGAAAATGTGAATATGAAAATCTTTATCTGGTAAGCCGCAATGAAGAGGCTTGTTGGATTAGGCTGTGAAATATTTTCCCTAATTAAAGACGGTCATTGCTCCGCGGTTGATATTGATAGTGACTTTCATGTTTTATTTTTACCCGACTGCGCGACGTAAAGGAGGGTAATGTGTTTATCGGTCTATGTATGTATGTAAGTGGGTTTTTGTACCTTTGTGGCACAATTTAGATCAAACGCGCTGGCCGATTTTGATAAATGACTCGTCGAATGATTCGTCATAACGTTGCGAATGTCATAGAAAATATAAGAATTTTGAAGAATCGACATTGCCGGTTTTGGACGGCATTATGTGAAAAAGATAACATGAAAATCGACGAATCGGTATTTAAAAATATTTTTTAGGTTTCTTATATTATTTTTCAATCAGAATTACCGTTTAGAATCTAGAACGATTTAAAGTCAGTAACAATCCTCTATTGTCTCGTTACGTCGTCGGGTTTTTGATTTTTTCAATTAATTACTTGTATAGATGTGAAGTTATTTCTCGTATAAGGTTTTTACCCCGACAAGGTTTAGCAGCATAAAAATTTTCCTAGGAATTTGTAAATTAATGACAAATGTATCGAAATATTTGCATTAAAATCGTCTAAAAAATTTAATTATTCGTAGTTGTTTAATTTTATCAATCGTTCAAACTTTCTTGTCACAATATTCAATGTTCAATGTATAAAAGTCGACGTCGATATAACGTTTTAGCTCTGGAATTGAAATATGAGAGCAATGACGCGGAGATCAGCGGGTAATCGTGAGATATTGCTAATATCTCAACACACAGACAGTAAGGCGACGATGTTATACGTCTGTTTATTCAAGGATCTATAAAACGTTGAGATATTACTTTTTAGTACGAACATAAATGGTATAGAACGCGAGAATAAATAAAGTTTTACTACTACTAGTGATATGAAATACTAGCTGCCCTTCGCGGTTTCACTCGCGTTTATGGTTACTGCTTCACTCCTGTGCGTGATGTAATATAGCCTATAACGTACTTCAAACAGGCTGTCTAACGTAAAAAGATTGTTTCATATCGGTATAGTTTTAGGGATTACTAATTACTCAAACTTACGAATAAATTTTTTGCCTTTATAATATTATTAATATAGATAGAAACACGTACCATATATTGACGCTGATAAGCAATAATGTGTTAATCCACAAAAAGTCAAATTTAGAGATATTGATGTATTCTGATGCATTTCCTATTTAACACAATGCAAAAATTTTAAATCATTTGAACGAAATAAGTACGGAAAAAAGTTTCTTGATCAAATGGTTAGAATATTGAAGTGAGTTCCATATTTTACATCATGCAATAATTTCATATATGTATTTGAAAAACTTATTATTAGATAAAAATCTTCACTGGCCTATCTGATATTAATTAATCATACTTTTTATCAAAATAGAAAAGAAAAGATGGATATACGCTTCTTCAAATAGATGTGTTAATAATATGTTCGACATGTTTAGACGTCATTTTCTCAAAATGAAGTTCGTGTGGCTTGACGCAGTATTGCATATCAGCATCCATATATGAATACTATTGAAAAAATTATACACTGCGTGTATGTAAATAAAATGAATAACTACATATGCGTATTGTATATCATTAAATTTAATTGTTAGCGATATGATATATTACGTACAGAAATATTAATAACAATTATAATTTTAAAAAACACTTATACCTTTGTACCATGCATATTCAATTAATGTGATACAATAATATATTTGTAGTATACATTTACTTTATTATATGACATATAGATGTCGATTACGACTTCGGTTTTATTAAAAAAAAAATTTAATTCGGATAAATTAAAAAAATATTTTCCACTTTCAATTTGAAGTCAATAATTTTTGAAATGGGTTCAGTGGAGTTTACTTCGCACATACAAAGTTCGCTCTCCCTTAATTACATATATTAGTATACATACATTTCTTACTATATACAAATAATGAACGAGTACAATAAGAAGGCAATAAAGGGTTGAAGTCAGAAAAACATTTGTTAATCATTCGCTTCAAGAAATGAGTTTAATTAAGATGGACTTAAACGCTTCTCGTTTTTATTTTTCTTGTAACCGCTTTTATGTCTGCGGTTAAATGAAAAGCAAAAAAATGCTCGCGATATTATAATTAACTTGGACTTCTTGGATTTTATGTTTTATGGTAATTTTAGAATTTAAATAATAAACAGATAACAATAAAATTAAGTGTTAATTAAAACTTTTGACTCGCCAATTTCAAAACGAAGTAAAGGTCATTATTTTCTATTGTTATAGATATATTTGTTTTATATCATCATTATATTATTAAAATGTCGTATTTTTATTTAAATAATAAATCTTTCGTATATATCTTTTCATATGTAGGTACATCCATTTCTTATTTATACACCTTAATTAAATATAAACCAATTGTAAAAACATCTTTCACTGGAGAGCAGCTCGATCGTTTTTTTTTTGTCGTCTCTAAAAGATAAAGTTGGCATATTTCATACCAATTTTTACAATTTTTGGAAAATTTAGCGAAAAGATCGGAAATTTTAATGGTATTATCATAAGAAGTTCTTCTCACTTTCTTTATTAGTAAAATGCACTTGTGCGAGGCTGAGGCGGGTCGTTACATAATGTAAAAAAAAGGAAGTTAAAAGATAGAATTGGTAATTACGGGGTTTTAAAATATGCCAGATGAATCTTTGTATTTTATCATATTAATTTTTTCTGCACCGAAGAGATGAATAAGAAATATAAAGTACCGAGTTATGTATTCAATACTGCAAGAGTTCATGTACACTGTGACTCTTGGAGCGTGTAATCAATATTTACTGGAGTGTACAGTTCTGAGCTAGAGAAATTAGTTTTCTTAGAGATATCAGAAACGGGACAGATGTAATTGGTTTTAAAGTTTAGATAATTCTCATAGTTTCTCACACATTAATGTTTTATCATTTGTATGTTTTAATAACAATAATATTTGGTAATATGATGATTTAACCACATGTAATAATAGTGTTCTACCTATACACTAAAAGTACTAACATCATTAATTAAATTTATTTAATTTAAAAACAAAATCAATAAATAAAATATTTTTGTTCGTTTTGAAAATTCAAATGTATATTTTGATTTTGAACGAACAAAACTTTATTTTGACAGAATCCATTTCCATTGATTGACACAATCGGGTTTCGCAATGTAACGCCAGACAATATCAAAATAAATACTAAAAGCTATTAACCAAAGAATTAATTGAAATCAAAATAAATTTCGCCAAAATGACACGTTACAAACGCAACGATTTTAACTCACTATTTCCCGAAAAACGATAGAAAACCGGGACAAGTGTGTAATAGGATGGATGTGCAGACGAGGCGTGTAGACCTCATTCTGCGAGCACGTTGGCTGCACAGCAATAATTTCACCCTCGTTTAAAAAAAGGTATGGCTTTGCAACGCCCTGATTGCTTCTTGTATGAGTTTAAAGCTAGTTATACAATCTGATAATTTGGTACAAGAATAGAATATAACCATTTAGAATTCATTTTTTGTGTAAACCAAAGTAGGTAAAGATGATGTGTCTGTAACGTTGTATGTGCTGTCACGTTTACGCGATCTTTAACCGAAAAGGAGGCGGTTCTTAATTAGTAATGAAGGTTTTTTTATGTATGTTAACACAAAACTCCGTCATTTCTCTCATTATTTCATTAGTCCTATAGAAATTTTAAATAAAATTGCTTCAGTAAGTTCGTTTTAAAAACGATATAACTGATATGTGTGTCGTCTACGTAAACTGTATTGCTTATTTTACTTTTATTACCAGATGTATTTTTAGTCTTAATTATGTCTCTTAAACAAATTCCGTATGAACTAGACAGCCGTATAACGAAAGTCGATTGTATTACTTGTTACTCTACAATGATAGTCTCACGTTTAAAATAAAAATTATTATATCATGATTGTTGATCGTAAGCTTAAATGTGGTTTACCTTAACTCTAAAAAGATTTGAGCTGAACATAATAACAAATATTATAGGTTTTCCACATGACTGGGCAACTGATGAAGCATCTAAATGCATAGAATTTAGTATGAAGTAAGCACTGCCATTACAAAATAACGAGACGAACATAAATATTAAATAAATTTTAATGAAGCTTGGTGGATTAAGCTCTTAACCTGGTCCTCAATAAGAACGGAGACATTATCCCAGCACTGGAAATTTACAGGCTTTTTACTTTACTTTCTTTAAATACATTATTCGCGTATAAAATAAAAGATTAAATTATCGTGTAAATGTGTCATTGTTTGTTTTATTTGTATCTAATACAATACATTTTCAACCAGTGTGTCTTAACTTTATTTGTATGCTTGATAGAGAACAGACGCGGAATTATAGTAATTAGCATCATTCGCTTCATTAAATTACTATAATCGAGTTATTTATATCGAGCCGCTGTGACCGTGAACTTGTGCCGCTGTTGAGCATAAAGATATCCTTTGGATCGACCAGGAGAGTTTTGACTGTCTCCTGGAAAGTCATTAATGTCTTAGAATCAAAATTATCCTATAATTTGAATCAGCGGTTAAGGATTTTTCGTGTTGTGCGTTCACAGAAAAAATATTATTTCCTATTGACTTCAAAAATAGGGGAGATTCTCAATACGTTATGAATTCCGCCATTTATTAAGCGGTTTACATTTTTTTTTATATTTGAAAGGATATACCAACAAACTTTCAGATTTATCAAATTAAAATGCATTGAAATCTGTTCAGTAATGGTTTTATAATCAAAATAATTGGTAAACGTCTGTCCTTCGAGTAAACGAAATTACGATTTTTTTTATTTTAAAGCAGATTTTTTTTTCAGTCTTGTATAATAGGAAGTATAGTTACATGAAATTCTTAGGATCTTAGAATTTTTAAAAAGGTGTGTATTTTCAGTCTGCATGCAGTAAAGTATTGTTGAAAAGATTTTTCAAAAGCAGTTTCAGTTTCTTTTACTATTTCTTTGGAAAAGTCTTGGCTTGAGAAATATAAAACTTCGAAGTTGTTTACTGCATTCAAAACTTTCGAAAAGCAAGAGGTTTAGATTTCGCATATTGTAAAAGTTAAAAATAAATAAAGATCTAAAATCTAAGATAAAATTTTCCAACAAACAATTCCAAAGATTTTCCAGCAAAATGTATAGTGCAATAATTGTGCAGTCCCTACACAAAGTACAAAATATAGTGATAGAAACTTGTAAATCTCCCTCTACGACACGGCATCAAGATAATTAATAACAAAATTGTTTTTGTAATAAAAATATAACAGACTTCAAAGAGAACTGATCTTGTATACATACGATCGCAGTCTTCGCGGTTCATTTGTTGTTAGTTCTAGAAGACTTTTACTGTCATACTACAAAAGACGCATTAAAACCATGTTCAACACGTGTCTAGCTAAACAGTGTTTAATATTTAAACATTGCTTAAAATATTATCTAAATAGCTTAACAGCGAATAAACTCATAAAAAAACTTATTGATAAAATGTTATACGTTACATTTGACATCATAAATAGGTTTTAAATATCTATTAAACTCACTTAAACGTATATTAATCTATGTCTAAAGCATGTTCAACTCAAAACTGTCTTAGACGCGCGTTTAACGTCTGTTTAAATCTTTTGTAGTAAGGCAGTTAGTGTCTCCGAAGATGAAATCCTAATCGACACTTCTATACTTATATCATAAAGAGGTAAAATTTGTTTGTACGTTTGTATGTAGGAGGTAATTTTTGAAACTACTGATCCGATTTAAAGGATCTGCTTTTGATAGATCATTTATTGAGGATGGTTATAGGCTAAATCACATCACGCTTTGACTCATAGTAGTGTAGCAACTACCATAAACGCGAGTGAAACAGCGAGTGGTAGCTAGTCTATTTTAGACAGACGCGTTGGCGCAATGGTCACTGCAACTGACTAAAGCGCTAACGGTCGCGGGTTCGATCCCCGCTCACGGCAAACGTGTGTATTGGCCATACAGATGTTTGTCGTGGTCTGGGTGTTTGTGTTAGTGTTGTGAGTGTTTCCGGACCTCCGAGACAAGGTCATGAGATCTTAATGGGGGCCGTTGAGTGTGATGCGTTATTTATTTATTTATTTTATACTAATATTATTAAGTGATAAAATTTGTTTGTAAGTAAGCCCGTTTTTTTTTAACTAATCTCCATAATTAATTATTCAGTACATTACAGTTAAGTATACTTATAAAGTAATTTAAGTTATCAAAGATTATTTCGTCGCTAAAAACGTAAAATACATTATTCATTACTGCGATAATGTTATAACATTTTGGTGATAGATAAAAACGTGCAGAATGAGCACATATTTTATTTAACTTATTTTTTTTTCAAAAGGGATCGAATTATAAATAGTTATAATTGCAAATAAAGTTACCTAAAACATTCAAATAAGTATATTTATTCGTGTGTTTAAGCCAAATTTTACGGTTTTTCGTACAATTTTTCAAATATTTTGTTTCATAAGAACATGATTGTCTCATCATGAAAACAAAAAAAAAATTGAGTTGAATGGATGCTGCTTCTCTAAATTTATGTGCTTTGTTCGCTAACAACTTTCGCGAAGGATTTTTGTCTATACTAATATTATGAAGAGATAATTTTTTTGTTAAGTTTACATGTAGAGGGTAATCTCTGTAAGTACTGATCCGGTTTAAAAATTTCTTTTTGCGTTGGATAGTCTTCTATATAACTAACTGCCCCTCGCGATTGTTGCCTATAACCTTCTTTAATAAGCAGGACAACGCAATAAGGTTTTTCAAATTGGATCAGTTCTGAAATTACCGCCTACATACAAACAAATTTTCCGTCTTTATAATTTTAATATAATGATAGTCAATGTATTTCGTTACTTTTCTTACATTTTGAATGAAATCATATATTCGGAGTTGAACACAAAAAATCATCTGCAACGTCTGATTAATCATTCAATCAATCATTGGTGATCATGTTATTATAAATCATACTAATAATCATAAAAACAATACAATACCACATATTTTATATGACGGGTACGTCGCTGCTTCACACGGCCGCAATTGAATAATAACTTAATTATGACGTCATATATCTTTTAATTGTGTGTATATAGACATGCTGTAAAAAGAGTACCTAGTGACGTTAATGGGCAAATAATATGTAATTATTTAGTGAATGCAATATTGTAAATATTATTCGTATACAAAATCTTTTACTTCTTTTAAAAGTATATTAAAAGAACATTACCTTGCTAGGCTAGGATTTAAATGAATATTTATATACGTATTACATATATTCCTACATATTTATAAGTAGATTGTATATAATATTAACTTTATTTATTTATATTATATATATATATATATATATTTTTTTTTTTTTTTCTGAAATATATTCTATGAATTATAGTATGAAATCAGGGGCCTTACTGCTTTAGTTTTCCTGGATTACGACCCCGTATTATTATGCCCCTTTACGTTGCGTTGTACCCATCTGACATTTCAAATTTTAAAGTTTTTTAAAAGCGCTTAATTTATATATACGGTTTCCGCCAATACAAAGCGACTTTTTTTATTAATAGTTTATTTTTAAAATTTAGTGTCTTAATATCATTGATCAAAATATGACGTTACCGGGTTTTAACGGAATGAAACGTCCTAGGAATCCAGAGCAATCATTATTAAATCTCACTATATTCTAACTGTTGATTAAAAAAAATTGAAAAGGCCTGTTTTAATTGCCAAAAGTGTGATATGTTTCGATACCGATATCGAGTAATTTAAAATCAGTCAGTTTATAAGGTATCTTTATTTCGTATTTAGCTTAAGTCCAGCGTCCGTTATAGCGTAAAGAAGTAATAACACGTGCGCACACACAAACACCCACACACACAAAAACATTAGCATTTAAAATATATTTATTTAACTAAAACTATAAAGTGGAATTTACATTTCTATGTATATATAATTAAAGTAACATACAAAATCTTCGACTTACTTATGTTGGTATAAAAGAAGAGATATGTACCTCCATTCATAATATTTTACTAATTCACCCCCTTAGAGATAAAATTTCCAAAAACCTTTCTTAGTGGATGTTTTCAACATTAAAAGTATCAAATGCCAAAATTTAAAGTTTATAGCATCAGCGGTTTAAGTTCTGCGTTAACGAATCAGTCAGTCAATTATTCAGTCAGGACAAGAAAAGGTATATACATACGTAGATTAAATATATAATAAACAAAATCTTGAAGTAATTTCTAAATAAACGCTAACACCAGACATTTAAAATAAAAAAAAAAAAACTATTATGCTATTACCAATCTATACCATCACTAATCTATAATCACTGCCATAACTGACTGACTGATTCATCATCAGAGCAAACCGCTCGGGCTAAAAACTTGAACTTTTGCCACTATAGTTAGTTACCTTTTGGGTTGCAAGCATTCACTAAGAAAGGATTTTTCGATATTCCATCCCTAGAAGGGTGAAAAGGTTATTTTATGATAACGTAAAACTTAATAAATACTTCTTGATGCTAATAATGTAATGTAAAACATTGAATGTATTTTGTTTAATTGCATCTATCAAATTCCAAAATATCCGCGGACGAAGTCGCGAAAATCTGTTAGTTAAGAATAGAGAAACAGTCATGTCTTATAAGTCATATATATAACTATTCACAGTTATAACTGAATAGTTTTGAGAACTAAACAGCACTTTAATACGTCTATCCATTTAATAACATACAGTTATAATATAGAGATAATTATAAAATTATAACACACACAAAAAATAAAGGTATATTATAAAACTTAACACAATGCTCTTAAAAAGTAATAACACTTAAATAGTTAACCAGGTATCATTAAATTTTGCGAAAAAAGCATCCACACAAATATCTTCAGAAGTATCACATTAACACCGTCGGGTATAGCAACTAAAAATAAATAAATAAGATAAAATTAAACACAAGTTAAATAATTTTATTCATTCTTAAAATAAAGTTTAAAGATTTACACATTTAATTTCTTATAAGCCCGAGGAATATTTTGCCCAGGCTTGCGATAATTATTTGGACGCTGATTAGCAATACTATGTCAAGCCACACGGACTTCATTTTGAGAAAATGGATCTAGAGTGTCAAACCTATTCTTAGTAAATTAGTTTGAAGACGTATATATCCATCTTCTCTTTTATATTTTAATAAAAAAATAATGAATGAAAAGAAGATTGTGAAGAAATGTATAAGAGTATTTTATGTTTCAAAATATGGAATACACTTCACTTCACTTCATATCAGTATCCATTTACAATAATTGTTTTCGTTAATAAATGTAACCGATTTCTAACAGAATAGTTGTTATATACATAGACATATATAGCTGCGATATTATTATAAAAATTGTTTCAAAGTTTGTATGTCTTCTACATATATTTTATTTATAAATACTCATACGATAAAAAATATATATTTTTTGCGTTAGATAGCCTGTTTATTATTTTATAAAATAATACATATCTATATCTACTCGATTTTTATCATACAAAGCTGCCTTAAGCTTGAAATACACTATCGGACGCAACTTGCATTCGGGACTTATGTACGTGACGTAATCTACGGAAAGTGTCAAATTCTCAGGGTGTAATGCTACTACAACTTATTGTTAGGATTTTGCACATGCCTATGTAATGTTATTTACCAAATATATTACATTATAAATTTTACAGAACTTGATTTTGACTTATTTAAATTTTTAAACGTAGTCTTTAAATTGTAACTGCCGTATTCCTTTGTTTTGTTCGTGGCATTTAAAGTTTAAATATGTTCTTCATGTAATATATAGGTTGCTATTTGTATACCCCAGCTATAAATAGATAAATAAAATTCATAAATAAATAATCGCGTTCATTAATTATCTGTGTTACGTCCTATAATATGTTTCAAACTTAACTTTATATTAAACTACCGTTTAATGTCCCGACATCAATGTATAATTTGCTTTTGTTATTTGTATATAATTTTCCTTCTTTCACTGTGACCTTCAATCTCATCTCAGAACGGCACTTTAAGTGCATACGGCTATTTAATTACATACTATTAATATAATGACACGAATTCAATTCTATAACAACGCCATTTATCGTACTCGCTGGCACGTCTTACATTTTAATATTAGTTTAGTTTTTTTACTTTAAAACGACATCACACTCAACGGCCCCCATTAAGATCTTGTGACCTTGTGTAGGGGTACCGGAAACACTCACAACACTGACTCAAACACCCAAACCACGACAAATATCCGTATAGCCAATACAGACATTTGCCGTGAGCGGGGATCGAACCCGCGACCGTTAGCGCTTAAGTCAGTTGCAGTGACCATGGCGCCAACGTGTCTGTCATTTAAAAGTGTAAAGTTCTCAATTTGTAGTGTATGTTTTCTAATGTATGTCTCCTGAGAACTTCGTCATATCCTAGCCGATGTTGAAAATTATTATTTTTTTATTATTTAATAGGATATTTTCAAATTTGTCTTATAAAATATTTTTATCTACGGTTAAAAAGGAGGAGGACACTTTAATTTTATCTATTATAAGCTGTCAGGAATATTTCATAATAAATCTGTATACTCGTAAATGTGTTTGTGGATTACGTTTGAACATATCGATCCCTGAGGAGCCATATTCTCGTTGAACGTACGCGCTTCAGAATTCCGGTCCGCGATTCATCCCTGACAGTTCACAATAAATAAAATTAAAGTGTCCTCCTTGTTTGAAATGGGTTAAAAATCACGATGCGACGTCGCATCGTAACGTGACACGGCGCGACGTCGCAACGTGTTTATCTGTGTCAACTCTAAGTGGTAACAATCAGTCACAGCTGTTAGTGAACGATAATATGTTTTAGATTTTAAATATCGAAGCGAAATATAAAATGGAATTCATTTCTAAAGTAGCGGCGTCGAAATATTTATCATTTCCAATTACTTAGTGTCGCGTGAGCGTTGAAAAGCTAACATGACACCCTTTGGTTCTTATCGGATCTCACGGCGAGTACAACGTGCGGTCTTGAATGTTTATTGTTACACCTTCACACCGATTAAATGGAGCTATTTCTTTAAATTAGAACGTTTTAAAAATTGTCTAAATACATTAGCTAGTTCTCGCGATTTCTGTTTTTCTCATTTTGGTCGTTGCGTGAAATAGACAGTTCGTTCGTTGCGTGATAACCTGGAAGCTACCTTCCTGAATTAAAAGGCTATCGAGATGACCTTTTATATACAGACTTATAAACAAGTTTTACCTTTTTTATAATATTAGTATAGAAGAAGTAGAGTAAGTTATTGTATTTTAGGACGTAATCGTATACACGATGTATAGGACGTATACGTCTACCATTATATGTGACACTTATTTCGATTTTTTTAAAGATTTTCGTATGCTAGTATCTACTCGCGTCTTTGCTTCCATAGTATATTGATTAAGTGGCATTGCGATTTTAAGAAGTAATATGTATGTACTACCTGGTGCCCGCGACTCCGCCTGGGAAAAATTAAAATAAATAAAATTGAAAAAAAAAACAAAGAAGCGTAAGTTACGCTAGCGATCGGTCCAGCTGTTTCAGAGATTAGCCGGAACAAACAGACGGACATACAGAAAGACAAAAAAATTTTAGATGAACGTTTCGTATACTTCCATATCCATCTAATGAAAAACTGATATTTTGAAATTACAAACAGGCGCTACGATTTTATTTATTAGTAAAGATAACCTAAATAAATAAAACTGTAATCGGGACATACTCAATAAACAGTTTCTGAACATCCAACAATAAATAAATAATTATTCTCCTTGATTAAATCACGTGCTTAAGAAATTACGAAAAAATCGATTTTTATAAAAACTAAACAGCCTATACGCCTATACATCACGCGACGTCCTGTAGCTATCGCTGAATCTAATTCAAATCCATCTTAATATTCTCGTCTCGTAATACTTCCGCATGCTGCAGCGGCACTGCAGATAACATCTTTCAATCAAGAGTATTGAAGTCAAACAGCGGAACTCGCTCTTTATCTAGTAAGCCACCTACATTAAATATGTATCCACGTATTTCAAGGCGGATTTATATTTGACTAACGTGTCGTGACGCGTCAGAACAGAATCGATATCATACATATTTCATGACGTTTACATTGATGTGTTGTGACGTGTCGTGATAGCTTTTGATGTGTCGCATCAGAACCAATCCCGGTTCGCGTCAGACGTCAGCGTCGTCAGAGGGAGTTTCGAGGGGTGCTGAAATGGTGCGATCATCATCAACATTTCAAACGTTTGACCTGACCTACAGCTGCGACTGTATTGATTGTCCTGATGTTTTAGAACACGACATAATAATGTAAACGCCAGTCATCACGTCACGATACGACACGTGTCGTCACGTCAGTCAAATATAAATCCGACGTTAGCCAGATTATATACAAGAGCCGAGATGGCCAAGTGGTTAGAATTCGTCGATCTCGACTGTTGATGAATTTTCAATTGTTTAAATTCATCTTGTTCTCGCGAAGGAAAATATCGTGAAACCTGCATGTGACGAGAGAAATTCGGAATCATATATATTCGATCTGCAGTGGAGCTGCGTGGTGGATCAAGGTCTTAACCTTCTCCTGAAAAGAAGAGGAGACCTTTGCCCAGAAGGGGGATATTTACAGACTGTTACTGTATATACTCTTTAATTTATTTAAATTTTAGTGACTCGCTATAATGAAATATTACAAGTAGTATTATAGGAGGGGAGCCACACCACATCCAATGGGCTTTACGATCTTTTTTCCCGCGTACGTGCAGGCTGTGGAATAATCTACCACCTGAGGTTTTCCCAGAGCGCTATAATTTGGAAGTTTTCAAGCGTCGAATGTATAGACCTTTCCTTCAAGGGCCGGCAACGCATCCGCAACGGCCCTGGTGTTCAGATGTCCGGGCGATAGTAACCACTTGACATCAGGTGGTACTGTTTGCTCTTTTGCCCCCTTTTTTATAATAAAAAAAAAACATTATTTATTCCATGCTTTGTCAAAGCAACTAATTGTAGAATGAGTCATGGCAATCATTAATTCCTCGTACGAAATTTAAATAGCAACTTTACATAATGAAAAAAAACTAGAATTCGATACGCGCTAGAATATTGAAATTTTGTTTTTAGAACTGGCACCTGCCTTTTGAAAGTTTTACATTTTACAATAACAACAGTCGATAAATAATTCTTAAATAAATACATCCAGTATCAGAACTGTCAGGTTGTTAACACTTAATTTTAGGTTAATTGATATGAAACCCGTTCGTCGTATTAAACGTCGTTTTAAAGATTCCGATATAAGTACATACACTTTATGGTAATCTGTCCGATCAAGACATTCTTACATTTCAAATATAGTTTTCCTCGTGTGATTTATTGTTCACTAGCTGTCCCTTACGTTTCACTCGCGTTTATGGTTGCCGCTTCGCTTCTATGAGTTGTAGCGTGATGTAATATAGCCTATAACCTTCCTCAATAAACGGGCTATACAATGCAAAAAGATTTTTTCGAATCGGATTAGCTTTAGACAACACGCAACATACAAACTTACAGACAAATATATATTTTGTGTTTCTATTTCGTTCGTTAAGGTTTTTGGAAATAATTCCCGATATCCGTATTTATTCAGCTAGAATAACTTATGAAGTTTTAATATTTGAATTACTAAAATTTATTAAAGCGAACCCGACCGCGCGTTCGCTTTAATAAAATTGTGGCTTAGTTATAATATTTTAAATTAAAAATATTTTTTAATAAAAACATTAATTCACTTTTCATTTTGAATTTTGTCATTAGAGCGAAAAATGATTTTCAAAATGGCGTATCAGACATTAATTTAAATACCAGGGGGGATATTTTCATACCAACTAAAAAAAAACTTAAATAAATAATATTAAAGTAGATTGTACCTAAAGATATCTTTTTTTTCTTATTTATTCTCATTATTATAAAAACTCCCTTCTTTGTAATATAACATCCTTTTATTTAATCATTATAATATTAAATATTTTAAAATAATATTACATATTTTTACATGCGATATGCATTATAATGTCAGTCTGGTTTGTGTGAATTGCAAATTGCAAGTCCTTGCACAGGTTTCCTTAAAAGATAATATCCGGCTTTTTCTTTTGTTTTGATTTAACATCGAACGACCCTGAATCCACAGCGATACATTAACCGAATGTGTAACAGCCGCTCCACACTTCCATCGCGATTTACACGCGGCGTGATCGCTGCGGCAAAGCCACACATTTACAAACTTCGCAGAGTTTTCAGAGACTACATGTTCATGTTTCTTTTGCGCTTCGTGATCCCTTTGACACGGAACTAGAAATCGACAAAAATTAAAGATAAAATATCTATAAAAGAACCTTTAAAAAGCAAAGAGAGCGCATCTTGAAATGGCTACACCGATTTTGGTAGAACATGTCCAAGAACTATCGCTAAAAAACGCTCCTTCAACCGCATTCAAATCTGTTTATTCGTAGGAGCTACGGTACACAGATACACATAGTCGTCAAACTTATAACACTCGTATTTTAGCTTTGTTGGTTAAAAATCGCAAACAATATGCGAAGCCACGAAAAATGTACGAAACGACTCCACTTCTTATGTTCGTTGACATTTCGCGACGATTCGCCGAGGAAGTGTAGAACTGCCATAACGACATAACGTTACTCGATTGTCATTTGTTTCTCGGATTGCATTAAGATACAATTTTTATACGCGAATTCAATCACCTCCAATAACAGGTCATTGTACGACCGTGATTTTATATAGAGTATGTTAATCCAGAAGTAATTAAGTCACATTAAATGTACATTAATGTTTAAATTTCCAGTTTATATAGGAAGACATTTAGTTTTGCATTCTTAGCTGGTTATTAAAAGATCTTTTGTAGCAACACGGGGACAATTTCTTCCGTGTTCCCCTATTCGCCCTATTGTATTAATGCTTTTGTTCGCAGAGGTGGCGATGGACGCGATGCGTGCGTTCTGCCCCCGGCCCGGCTGCGACACGGTGGTACAAGTCCGTGCCGCCAGCCCCGCACATTGCCCTACATGCAGACACGACTTTTGCTCGCAGTGCAACCAAGAGGTAATTCACATCACCCTATCACTTATGCCGTCCTGGTAACTGCGAGTTGAGATAGTTTTGTTATGATATATGAGACAAAACAACACACTACGAAGACTTGTCAAGTATCCTTCAATTCATATTACCCTAGTACTCTCTACGACTTGTGCCAAACTCAGTTTCTTGAACTCCGTCCAGTTTTTCTGTATTTTTCGACAATATTAAATGAAATTCGACTTCGCCTTTATTAGAACTAAAAAATATATCCTTTAAAAAAATTATATAGTGGACCCCCGAAAATCTGGTACATATCTAGTCCGACAGAACCTAAACCGATATGTAATATGTATCTTTGGTTCACAAGGCACTCTCGAGCAAAAAGTTTGGGACTACAGAAGCTTTTGTTAGTCCAATAATAATATAATAGATTACCTACTACTTGTATTTTAAATTTAATTGGTTAAAAATTTTGGCAACTTTACTTAAACAAAATATACTGTAAACATCAACAATAGCGACCGGTGTAGTCGCTATTTCACAAACTACAAAATGTACCGTGTAGTGTATGCAGTAAACGCCAGTTTTCTAATAAACGGTTTGTGTATATTCTGAAACCGTGCGAACCATTGTCCGATGCGAAAGGCGACCGCTTTCCACTAGCTCATTGTCTTGTTTCGTTCGGCATCGGCGGCTTCGAACAAGAGCTATTCTTTGTTCTATGTGAAAATATTCTCAAAGGCCCCTATAGTTGTGGACGTGCTCGAGGATTAGCGTGAAAAGAGCATGTTCCACGTGTAACATAATAATTTTATCAGCATCAGATGTTTAAGGAAAAAATTTGGTTATGTTAAAATTATTAAAAAATTACTCGTAGGTGTGTGACGCTATTGTTTTTCAGAATGGGGAAGTCCAATCTTTAAACTAGGCTAATGACGTGTAATTGTTAAATTTATAATAATACCTAAAAAATAGTATAATTATTAGTGTAATCGATATCCTTAGAAAACGGTGATATGGCATTAAAAGTCTACCTCAAAATAACAGACTTAATCGAGCTCAACTCAATAACTGCTTCGTTTCAAATTGAGTATACCATACACGTATATGTAGGCAATTCAAATATATGGTTCAAAATACAAAAACTAATTCATTGCTAATTAGGTTGCATATTAGCAAAAAATGCCCTTGTAAGAGAAATAACTCAAAGCAACAAATATTCGAAACTAGCTAATTAAATCACATTAAATGCAAACACATACCCAATTAAAGCATGCCTTTTATTAAGGAAAAAACACATCTTACTTAAGACAAAATAAAAACTCAAAAGGCTTTTAGAGCATTAGTAAAACAATGCGGCTGTCGTCTTGGGCGAGGGCGGATCGCTTCACGCCAGCAGTGAATGTAGGTCGAGCACAATGTTCTAGTGCCTGCGCCGCGCGCCGTTGGCAACATTCCTGCGGTCGCACTCCATTAGCCTTCTGAGCGCCTGGTACTTGCCAACAACAACACGTTATACACACGTCGAGCACATTTCTCTACTTCGATTTTATTATAATTAAAAAACGATAAATAGAAAACTCACCGGAAAACTGTTTAAGAAATAAGAATTGGAGGATTAATAATACAACTTTTTGTTAATTACATTTTTGAAATAAAATAATGGTTATAAACTTTCCATAATACTACATTGACACGGTAGTAATACTATAGAATATTACTAAATTCAATTGAACCGTTTTTTAGCTGGTTCCTGTTAAAATGTATACTAAGATAAGATACTTAATAATACTTAATGGCTATCGCTTACCCGTTGTCCATTAAAGAGTTCCATTCTTCGAATTTGATAGTAACCATCAGCGCTTGATTCTAATGGGATTATCCTAACCTCACCTCTAAAATAAATAAGTCGATTGAGTAGAGCCGGTTCAAAGTCAGCTTAAAAGTCGTGTAACACTATAAAATAACATTTTGCCGAAATGGTTACGGTTTATGAAGTTGGTTATGAATATCGATAATGTTATACGCACAATTTGTACTCAACCATAGCTTATAAATAATCTAATTTTCATTAAGCGAATAGGAAATGGAAAAGTAAATACGAATAAGAAATCAACGCAGCAAGTCAACGAACAAGCGTCATTATGACCACTATCATCTCACTGCGAGGCAAACAGGCTCAGCTAATGGCAACGAACCTCATTCACATATCTACAGACTAGAGAGTATTGTAAAGTATACCTAATTACTTTGCTAAAGTCTACAGAATCACGACAAGACAAGACATACATTATTTATGAAATATGAAATGACATTTCCTTAGTTTTCCGAGGAACCTCAATAGTTGAGTAAATGTGGAACTGGCTTTATGAATTCTAGTAGCGCATACCGTTGTATCGTTATACCAACCTTCTAGGAGTACTCTGTTTGTTTTCTGAACGCCTGGTATATAACTCTCACGTACACCTGAGAAACTCAGACATACATAACTTATCAAAAGCGAAATATTTTATTATCTTTCCACCCATCATAATTTTATTCCGAAAAAGAAAATAAACTGTTTTACTTTTAGATCAAATTGAATAAATACTTATTGAAAATTGTAAAATTAATAAAAGTGTGCAAAATATTATAGGTACTTCTACATCCGCGGAATTTTCGTAAAAATGCGTTTACAAACATTTTGCTACACGTATTAATATTATTAGTCCGGGTTCCCTGGCCTATTTTTTCACTTGATTAGTAACAAGCTAATTTTCCGTGAGTAGCTTCGTTTCAATGAGACGCCCAACTTTTTCCTGTGCGAAAATTCTCAATTGTGGTACGTAACAGGGGTAGCAGGAATAAAAGATGTTGACTTGATGATTCTCACAAATTTATTACTAACTGGATTTTTTTTGTAAAATCTAATGATAATAATCTAAATTATTCGAAAACATTTTTGTCCTACAAAATGTATGGTTTCATCAAAATGTCCCCCTCCTTCCAACATGTATTGATAACAAGGTCATCAAAAATGATTACTAACCAGTTGATTTTTTTTTTTTTACTTCGTTAATATTTATATAATCTAACAGTTATATTGTCCTACATATTGCATGGTACGTTATCCCGGTCCTACACTCCGAAATGGTTAATACCAAAAGACCATCTTTTTCATTACTAACTGTAGGACAAAAATATTACATAATAGATTAGTGTGTTCTCTGCCCAAATGAAACAATGTCCTACAAAAAAACAGGTATCTATTACTAGTCCTACAATAATTGCCATTTTTTCGTTTTCCTATTTGTAACTCTAGAAATTTAAAAAGTATGTTACGCATGCGAATGAATTTCCATGATTTGGACCAATTTCATTCTGTAGATTTTGAGAAATCTCAAAAAAAAACTAAAAAAATAAATTTTTCAAATGTGTTTTTTTTTCAAACTAACTTTTAAATAGCTTAACCAATCAATTCCAACAACTAATCAGCTCTCAACCTTGTAAAACCACGTCGATTGCCGCAAACCAAATCAAAATCGGTTGATTCGTTTGTGAGTTATCGTGAACGAAAGAAATCTAAAAAATTGATTTTTTTCAAATTATTTCGAAATTTTTCATATGATCAATAGGTGTTTTTGAGTCTTTCACAGGACTTGAAAAATAACATCGATGGCCACCAATCGAGTGAAAATCGGTTGATTCATTAAAAAGTTATGGCAATTTAAATTTACATAAATTGTACTTTATGAAACTGTTATCAGACTGTTGAGCTCGAAGAGCTCAAAAGCATAGAGCAGCTCTTGTATTGAGTACGGAGAGGTCAAAATAATGTACTATTTATAGTTTTGAGCTCGCAGGGCTCAAAAACAGGGTAATAAACGAAATCCAAGCTCTTAGGTATGGGAATAGCGGGAAGTTACAGGGACGGCCTGCAAGGTCTACCATCTTTTCTAATTTTTATTTTCAAAATTGGTCAATAATAAATGAAGAGGGTTCGCGTTTCAACCAATAAGGAATTATGTCCCATTTTTTTGCGAGTTTCGACTATTGAATAACTTCAAATTCCCAAGAATATAAATGTTAGGGTAAAAATACAGTGATAACATGTTTTTTAAAATTTAAATAACTTTATTTTTTATAAAAATTGGTAGAAAAATATGTATGCTCTGCGCATGACTACCGCTGTAGTAACGAAATACAGATAATAAATTGCTTGTTGGTTAATTTCATGAATTTTAAATATAGATTCAATTGGAGGACCAGGATAACGTACCACGCAAATTGTAGGACAATGTAACTGTTACATTATATAATTATTAAGTAAGTAAAAAAATAAAAATCAGCTGGTTAGCAATCATTTTTGATGACCTCGTTATCGATACAGGTTGAAAGAAGGAGGACTCTTCGATCAAACCATACATTTTGTAGGACAAAATTTTTTTTGAATAATGTAGATTATTATTATTAGATTTAACGGAAAAAAATCCAGTTACTCATAAATTTTTGAGAATCATCAAATCAACATCTTTTATCTCTGATACCCCTGTTACCTACCACAATCGAGAATTTTCCATAGGAAAAAGTTGGGCGTCTCATAGAAACGATGCTATTCACGAAGATTTGGCTTGATAGTAATTATTTTAATATCATGGATCTGTATTACTATTTTCGAGCGTAGGACCGGGATAACGTACCATGCAATTTGTAGGACAATATAACTGTTAGATTATATAAATATTAATTAAGTAAAAAAAAAAAAATCAGCTGGTTAGCAATCATTTTTGATGACCTTGTTTTCGATACATGTTGGAAGGAGGGGGACATTTTGATGAAACCATACATTTTGTAGGACAAAATTTTTTTCGAATAATTTATATAATTATCTTTAGATTTTACAAAAAAAATCTAGTTAGTAATAAATTTGTTAGAATCATCAAGTCAACATCTTTTATTCCTGCTACCCCTGTCACCTACCACAATCGAGAATTTTCGCACAGGAAAAAGTTGGGCGTCTCATTGAAACGAAGCTACTCACGGAAAATTGACTTGTTACTAATCAAGTGAAAAAATAGGCCAGGGAACCCGGACTATATATAATAGATATTTGAAAAATAAAAATATGAAAATAAAATTAATAGAGACCAATTTGATGTCGTTGAAAACAATTCTTATATAATAGAGAAGGTGGCTAGGTTTTATTATTAGTTAATAGATTTAGATATTATGTCCGCGAACCGGTCTATCACTTAGCCGGTTTTTCAAGAAATGTTAGTAGGAATTTCTCTTTAGATAATATACAATACTAAAATATAAAAAAAATTTCGTTTACTCGGATGACATACTTATTCCAATTATTTTAATTTTAAAACCAAACCAAAAAAAGTGGGACTAATGGGAAAGAAAAATTAAGTTTTCGAGTAATCGGGTAACATGCATAAAAAAATCGCCGACGCTTTGAGATCTCCTCCTTTTTTGGAAGTTGGTTAATAAAGGAGCATATTTAAAAAAAAATAGTATATTTTCCTTGTAATGACCAGGATTCCTTCATATCCTCTTTCAATAAATCATTTGTACACGGGCGCCTAATTTATTGCATCTCAGTGGGTAGCATTACATAACGGCGCAGATTTCACTTGATTTATTATAGGCGATTGATATCTTGACACCTTAATTAGCAAGCAAAAATGAATGGCACTGTCTTTTACTGCATATTATGTCTTTAATTAATTTTTACCGACTTTCAAGAGGGAGAAGGAACTGAAGATCATTATTGTAATAAAAAAATTACTTTACTTATTAATACTTTTTACGGCTTTGTCGGTATGGATTATAGATAAATATTAATGAGCTGTATCGTTAAAACTACAATACATTGTGTCCTTCCAAAATAATATGGGTTTCTAATCTTTGAAGAATTTTTCAATAGGATCAGTATAAAGACTCATCTGCATTGGTATAGACTATTCGAAAATTTTTGTAACATATAAATATAAAGATATTTACATAATCTTTTAACATATAAAATATATTGTCTACATATTGTTAATCTACATATTGTCTGTCTTCTGTACTGTGTGTTATTCAATCCTCATTCCCCTATTTATTTGAAAAAAAAATCTGTATACTCCTAATTAGATTGACGGGAACAGCATGAATTTACGTTCATCTGAAAATTTACTTTTAAATCCACCTGTGCAGAAAACAATTTTTTTCAAAAAATCTTTTACGGCTGAGGCTACTCACTTGTGGAATGCCCTCCCGCCTAATATCAAATTTGCAACCTCTTTAACCTTATTTAAAACTAAAGTTAAAAGTTATTATCTCACACTCTCAAACTGAATGGCGACTAGATACTATTTGTTATTTGTATATATATACTTATGTACTGTATATTTGTTTGTATTTATGTATGTAGTAGTTTATGTATGTATTATATTATTTGTATCTATGTACGTAGTCTACTTTACACCACCCATCATCTCTCTGTTGGCTATTACTCCATGTCACCGCGATTGTCTGGAAGAAATCGCTTTAAAGCGATAAGACCGCCTGTTGTACCATATTTTTTTATGTACTTCCTCTAAGGTTAATCTGTTTTTAATTTGTGGTGTACAATAAACTATTTGAATTGAATTGAAATTGAATATAAAAATTAATTGGAGATAGAAAGGATTCTGAGTTACTGGGACGTTTCACCAAGCTACATTTTTTTAATTGATAAATATTTAAAAAAAAATAGTTTTTTGTTCATTTCAATTTTATACTAACATAGAATAAATTGATTGTACACTAACAACTTATGGGCTACTATTTGGTTGCAAAGAACAATTATTATTAGTAAGAACAGATGCAATGATCTTTATCTATTATAGTGATGTTATAAGCAGGAAAGTTCCGCTTATTTCATTTAGCACGCAAAAACTATAAATCCGATTGACATGAACTTTCATCCCCACCTCATATCCTGTTTAATTGCCCCAGACTTCTTCATCCCCTCTAAGACGTTCTCCCTCCTAAAGTTCCCCGTCCTATAGATGTTGATTGTTTATTGATGTTTGTGTTTAGTCCACTGTGTCCGTTTCTGTGTAAATATATCAAATGTAATAAAATTAAATTGTAAAACATGTGGTTGTCCCATTAATATTAGTTGTATTTTTATACTATATACGTATTATATTTATAACTATTTTAATGTTGTTTTAGGACTAACAATGAAATTCACACTATTTTAAGGTGTTTTCAAAATTTAGTTCAGGTTGAATTCTCGACCCCACTGATCAATATCCATCGCGTTTTCTCCATTCCACGTGACGTTGGCGAAATAATATGTGTCTAATTGGCACAACTAAAAGTTATAAACCCAAGAATTGAATTGATATGAACTTTCACGTGATAGCTCATTTGAATAAATTGATTCAATGTGTTTTTATGATGTATATATTATGAAATATAGCTAATAATACAACTTTACTTGCGAATAATGGTGAAACTTTCCCAGATATAAGGAAACTTTATATGAAAGATTTGTAGACCTCAGTGAAGCTAGAAGAAACGTCTGCTATAACATAAATTAATATTTATATATTATAAATAAGATTATACGGTATAAAGTTATGGCTTATATAATTTACAAAAGCCATTTGCCTTTTATTCACTTAATAGCTGGTGCCTGCGACTTTTTCTGTGAAAAACTAAAATAAATAATTTTTCCTAAAAAAAAAAGTTACCAACCTTACGTCTTATAACATTAGCTATCTGCAAGTGAAAGTCCCGTCAAAATATGTCCAGCCGTTTGAGAGATTAGCCAGAACAAACAGAGGGACAGACAAAAGTTTTTAAAATTGATCTTTTGATATAAATATCGCATGTATTTTTATATTCATTTAATGAAAAGCTGTTAATTTGAAATTACGAACAGACACTTCAATTTTATTCATTAGTATAGTATCAATAAAATAATGATTTTAAGATGATTTTGAAAATTCTATAAAGATGTCAAGATGCAGCTTATTATTACATCAACAATACGATATTGTCGATGGAATAGGACAACAACAATACGATATTGACAGATACGTTGACGCAGTGGTCACTGCAACTGACTTAAGCGCTAACGGTCGCGGGTTCGATCCCCGCTCACGGCAAACCTCTGTATCGGTCATATGGATGTTTTTCGTGGTCTGGGTGTTTGTGTTAGTGTTGTGAGTGTTTCCGGATCCCCGACACAAGGTCACGCGATCTTAATGGGGGCCGTTGAGTGTGATGCGTTTATTTATAGTTTATAATAGGAATGGCATACAAACGAAATCACAGCCAGCGATAAATTATTATATTAAAAGCTGTTTTTATTTCCAACCATTTCAAAAATTGAATATGTTAAAGTATAGTCACAATTTAGTAATGTAACGGCTATTAATCATTCCCATGGTCACGCGGTATCGTTTCACACAATGGTTTTAACATGACATGAAAGGAAAGGGAACAAGAAGATTCGCGTGTGTATTCTACGCGTGTAAATGTCAGCTAGATAACAATGATTAAAATAATAAATTGAAATATATGTTTGTTTTTTTAATATAATATATGCACTGCCATACCGTCCGTGCAATAATACTTCGTCAATTTAGTCTTTGCTCTTACGGGAAGGTTATAGGAATCTTGCTTTATCTTTGATCTGTTGAATCAACTGTCGACCTTGTCAAAGTTCCAAATAAGTATATATTTTTATAGTCAAATAGTATGATAATATATCAAATAGTAGAGATACTCTCGCCTGTTATATTCTGTTGCTAGCGGGTTGCTAGGCAACGTCGTCCTGAGTGCCAAAATTCAAGAAGTTTTTACATATCTATTTTTTGTAAATTGATCATATTTATTACATTTATTGAAAATAAAATTGCATTATAATATATAAAAAAAGATAAACTTAACTATTTACAATTATAATTACTTAGTATAAATCATGGCTGCGCGGTATAGCGGCAAGAATACTAGCAGCGTTTCCCCTTTTAATCGCAATTCCAATTATCTAGACGAAAAATGCGCCAGCCCTCCCGTCACCAGCGGAGGTAATAAGAAATATCTTTTAGAAGTAATATCTTTTAGAATTTTATTTTGCACTACTATTCTAAAAGTACTACTATCTATACTTAAAATATATCATTAATCTAAACTAATAAAACGTGTAATGTAATTTTGTTTTATAGCATGTTTTATAAAAATATTATAGTCTCGACACATTATAAGGCCAGAATTACACTTGTAAGTTTTGCTCTCAGACTTTCATAAGGACTTACATCACTTGTTTGTTATTGCTTTACATCTGAAATAATTTACTGTCATTGCGTTTATTTTTAACAGCATTACAAGGCTGTTTCATGCTAATTAGGAGTGGAAAACTTACAAATGTAATTCTCGTCTAAGACATGTCCGTTAATGTTTTCAATTAAATTAGCAATATAATTAAATGAATACGACGAACATTTGCCAGATTATAGAATGTCGGTTTAATTAAGATTAATCTACTTGATTAACTCCGAGCCTACTGATATTAACGAACCTCGAATAGGATTATCCGATTATAAACGAATACATAATGTATTCAATGTCAGTCGAATTCAACTTCAAACTTTCATAATTTGTTCGAAATAATTTATTTTAATTAATCTAAACTATTCCTATTTATAAATCCTTTGAACGATCATAGCTTAATGATAGAAAAAAGTATTGCTGTCAAAATTAATAATAATAATAATGTATAAATATTGAGTATATTTTAAAATATACGAACTCAAAATAATAACAATATACTTATAAAGATAAAACGATAGTTACATATTTACATTATATGTCAAATACAAACGTTACGCACCAAAAAGTTTATATATTCCCAAAAACAATTAGATCATTATAACCTGGTGACAGTTACCTAGATCATATTACGAAAGCTAGAGTTAGACGGGAATTACGCTTACTAGTTTTGCTCTCAGACTTTCATAAAAAATTACATAAGATGTTTGTCATTGCTTATATAAGATATAAAAAAAAAAAACAGACATATTTTTATATCAGTACGTAAGATGTTATCTCAAATGTAAATCGGGTAACCTCTGTTAAATTAAAAGCAATTTTGTCTATATATAGAAAATATATTGAATTATTATTTAAACTTGAAAACATCTTTATTATTTTAAATACAAAAACAACGTTATTTACTACCAACATTTCAATATTAAACCTATTTAGATAAGAAACTACACGAACGTCTTATAATAACCATTAACATAAGGTGCTTACGCTGATATTTATCAAGTTTCGAAAGTTGCCCTTTGCTAAAACTAACTAATAAATCACAGATGTGTGCCTTGTAGTTATAATTATGAACATACCGACTATTATGAAAAACACGAATGACCTCTAAGGTTATTTTGATGCTATGGCAGTTTTAAAGCTGTAATAGAAAAATCTTTATGCTCTATGTTGGTAACACTTTACCCATAATAAAACCGATGTTTGGGAGTTCGTTGCGTTAAACGCGGTTTGTAACTGACTTGGAAAAGGACCTCAAAATATTACGAAGTTCTCAATTCGTAGTGGTTTTTTTATTATTTCAAAACATTTTTTTTTTATTTCAAAGAGTATATCTTTCAAAGAGTGTTTTGTTCCCATGAATGGTTTTAAATCGATAAAACTGGTATAAATGTGTCGTCCACCTTATTGAAGTTGATTACTTTTTTTTAAAGTTTTAATGCATAATCCCCGCATGCTTCATATGATACAATTCAATACATAATAAATTACAAATATGATACTATTATAGTACGTTATGCATATACTTATTTGCCATATTTTCAGTGGCACGGCGGGTTATCCTGCGAGGCGGCAGCTGCCTCGTCGTCAATGGCGGGCGCTGGAGCGCCACTGCTACCGGATTCGGAACTCATCAAGCTGTGTCCGATGTGCCGAGTGCCTATCGAGAAGGACGAGGGCTGTGCTCAGATGATGTGCAAGCGATGCAAACACGTCTTCTGCTGGTACTGCTTAGCTTCTTTAGATGTGAGTATTTTTTATGTAATTATAAATAGCTGCCGAGTTTTCGGAGCACTTAATTTTAGGTAATCATCACACATTTATGGATATTGGTAGCACCAGATGAGCCACAAATGCGTTGTTAGCTTCAAAATAAACGACTTGAAAGATAATAGAAGTAAGGAAAGAAATTGTTTATGGGTTTTCGGCTCTTTAACTCACTGTACGAAACGCTTATTGGCTAGTTTACGCTGATCTTCTTTTAGAGGGATGTACTTCCCGGTCGAGCCAGTCCTTAGACTATCTGTAGTCCTCATTTACCTTAGTAAATTTGAGCCTGATATAATAAAAGGGACATTAGAAGTTCAGTCTTTATAATTTCTTCTGTGTATTTATCTGGTATTAACATTGCCAAATAAAGGGATCGAGTAAAAAGGATCTTTTAATCTGGACAGTTTAAGTTATTATCGATGGTAATTTCAGCCATGATATCAATATTTATGTCATTATGTGTTGCGTTTTATTACATTTTTATTTAAATTATAAGAACTAATATTTTTACGAGTAGAATTATTTGTCTTTTGTGTTCCGTAATTTAATATCGTTGAAAAGTTCAACGTTCGTATGCACTTTAGAATCATTTTGCGTCTATGATGATATATGATGTAAGTTTTACACGAACCTGTCGCTGCTTCATAAAATGATATGTCTAAAGGCAAACTAGCAGAAAATTCAATAGTCAATATTGTAGACTCTGAAATATTTTCATAAACTATTTTTAGTTTACCAAAGTACGCCTTCTGGTTTTACATTTGGGATATAAAGTCAATTATGCGCTTATCAAAAAATGTTATTATTTAAACTAGATATTTACATAATCTTTCTGAACATCAAGTATATGAATCTACCATAATTTTAGAAAACTAAGACCAGGTAAATCGAGATATAAGCTATTTATATTCCAAAGACATATATACGTTTAGCCGATACAGCGTGAAGGAGTAACATACATACACACTCACAAAATTTCGTCTGTATAATGTTATAGTTTGACACAATTACAACTCGCAAAGGTTATTGACCGCATTAAAATTATAAATGCGAAACTCTCTTTGTCTTTTTTTACGTTTTCACACATAAACAGCTACAGTAATTTTAATGAATTTTGGAATGATGATTGGAAATTGTAGCCTCCAATACTCACATACGTATGTAGGTCACATTTTGTTGCGAAAATGAAATTTATAGGTGTAAACAGGGGTTGAAATTTACAGCGTGGATGAAGTCTAGGACCAACTAATTACATTTTTTCAACATTTGACTAACTCAAATGATATTAAGAAAATTCAAAACTGTATAAAGCCGAACTAGTTCAGCCTCCATCCATCAGATCATCAGTCATCGTTCAAGCATTTGTAATACCAGTAAACCGCAAACATTTACTTTACATCCAATAAAGCTCTCACGAACCACTCGCATCCTAAACCGGGGCGGGGACGGGTCGCGACGCTATAATTAGACGCTGGAAGACCAGTTCCCTTGACCCCTATATCGGAAGTGATTTATGAATTAGCAAGTTAAGCAACTAACATTCAAATAACTTTGGATGGGTCTGATTAAAATTTTTACATATTTTATCGTGATTAATGTGAATTTCTTGCTTGGAAATAGTTTTTCAATGTCTCCAATAATGTCCGACCGAAGGTCAGATTTTGGCCAAGTTGAAGCCGATTGTTCGGATTCAGTCATGACCTTCGGCCGAAACCGAAGCCAAAGGTTTAACTTTTAGAGAAGATTGTGTAATACTAGCTAAAAACTCGAATTTAAAACGTCATCCGTTTTTAAGTGGGTTAAGAAAATAAGTAAATAAATATACGCGCATGAACATTTCTTTATAGTTTTGTATAATTATAAATTATAGTTGAAAATAAACTGTATTTCAATGAAACTAAATATAGATCAAGATCAAGCATTTATTCATTAATATAAAATATCTAATACACAAATATAATATGATTACTTATTTGTAAATTCAAATATCTAAGAATGTTTAGTTTCATACGTTTAGACTTTGTTTATGAGTTATTTAAATTTTTTCTCTCGGACTTAAGCAGCATAGTCTCATTGCTTTATTTTTTAATAGTATTAATAATGTATTATTTCGAAATTTGAATCATTATTCTCTTTTACTTTTTTTATTCTCAAAATCATATATACCATTCCTTTTATAAAAAAACTTGCCCGATCCTCGCGATTTCACTAGCGTTTATGGTTACTGCTTCGCTCCTATGAGACATAGCGTGATGTAATAGAGCCCATAACCTTCCCCAATAACCGAGCTGTCCAACAAAAAACATATTTTTTGAAATAGGATCAATAGTTTCAGAGATTACACCCTACAAACTATACCTCTTTATAATATTTGAATAGAAAAATTGTTTGTTAAGTGAGTCTACGATTCGAATCTAATTATAATATATTCTGTTAAATAATATTTTAAATAACTTTTAAAACATTATGTAACAATCATTTGTTATATAAGTATATACATAGATTATCGATTTATTTCGATATAGAAAAAAACTTATTCAATTTCATGCGCCAAAAGAAAGTAACGCTTGTAGCTTATGCAACCGGTTCGCAACGAGTTTGTAAGCTCTCATAAAACGATCACGCGACAGGATTTAGAATTTATTTTTTGCGATAAATCTATAACGTGTTATAATCTTTGTATTAGAAAGTCAGATAGTTTAAAATATTTAATTAAATTAGACGTTAGTTCGCGGAATTCCATCATAATTAATCATAACGTTATTTTATTTTAATCTGTGAAAACAACAACATACAAGTCAATGTTTTGTTGTAATTTCGACGCTTACGTGCTTATGCGCTTGCATATGTGGCAGGGTGGGAGGTGCTTGCTTGACCTGTATTTGCATTTGCATATGTGGGAGGGTGGGCGGTGCTCGCTTCCTTGACTTGCACGTGCTTTTTGCATATATGGGAGGGCAGATAGTGCTTGTGTATGATACTAGACATATATATGTTGTTTTCGCGAATGTTTATTTTATTCGAAAAGTCTTTTTTTTTCAAATATTTTGAACAAAGCGTTGCTGTGAAAAGGAAACGTTGAAATCGCTTGAAGTGCTTTGAACTACAATTAACGCCAGACAGCTCTAGATTTCTTTTTAATAATCCAACGAAAGCCGTAGGCGTTTTTAAATCTTTATAGTCAAAGTGATAGCTTTGTGAAGAGTTGAAGAGTTTTTATAAATCGGTTTGATTTATGCTTTTAAATTTAGTCGTTTTGGGTGAGTTGTAGAAATTATAATTCACTTTCTTTTCATTATACATTTGAATAAGTTTTAATTCAAATTAATTTTAGTTTCAAAAAAACTTACATACTAAAGTGTTAAAAAAGTTACTTAAAATATTATTAATATACATACACAAATACTAAAAAAGGAATAATATTTACGTATTTGTAATAAGTACATTTGTCTAGTAATAAGTACAAAAAATTAAAACAAAAAAATGATGTTTATTTTTTTATTGTTTCAGGACGATTTCCTTCTCCGCCATTACGATAAAGGTCCCTGCAAGAATAAACTAGGACATTCCCGAGCTTCAGTCCTCTGGCATCGTGCGCAGGTAACTTTCTATTTCTACGATTCAAAATTTAATATAAAGAAACGTTACTATTAATTCACACTTAGGTGAATAATATTTTAATTAACGTTGGATGAGGAATCCAGATTCAAGCCCCGCTGTGTTGCAATTTTAATACAATTTTAAAATTTGAAATGGGATTAATTACGTAACGTTAAGCGATCTTCGCTAATTGTTCATCGATTTTATTTTAAACCATTAACTATATAATTTTAAGCAATAAAATCGCTCTAAACTACTTGCATTCGTTTTATTTTTAGGGTTCCGTACCTTAAAAGGAAAAACGGAACCCTTATAGGATCACTTTGTTGTCCGTCTGTCTGTCTGTCTGTCTGTCTGTCTGTCTGTCTGTCTGTCTGTCTGTCTGTCTGTCTGTCTGTCTGTCTGTCGGGATGTCAACCCTTTTTTCTCAGAAATGCATAGACGTATCATGTTGAAATTAATATCATATACTCAAGTCTACGATGACATGCGGCCGTGAAAATATTAAAGTTCTAAATCAACGCAATCAAAAGATAATGGAAAATATGTCGTATATTTTGACCATTTTAGCGTTTTCGCGAGAGAATCAAAACCTATAGGGTACTTCCCATTGACCTAGCACGATGAAATTTGGCAAGAAGTAAGATCTTATGGTACAAATAAAGGAAAAAATCTGAAAACTGTAAATTTTTGTATGTATGTTTGTCTGTTTGTAAGTTTGTCTTTCAACCTTTTTCTCAGAAACGCGTGAAGGTAACAAATTTTTATCAACGTCAAGTACTCAGAGTTGTAATTACTAAGAGCTGTGAAAAAATCAAACTTCTAAGTTAACGCAATTAAAAGATACGGTCATTTATATCACATATTTTAAGTATGATAGCGTTTTTAACGTTTTCGCAAGGGAATCAAAACCTATAGGGTACTTCCCATTGACCAAGCATTATGAAATTTGGCCAGGAGCAAGGTCCTTTAGTATACATAAAGGAAAAAATCCGAAAACTGTAAATTTCTGTCCGTGTGTCTGTCAGTCTGTACGTCTGTCTTTCAACCTTTTTCTCAGGAACGCGTAAATGTATCAAGTTGTAAATTGGTCAAGCGGAAAATATATTAATCTTAGAATTAAAATTATATGTACTTGTAACAAATTAACATAGAAGTTGACCATGGTAAAAAAAACAATTTTACAAACACTGAGAATAAATTTGTATCAATACGAAAACATTAAAAAGCAGCAAACCGTTATAAACAACGCAATGCAATCTATATATCGCAGCTAACAAAATGATAGCGCGATGTAGCGTATAGCTAATGCCATCTATTACAACATTATGACATTAACTGTGATATAATTCTGCTCGATTAATAAAAAAATTTATTTTAATTATTATTTAAACGTGCTAAACATTATAAAATAAACTTTTCATTTAAAAGTTTTATCGTCGATTTATAACGTCATTACGTAATTAACATTCAATATAAGAGCTTCACGCGATTTGTTTTAAGTACTCGTATTGACTTAAGTACGAAAATTTTAAAATTAAATTCAAACAGATCGAGTTATTTAATTTACTTATTTATCTACACATATAAGTCTTCTGGTTATTAGTAATATAATTAGTTATTTATAAATAAACAATTAGTTTTGTTCGAATTAAGGACTAATTATTTTCGTCTTGGCAACACTAATATATATTTCGATATTTTGATTGATAATGTAAATCTAAATATTTTACGAACGTAGTGCAGGGGTAGTGGAGTGTAGTAGAATATAAATAAAAATAAAACGAGAATAAAATATAATATAATTATGTTGTTAATGTCAAAGTCAATAAGTTAGTTCATTGAAATTGTCAAGAGATGGCGCTAGGTGTATCCTGAATCGCGCTATAACTTTTTTTTTTGAAAGTATAAGGTGTATTAGTACTTAAAATAAAAGTTTGTGTTTCCATGAATTGCATCCATGATAGTGTTTTAAATTAAAGTGATCCTAAGTAGTTTCAAAATAGTTTTGGGGACGTGATCCATATTTACATAATATTTGATTATATTTAAGCAACTTCTAAAAAGGAGTGTTTTCAATTCGACCTTGTATTTAATTTTTTTTTTAAGTATACAATAAAAACAAATGATAAACTTTTTATAGTAATCCCAATCACATTTTTTTTCTTCGTATAAGTTAGGGGTATAATCGTAATCGCGTGTCCGTTTGGTTACCCCCACCGAGGAGTATAAACGGAATTCGTATATTAATTTTCTTCCGAATATCTCCTTCGATTGTGTACAGGCAATAACACTTGTTCATTTATTTAATTTTTCAATTTGTGTAATATGATTTTATTATTAATTTTCCTTGAACTTATTAAAAATAATTTGGTTTATTATCTTTTACGAAATTATATTAAATTTATTTAATACCTTACTTATACCTTGAAGAAGAAAATCAGAAGAAGAACAATCAGAATGAAATTCTGTTTAGCCACTCCGGCCTGGGGTAGCCAAACGGACACGCGATTCCAAGTATCCGTCTTAGGGTTTATAATTTGGGATGGATAAACGGAATTACCCGTTTTAAACGTGTTTCTTGCATGTTTCCAGGTTGTGGGCATATTCGCCGGTTTCGGTCTGCTACTGCTGGTCGCAAGCCCACTGCTGTTGCTGGCTGCGCCGTGTATCGTCTGCTGTAAATGCAGGTAATGTGTTTGTAGTTTCGTTTCTTTTATCCGACTGCGCGACTCAAAGAAGGGTAATGTGTTTATCAGCCTATGTATGTATGTATGTGGGTTTGTACCTTTGTGACACTACTTAGATCAAATTCTTAGGCCGGATTTGATAAATGATACGTTCTTTGATTCGTCATAACGGCGCGAATGTTATAGAAAACATAAAAATATGAAAAAAAATCAAAATGACCAATAGCTTTAGATATAGCCTTCTACGCCCAGTTAAAAATAACTATATAAATACGAGACGTTTAAGTACTTTCTCTTGTATTTCTATTGATCAAATTTAACTCAATGCACTTTAGAATGAGTTACTTCAACATCGTGTTTCCTTACATTTCAGACTCTGTAATCCTAATACAAAGAACCTGGAAGAAGTCGACGAGATAGAGAGCATAAGTCCCGGAAGAGAGGAAGAAGGAGATGAGATAACACGAACGAGATATCTCTCCGACTGACATAGACGTTACTAATGAGTAAAATGGACCATAAGTGCAGGTAATACGTACCAATATCGTGTGACTGCTCGAAGGATAAGCCGATTGTTAATGAAGAAGGTCGATTGGAGGTCACGATTCCGTTAAAATAATGTGATAACGATATTTCGATCAAATTTCTGTCTATGACGAGTAGATTGTATTAATGGGTATCGGGGATAGTACAAAACTGCGTAACTAGCTTTTTCGGTCCATCTTTAAATCAAATGTTACGTCATTATTGATAAAAAACAAGCAAGCTAATAATTATATCAACGATATTTGTTCAATTAATACTTAACATAAATAAATTCAGACATATCGTCAGTGACATTATAAATACAATGCACTGCGTAATGGAAAATACCTACGGTCTTATTTTTATCGGTAATGTAATTTAATTTTTGAAATTTAGACTTTTAGAAAAGCTAGATAAGCAGTTTTGCGGTATACCCGACCATTTTACGTTAAAATGACAGTTCGTTAAGAAACGATAGATGTGATGACTTAAGTCGATTTTTTTGTAAAATTGTTCAAAATCGTAGTTGTGTGACGTTTTCGTGAGTACAAAATGTGAGGGTTAAGACTAAATTAGCTGATGTATTTTGTTATGTTAGCTAGTTATAGTGACGAGTATCGACGTTTCATATAGATGAGAATGGGGTAGTGTTAAACTGACATAATATAGTAAATGACGTCAAAGACTAAACGGTAGTTTTCTATATCTAAGGTTGTCGTACAAATAATCACGTGTTCTCGATTATGAAAATTTGAAAATATCGCCAAAAATTCGCTATCATCAATAAGATATTAAAATATTGTAGTAATAATTTTGGCTTCGTAATATTTAAAATGTTTGTTGTTGGTGACGATGACGCTTCGATGCTTGATTCGAATGCAGTACATTATTCGATAATCGAATTTAATTTAGTTATGTAAAAAATGTTTTCAGGCTGAGGGCAAATGTAGTTAATTTCTAAAGATGTTAATAGTTCTTTAACAATGAATTCGACGCTATTATATATAATATGTGGCAATTTCGTCATAGATTTGTCTAGACCGAGTTCGTATAGGAAAGTTTTATCTATGCGCCAACTTTATATAACGGTATTTCTTACATTAAAAACAGATTAGATTGTACATTAATAATTAGCACTATTATTACAAATATAAAGCGTGGTTATTTAAGCATGATGCGCTAATATTTTCATTTATATAGTAATCGGTATCTTGACAAGAACGCCATCTATTGCGCGCGATCTCAGTTACAATTGAACAAACAATTTTATTAGTATGCTCGAATAATATTATTTCACCTTTAAGTTTAAAACATTTCATTCAAGTTGTATTCGAAGGTTAGAAACATGGACCAAATTATGGTTCTCGTATTTGAAATTTAGGTGAATATAATTCACATGTAATAACGATAAACAAGTACAAACTCGAAATTCAGATTTTTTTGACATTAGCAATGTTCTAATTCTCTCGTACAGGTACAGGTGCGTTATTATAGCAAAATATTTTTATACGGATTAGGGGCAGGATAATTAGGGCTTTACTTGCCAATTAGGCCCTATATCCATATATTTAAAACATTCTTTATCCAAAATCTTGAAACTAAGCAATGAAATTTACAAAAGCACATGCACATTGATGAAAATTACTTATCCATAAACAATAATATGGACTTTATTTATCTCTGAAAGTAATAGTAGCATAGACATAGAGATTGGACTGGACAAGGCTGTGTAGAAAGAGATGAAACGATTTCAGTAACAATATCTGTCTTTTTCCTACAAGCGTAAGAGACACTGACGTGACGTGACCAATCAGAATACAGAAAAGAGAACAACTTTTGTTCTTTATTTTTTATTCGTTTTTGCACTTCTCGATTTTTTTTCTGACAGCTAGCAATGGGCCGAGTCTATATATCTATGTCTATGAATAGTAACTTATCAATAAACCGAAACGATTAAAATGTCGGTATTTTTTAAAATTATTAACAATTTAAATAAAGAATGTCGACAAAACGATGGTTTATTTTGCATATAAATATTGTTATTTCAATAACAGTTAGACAGTTTAAATGAATATTTCATATATATTTATGCGATTTTAATATATAAATGACAAATAGTTTCGACCTTATGATGTTTTTATTAACACAAATAATTTATTGACGAGTATCGAAGGCAAAAATTTTTTTGAAAATAAGAATCTTCGACTGTGTACTTTAGATATGCGTTAATCAATTAATTCATTTTTAATATGTTAGTGACTTAGCTCAATAAAATATTTTCGCTTCTTGTTTTTAATAGCAACTTATTGTATAAAAAGTTGACTGATATTTTGTTGTAAAAAATGAGACTGATGAACGAGAAATGTCGAATGATCGCCACTATTAATTTGTATTGGTATTTATTTTTCACACAAAAGCAACACTGCTAATGCATAAGACGAACTCTAAGGTTTACCCCGCACTGCGAAAAAGAGTAACAAAATACAAGTTTTTGTGCGAATTTTAATTCACTTAAATGATTATGATTATTAATTTTGTTACAGAAATAGCAAAAAACGCGGATTTTTTTCGCAATGCGGGCACGTTCTTTACTGATAAATCCAATATTCAGTCATATAAAAAAAAATATATAATTTATAATTTGACTTAAATTTCATATTACTATTAATTTATGGCATTATAATTGTATGGACTTTTAAAATATTTAATATGAATATGAATATTACGCCAATAAAAAAACTTAATATAAGTACTTCATAAGTTAGTAATTCGCGCGAAGTGAATTTAATGGCGGATAGTTATGTATATATTTTTGTAAAAAAAAAAGTTAGTGCGCCTAGCGTGCATTTTAGTTGCGTAGAATAATAAAAAGAGAATGAGTATACTGTAAGAAAAACAGTGAACAGTAAAGTTATGACATTACTTATAATTACGATAACTAGCACAAAACTGTTTCAAACAAAAAATTATTTTTATAGTATCTTGAATCTTATACAAAAAAAGTCTATTTACAATAATTTTGATATTATTTCGTGATTTTAATTATTTAAACAAACGTTCATAACTCTATTGGATGCTGTATCAATAAGATTGAATGTGAAACAAGTCTTAAAAGTGTTAAGTGTAACTGCAATGCAGTGAGAGACAATGCATATTATATTTATAATCTATAGTTTATTTTTTCATTAACCTGTGATTGATCGAACTTCGAGTCAACTGTATATTGTTATAAAGAATCATTCAAATATGCACTGCTTTTCCTGTGTGCCCTCACACGGAGCCTTAATTCGTAATTATATGGTAGACGTTTTAAAAATATTAATTTATTGTAAATAAGGATTAATATTGTACTTAATTATGAGGATTGATGGATATGGAGCAGCAATTCGTTGCAGGAAAATGGTGATGATAACGAAATGCTTTAAAAAGATACTGCAAATTAGGCAGCCTCTTGTATGAAAGAGATTACCTATTATTTGTAAAAACTGCCCTAATGTTATCTTAATGAAGGATATGGTTGTGTGTTCATCATTTATAAAAAATAAATAAATCCATCGGTCCTCGATAGCTTGTTGTAGCAAGCTAGTTGAAGCATTTGTAGACTTAAATGGAAATCATTGTAGATTAGATTAACTCGTAAGAGATCTATAGTTCTATAGCTTATTATTTGTCTATGGTATATTTTGAATATTGTCATTGTTTTAATTTAAAAAAATAATCACAAATTTTTTAAACGGTTTCGTTTCGTTTTAGATAGAAATGTTATGAAAATTGTACTTTTTTTTCGACAAATTCCAAAAATGTTGTTAATTTTAAGTTATATCAGTTTTATTAATTTTGTATCTGTGAAAGCAGAGTTGTAAATATGAAGAAAAACTTTATTTTTGTTATCAATGGTACTTCTTTGTTTATTTTGTGTTGATACAGACTTTCGTTTCAATTAATTTAATTATAAAATAAAGAATTTTGAATAAATTTTGGAAGCATATTTTATTATTTACTGACTACCCATGCTGAGTATTATATAAAGTGTCATGATAACTTGAATAAAACTTATTAAGTTCAAACTGTTTTTAAAAAATAATTGTAGTATATTATTTAAAATGAAGCATTTTTGTACTCCACTCCTTAGTAAAGTCAGAGAAACACTAATGAAACAATAACTAGTATTTCGTTTTTAAAACCAATTGATTGTATTAATGATGTTACAAAATTGTTAAATCACAAGCAATCCACAATATTAAATAGACGGATTAGCAATACTACATCAAGCCAGACTGACTTCATTTTAAGAAAATTGCCTCTAAAGATGTGAAACTTAACCTAACCTAACCTTTACATTATTCTTAATATATTTTTTTATTGTTTATTTGTATAAAGAAGTATATCGTTGCTTTCCGAGAATATCAATGCAACTAAAAATGATGAATCGTAGAGAATGTGGTTTTTAAATGATTTAAAAGCAAATTGGTGTAATAAAAAGTTTTATCTAATAATAAGTTTTTCAAACACTTAAGATTATTGCATAATGCAAAACAAGGATAACACTTTAGTATTCGAAACTTTAAATTTATAAACTTTTTTTCTTTACTTATTCAGTTTAGATGACTTGATATATTTTTGAATAATGATAAAACACGTGACATATTAGCATAACACATTAATATCTCTGACTTTGACTTTTTGTGGGTGGACACTTTATTGCTTATCTGCGACCAAATACAAGTCTCTTTTCCACATAAGAATACGCATATATTCTTATTATATAGTCAAAAAACATTACTAAAAAAAATTAAAATCTTTATTAAAAATAAAATAATAATTAAAAAAAAAACTTTAATATTTGCAAATCATAATAATTTCTGTATGAAATTATGTCTGCACGACATGGTGGCAAGAATTCTATTAGCATTTCTGCTTCAAATCACCATTCCCGCTCTCCTGATAAAAAATGCGCCAGCCCTGCTATGACCAGTGGAGGAAACAAGATGAGATGTAATAAAAATTGTACCACAGCCCAAATTTAAGGTGTTTGGATACCAAGCGCCGCTAAGATATATTGGAATAAGTGATTAAAAGGTAAGTATTGAGAAAGTTAAAAATAATGAAAGTTCCATCACTTTATTTACAAACTAATATTTATTAAATATAGACTTCAATTGTTTACACAACTAATATCTGTACAAAAAATTATCAAAAAACAAATTTCACCAAACTCTCTTCAACCCCGCAGTGCAGTCAAACAGTAATGGGTTTTTGAATTCACCTCTCATGTCAAGCATATAATGCATTAATGTATTTTTAACCTTCAGCGGTAGTTGTACTTTCGCTAATTTTCGATTTTCCTTACAACATACATTTTCAATAGGAACTTTCATAATACGGTTGTTACCAAACGGCGCGTAAGTTACAAAAGTCAAGTGTCGTCCACCTTTATTGAGAATCAAAAACCTCACTGATTTGAGTGTATACATCCAAACCATAGCTAGTGACCCAGTACCTGCAAAAATGATCAATATATTACATTTAAATCATTACTTCAAGACTGACCCAGGAGGATAATGTAGAAAACATTCCTTATGTAAATGTGTCTGTTCCATTGTGATTTGTATATCGACGACAGCTCTAGTGTAGTGGTGCTGAATGTAACTCTAAAGCCGATGGTTGCGGGTTCGATCCTCACTCGGGGCAGATATTTATAGTTGTATAAATATTTGTTCCTAGGTTTGGGTGTTTGTCCTTGTGGGTCTCCCCACCATGCCTCGGAAAGCACATAAAGCTGTCGGTCCCGGTTGTTATCACAATCACCTGATAATGATCATTACTTGTAGTAGGGAAATTATTCTAGTCTAAATGGTTACTGTATTGCACTCAGGGATTGCGGAGGTCAGATGGCAGTCGCTCTGTGTAAAAATCAGTAACTCGTCAATATCTGGACTAGAATAGAAAGCAGACACTGGCATAACCGGGAAAAATGCTAGGTAGATGATGATTCATATTCTACTCCATAGTGCATATGAAGCAGTACGGCAGTGGTGTCACCAAAAAAAAGCAACATGGTCGATGTAAACTGTCAAATTTAGTGAACCCTGGTAATCGCTTGTAGCCAAAGATATTCAGTAATAATAGATATGTTATAAGCTCATAGATTTTAGCATCTACGATTGGTGACCACTTTAGATGACATTGCCTAACCACCAGCTCTAAGTATGAGAAGGGAGACTATCTTATATGTTTTAAGCTTTCACAATTTATACTATTCATATTTTATATAATGGGTCTTATTGTGGTGGTCAAGAGTGGACTGCAAAAGAGTCAGCTTGTGACCATGACAGATGCAACTTCGTTGAAACTTCAGGCAATAAAAAAAGGTATTACTACCATTAGTTATTGCAATGAGACCCGTTATATTAAATATGAAGATTATCTTTGCATCAACAAGTTAATTTATGAACTTGTCAAAGTTGGAAATGGATACAGATTTTCAACACCAATTAGTATGAATGTAACATATATATATAGTTATAATAAAATATCATTGCTTGCACCCTAAATCGTTTGACCGATTTTGACGTTTCATATTAGGTGGTCAGGTTTTCAATTTTAAATTACTTAAAACTAGTTTATTATTATAAATTATTTTTGAATTCGAGAAATATATTTACCAATTATTATTGATATTGCTCCTAACGTATTTCTATATTTGTTTTCACCTAGATTTATCTTCCTGTACCATGGAGTTTCATCAGTTACCTTCGATCTATCCACTGGCGCATCTCTCAAATTTTGAAATGCAAATAATCCCAGATATGTCCAAAACATGTATTGGACAATAGCAAATATATTCATATACATATAAAATTTAGGATTTTCGTATTTATATAGTATAACATCTTTCGCTACGTTTGTGTTAACATCGTGAATTGTTTTTGTAACTGAACTAAAGGACTTTTCATTTCTTAGATTACCGATAGTTCTATTAATTGGATACCGTAGTGTGGCAACTCTTTTTAAAATCACAGGTGCATAAGATAGAATAGACATATTATAAACAGTTTTTAGTAAGGATTAATTTAAAATAATGAAAACATAACCTCAACGCCTACTGAGACATAATTGAATGTCAATGTCATTATGTACGGACTCAGGGGTTTCAGCTTTTATTTATTAAACTAACTGTGCCGGCTTCACCCTCTTTAATTTGAGGAAAAATATATTTATATAATTTCATTAACATTAGTTTACCTTTCCTACTTCAATAGGATATTCTTTATTATTTCATTGGTTTCAATTTTGTTTTCGCGTCAACCTCTTTTTTATTAATTAATAATTAAAATAAATATTATAAAAAAATACCCTTACTCCTTATAATATAAGCTATCTGTAATTGAAAGTCTCTTCAAAATCCGTCCAGTTTATTCAGAGATTTGCCAAATCAAACAGGCAGACAAAATTATGTCTTTGATATAAGTACCGTTTATACTTTTATATGCATTTAGTTAAAAACTGTTATTTTGAAATTACAATCAGACACTTCAATTTATTTGTAAAGAAAAATAATGGTCTATGATTACGGTAATTCTACACGTGACATTGTAGGACTTACACTTATTTGAAGATAAACTTATGCAGTGCCACACAACATTGAAAGTATTCGTATTGCAACAAAAATCAAGCAAATTATAACTTAAATTTAAAGTTTGAGCGTCTTTCTTATAATTATATAATAATATATACCATATTAACGTAAATGTGAGAATATTCATCTTCTCATATAAATATTCTCACATTTACAATATATTTACATCAATATTTTCTATACTTTTAAAAATACTAGTTCCTTTGTTAGGGATAGTAACAAACATTCGATATATAATACTGGAAGCAAAAATAAATTTGTTACACCAAGTTTATATCTTCATAAATTAATTTATCGTTTTTGGAACTTGGTATGTGTTAATAATAAATCTCGCAAAAATTTTACGATCTAGCACTTGAATATTAAAACCTGTCAAAAAAACTGTGTTGAGAAAGAAAAAACTGATTTCAAAGCAAAATGCATAATTTGTTTACTTGAATGGCATACTTATTTTAGTTATTTTTAATTTTAAAACCTAGCAACGAAACCTATTTTGATGAAAATTTCTATGTAACCAATATAAAAATATGCTCTTTTCAACACAAAAAAATAATCTAATCGGTACAGCCGCAATCGTTCCAGCCAAAGAAAAGTCACTGACGAATTGGGAACCTCCTCCTTTTTTAGAAGTTGGAAAAAATATTTTTTAACATAAATAGATAAATCTTATTATATTAGGTTTTTCAATATATTATAATTAATAATACACTATTATATTCAAAAGAGTAACTTTCGAGCTTTTTGCAGATTCTTTTATGCAATGATATTTTAGAACCATAAATATGTTACGTTAATGGTATTTGAGCAAGTGCTATTTTAAAGTGGTCACTGGCACTTCTTTCCCACAAAGTACTCTGGGCAATTGCCCAGGGCCCCGCGGTAGAAATGGACCCTATGATGATCATTCTTTTAAAACACTTTTTCATCAATGTAGACTTTCTGTAAATTCTGTGTGTTGCCTAACTTTTTATAATCATTCAATGTGTCAGTAAATAAATGAAACTAACATAATATCTGTCAAAGACATTATACTTAATTTGGTTTTAATTTCATTCTTAAGTGTGTTTAAGGCCTTGAATAGAATAATTCTTATGTAGCCGTAGCCTTATAGAATGCTACATATCCATAAACGACAAAAAGGAAATTTATAGTCTATAGATATTCACGGCGTCTTTGTCAATTTCGTTATTTCGTCGCGGCTGTACTACTTGTAAATTACAACAATAAAAATGTTGTTTCACACAAGCCAGTAATATTAAACGCTATAGTGTCTTGTTTACAAGACAAATCGTGCAAAGCGTTGATCGCGCACGTTTTATTAGCACGACTACCAAGATGGCTGATATTAAGGTAAGGACTCTGATCTTGGCGGCATTTTGATCAGTAACGGTCAAAATTGGAATTGTTTATTTGAGTCCATATGTTTATATTATTATATATTCTTAAGATATAATCATGTATTAACATACCGCACATCGAAGTTAAATAATACTAACATGAAAATTACGTTAATGTTTATTTATATGCCAAGCAAGTCGTTTGGATGTTTGTATTTAAATAATTAATTTACATATATCTTAAATAATCGATTATTCAAAGACTCGTACAATTTCCTATTGAGCGCCCTTCGACCGTGAAAATTTTCTAGAAAATGCACCTACCTCCAATTAATAAGTTCATTTTTTTTGTCTTTGTCATGCTATTTCCATTACTCTAATTTGTTAAAGTAATATTTTTTATATTACGATAAACCCTAATAAAATTGATTATTAAAGAAAAATAAGGATATAACTTTATTTGAAAATGTATAGAAATGGTCTTGCTTTTCTAATTATGTTCAATTATTCATTTATATTCTGAATATGAAGGTAGGTGAATAATTTTGACTGCATTCAATAAAAATATCTTAAAGTTTTATGCTTTTTTTTATGTCACTTGTTTATTGACTAATAGACAATCTGCTTCGTTTATTAAATTGTTGTGAAATCTCCGTGTTTTTGAATGATAAAATATACTAAACTACACAACTTTTGTGAGATCTGTATTACATACTACCTGCCGGCTGGTCTTTGACAAGTTGTTCTATGACTTACTTTTTTGAGATTTTTTAGCTCACATTTTCTACATTTCCATGAAAATTTTTAAACATTTTCTTTTATACAAATCTCGCCATGAAGTAATGCACTTATATGCATTCAGCAATTGATTTTTATTTAAATACATATCTTTCTTATAACAAATAGTATTATTAATAATATCTGTCACAATACTATAAAGCATCTATTCATGTCTATACAATTTTATTTAGTATATAAAATGTATCAAATTAGGCTTCATAATTTGTAATGAAATATTATTTCAGAGATATTATTAACTTTATAACTTTATTAAAAAAAAGTGTATATAAAAGAACATATTTTTATTAATTTTGTACATATTTTGTATGATATTAAGTAGCCTATGTCCTATTCCAAGCTTGAAATCATCATAAGCAAATAGATGGAGTCACTTTCGAATTTATAATATTATAATTGAAATCAACCACTTCAAGTTATCAAGATAGTAATTACCTAGTGAAGTTTTTTTTTAACACTAAATTGGCCTACTCATTCTTTATAAATTCATTGCTATATAATTATATATAACGATGTTTAAAATAAGCATGAATCTTACTACACTATTATAAGTGAGAAGATGGGTGGATGTTTGGATACTGAACAGATTTTGTTTAAATTTTACAATAATATGGCTTATACATCAGAATAAAACATAGGTTTATATACTTTTCATTAACAGACCACACATTCGAATCCATTGTTGGAGGCTATTTTTATAATCCTGACTAATATTAATAATGCAAATGTGAATTTGATTGCTTGTTATGCTTTCTCTATACAAATTATGATTATCATGGTATTTAGCATAAACATTGACAGAGCATAGGTATAGGATACTATCCATCCAAAAGAAAGTACTGGTGGCTTCTTGATAAAAAATTACTTTTAGACAGTCATCTGGCATAATAACATTGAATTAACATGAGCAACAACCGAGGACAAAAGCTAGTGACATATGTTTTGAATTTAAATAAATCATTGTTTTGTTTATTTGTAAAACTATATTTTTGACAGTATTTGTTGTTTAATGTAAAACATTTAATATTATAATTCCTAACAATAAGATATTTAAATTGTATATAGAATGAATGAAAATTAATTTTAGATAGCAATTTTATTATATTGAGCTACACTGTTCCATAGCATTTGCTTATGTTAAGTTTATTATAGGGTATTTTTTTGCTTTGTTAGTTAATATAGTCTGCATTTTTTGCTATTAAATATGACAAAGTTAGTTTGAATCAAACTGCGAACACAATTACATTAAGTATAAACTATTTATTATGAATAAATACTTATATCTATATACATAAGCTTGTCTTATAAGTGGGCTAAGGCAAGAAAAAAAAAATTTGGTTTCCTAAAGATCCTAAGACAGCTTGACATTCAAATATACAATATAACTTTTCTCTACATATTAGTATAGATTTATGCTTGATTTACAGTCAATGCTCGCGAAAATGAGCAATGGTACACAAAATGGTACGACACAGGCTGCGCCTGCGAAGGGTCAGAAGGGTACCATTGAGAAGATATATCAGAAGAAATCACAATTGGAACATATACTTCTCCGTCCAGACACATACATTGGGTCAGTCGAGAGAGCCACTGAAACTATGTGGGTGTTTGACAAGTCGAAAGAGTGTATGGTTCAACGGGAATTAACCTTTGTACCAGGTACATGTATTAAATTGTTTTTTTTTTGCTACGTGGGCAAACTTTCAGACCGACAATGTTCACCGATTACTTGAAAACGTTTGGACTGATTTTGTTAATTCTTTATTTTTATCGGTTATTTTCACTAACTTTACTTTCTCATACACCAGTATTGTTATTGAAAAATATCAAACTTATAAAAATAGTTTTCGTTGTCTTATATTTGAAGTCATAATAAATAAATAAAATGTTATGATTTTTCAGGTTTGTACAAAATATACGACGAAATATTAGTTAACGCAGCTGATAATAAGCAAAGAGACCCCAAAATGGACGTAATAAGAGTTGAAATTAACCAAGAACAGAACACAATATCTGTATATAACAACGGATGCGGAATTCCAGTTGTGATGCACAAGGAGGAGAAAATGTATGTACCGACTATGATTTTCGGACACCTTTTGACGTCTTCCAATTATAATGACGAGGAAGAAAAAGTGACTGGTGGAAGAAATGGTTATGGTGCAAAGTTATGCAACATTTTCTCAACTAAATTCACAGTGGAAACCGCTTCTAGACAATACAAGAAACATTTTAAACAGACATGGGGTGCCAACATGACGAAGGCTTCAGAACCTAAAATAAAAGAATCTGGTAAAGATGATGATTTTACAAAAGTGACTTTTAGCCCTGATCTGGCTAAATTTAAAATGGAAAAGTTAGAAGATGACATCGTTGCTTTGATGTCGCGAAGAGCTTATGACGTCGCAGCATCCACGCAGGGTGTGAAAGTTTATCTCAATGGAGAAAGATTGAAAATAAATAAGTTTAAGGACTATATTGATTTATATATCAAAGGTAAAGAGGATGAAAGTGGGCAACCCTTAAAGGTTGTTTATGAAAAGGTTAACGATCGTTGGGAAGTAGCACTCACACTCTCAGACAGAGGATTTCAACAAGTATCCTTTGTGAACTCGATCGCTACAACGAAAGGTGGAAAACACGTCGATACGGTAGCTGATAGTGTCGTTAAGAATGTTCTAGACGTTTTAAAGAAGAAAAATAAAGGAGGTGTTAATATTAAGCCTTCTCAAGTTAAATATCACATGTGGGTATTCATTAACTGTCTCATTGTAAACCCAACCTTTGATTCACAAACGAAGGAAAATATGACACTCCAAGCTAAAAGCTTTGGTTCGAAGTGTAATTTCTCGGAAAAGTTTATTACGGCAGTTTCGAAATCTGGTATTGTTGAATCGGTATTAACGTGGGCGAAATTTAAAGCGCAAACTGAACTAGTAAAGGCATCTGGTAAGAAACAGAGTAAATTGAAAGGTATACCGAAATTAGAAGACGCTAATGACGCGGGTACAAAAAATGCACATCTTTGTACGTTAATTCTCACTGAGGGAGACTCAGCCAAGACATTAGCTGTTTCTGGACTCAGTGTCGTCGGTAGAGATCACTATGGAGTATTTCCATTAAAGGGTAAACCTTTAAACGTAAGAGACGCGTCACATAAGCAGGTTCTTGAAAACGTCGAAATCAATAACCTAATCAAAATCATTGGTCTACAGTACAAAAAGAAATATAATTCCGTCGATGATTTGAAGTCTTTGAGATATGGCAAAGTTATGATAATGGCTGATCAGGATCAGGATGGATCGCATATCAAAGGTCTCATAATCAATTTTATTCATCATAACTGGCCTGAGCTACTAAAACTGCCATTTTTAGAAGAATTTATTACACCTATCGTTAAAGCCACTAAGAAGGACAAGGAAATATCGTTCTATTCGTTACCAGAATTCGAGGAGTGGAAACGAGAAACTGATAACCACCACACGTTCAACATCAAATACTACAAAGGTTTGGGTACCTCCACATCTAAGGAGGCTAAAGAATATTTCCAGAATATGGACAGGCATAGAATAAGATTCCGCTATGGTGGTCCAACAGACGACCATCACATAGAATTAGCATTCTCAAAGAAGGGAGCAGATCAACGTAAAGAATGGTTGACGAATCATATGGATGAAGTGAAAAGGAGAAAGGAAATTGGTCTGCCAGAGAGATATCTGTATACGAAAGATACTAAAGCTGTTTCGTATTCGGATTTCGTTAATTTGGAGCTGGTTCTCTTTTCAAACGGCGATAATATTAGGTATGATTGACGATACATTACTAAGATTGTCTAATACATAATTTATTTATTTTAATGTTGTCATGTTATGAATTGAATCAATTAAGATTCACATACTAGTTTATAAAGATATCAATATTATAAAGAGGTAAAATTTGTTTGTTAGTAGGTGGGGGGTAATCTCTAAAAACTACTGATTCGATACCGATTAGAAATTATTTTTGCATTGGAAAACCTATTTATTAAGGCTGTATTACATCACGTTACGACTTGTAAGAGCGAAGCAATAATCGTAATTGTGAGTGAAATCGCAAGGGGCATCTAGTTAATTATAAGATTAAAATATGTCATTTAAAAATATATTGCTTTTGTGTAAAACTCATGTAATTGATAATAATAATAATTTAAAATTCCAGGTCAATACCATCAATGATGGATGGCCTTAAGCCTGGTCAACGTAAGGTTATCTTCACATGTATAAAACGTAACGACAAACGAGAAGTCAAAGTTGCCCAATTGGCTGGTTCAGTAGCCGAACATTCTGCATATCATCATGGTAAGTTAATCACTAGACATAGTTGTGGAAATAAACCAACTTTGACTAACTTTGATGCATATATCGTGTTGACTATGATAAAAATAGAGTTTTATATCTTTTTAAAGTATTGCTACATGCTTAAAAAAACGTTTACGTAACGCAATTTTGTAATCTATGGACACTGAATACAATAACAATACTGTGTCAAGTAAAACCTACTTTATTATGAGAAAATGGCGTCTAAACATATTATTAATCAATTTGTTTAATTTGTTTGATTTCATTTTATACATGTCTATATCCATCTTCTTTTCTATTTTGATAAAATGTCTGTCATTAAAAGCAGATTAGTACAATAAACATTATTATCTAATAATAAGTTCTTCAAATAGATTATTGCACATTGCAAAATATAAATTTGTGTTTAAATTAAGAAGTCCAGAGAAATTCTGACACATTTATATCCACCAACCCGCAGTGAAGCAACATGGCGGATTAAGCTCTAAACCTACTCATTAATAGGAGATGAGGCCCTTGCCCAGCAGCCCATATTTATTGGCTGCTACTTTTCTTTATTAAATTAACAATTCACCCGTTTCAATTTAGGTGAGCAGTCCCTAGCGATGACAATCGTGAATCTCGCTCAGAACTACGTAGGTTCAAACAACATTAACTTGCTGGAGCCCAGAGGTCAGTTCGGTACTCGGCTCTGCGGAGGAAAGGACTCGGCCAGTCCCAGATACATCTTCACCCTCATGTCTCCGCTCACCAGGCTCGTCTTCCACCCCCATGACGACCCTTTGCTTGTGGTTAGTTATATTTAATAACTTCAAATGAGTAATACTTGTATATTAAATATGTGTCTATGTGAAGCAAAAGCTTTGTACCCCCTCTTTTACGAAAATTGCGACGGAGGAGTTTGAAATTGTTTGTATTATATTTGAACTTAGAGAAGGAATACAGTATGCTAATATTTTTTTTAATATTTCGCATAAAAAATATATTAAATCAATAATAAAAACATTACTCACACTACTATGTATTTAACACACACACATATAGTATATATAGTTATTGTTAAAGTTTGGAAAAATTGAGAACAGATTATCTGTGGTAAATCTTGATTGAATCTAGTCAAGAATCCCGCTCATTTAGAGAACCAAAATACTGTTGTAATTTTGCATAATCTGATAGTCTTAATAATAAACTGAAAATTAAACTCATAAGTTTTGCTTACAAACTCATAAAATAACAAAAATTGTATTGCTTTTACATCCGAAAGGATTTACTTTCCGTGATATTCATTGACACTTACACATTATGTTGGGTAACTGTTACCAGGTAACAGAGTAAAACTTACGAGTGTAATTCCCACCTGATGATCAATTTTTGGGAAGAAATGATATATGCCAAAATAAAGCAAATTGTTTCTTGTATGTGAGTGTGTGTATTAGTCGCGTCCATCTAAGTTTATGATTTTTTTATTTACATTGTAGCATGAATTCGAAGACAATCAGAAAATCGAGCCTATCCACTACATCCCCATCTTACCCATGGTGTTGGTGAATGGAGCTGAGGGTATTGGAACGGGCTGGTCAACGAAGATACCTAATTACAACCCAAGAGACATTGTTGCTAACATTCGGTAAGTACTGTTAGGAGGCTGATCCGTGTGTCTTGGACAATAAAACTTGCTACCCCTCTTGAAAAAGATGGATTTATTTCCAAGTATATTACAGGAATAACTTTTAATGTGACTTCCAAACCCTTAACTGTCCCAGGCATAACAGTTTTTAAAAATTAATAAAATATAAAACTCGGTAATTGGTTTTAATTGCAATTTACATTGGGCAATAATGGAAAGTTTCTTCTTTTAATGCGACAATGTGATGACTCAAAGACTCTTTTGAGTTATCGCATTGTCAGAATATGTGGATAATTCCGTTTAGCTACCCCAAAGTACCACCTAAGGAGGATAATCGGAATCGCTATTCCGAATATGTCCATATCTCCGATTTGACTTTAATTTTTATTTAACTTCTAGTCGTATGCTCGATGGCGATGAACCAGTACCAATGCATCCATGGTACAAGAACTTCCGCGGTACTATCGAAGGTTTCGGCGATAAATATGTTATTTCCGGCGAAGCGGCCATCTTGCCCAATGAAAAGATCGAAATCACTGAACTTCCGGTCGGCGTCTGGACACAGAACTACAAAGAGAATGTCTTAGAACCTATGCTCGGAACTGATAAAGTGAAACCTCTTATTTCTGAATATAGAGTGAGTATATTTATGATCTTAATCGAAAATTACAATTGTAAGTGTTACTTTAGTTAAAAGCGATATAAAACAACTCTGTAATCTAGTAACAGATACGTCGTAAAATGTTACTAGTGTAAAACTTAAAATATAATTTTCGCCTTAACTTATTATAAGTTAGATGTTGATGTTGTGATTTTAGTTTTTTTTTCTTTATTGTAATATGCTTAGACCATTATCAATTTTTATGATCTTTGATTTGTTGGATTTGTCTCCACTCCGAATAACATAATTCACAATTAATAGTTACAAAGAAAATAATTTTGTGTGGAATGTCAAATAAGTTAAACAACATTTATTGATTCTAAGGCGGCACGAAGTTCGTCAGCTAGTATTGGTATAGATTACACATCAGTCACTTGATATAAACAACGTTTATTATTTACAGGAATACAATACAGATACAACGGTACGATTTGTCGTTACCTTATTACCGGGGAAACTCGCTGAAGTAGAAGCGGAGGGCATTCATAAGGTGTTCAAATTGCAAACAACTATATCAATGACGTGTATGAACGCTTTCGATCATAATAATTGCCTTAAAAAGTAAGTTTAGTTGAAATTTCTTTTTAATGAAATTTAATTATTCAAAATTCTAGATTTGTTTCAGTTATTATTTCATATATAAATATGATTCCAGATGATTATCTTTGACTTTGTATAGGTATCAATTTTAATCCATTTTGCTGTGCGATCTTTTATGCTATTTAGATTTAGTAGTAAATAAAAGAAAATTAACGGCAGCTTTCATTAACAGAAAGCGTTGAATAATCAACTTTTTTACAAACGAAACCTCGCTAGATTAATTTGTCACCTAAAAATCCCTTGCTTACTTCATTAAAATTGTTCAAGCTATTACCGATTCAGATTATATTTATATATATATACATATATACAAGAATTACTTGTTTAAATTTTATCGATTTTACTTGTTTGATTTCCAGGTACGACAAAGTAGAAGAAATTCTCCGTGAGTTCTATGAAATAAGAGTAAAGTATTACGCCAGACGGAAGGATTACTTGGAAGGACAGTTGCAGGCGGAGGCAGACAAACTTACAAACCAAGCGAGATTCATTGTAGAGAAGTGTGACAAAGGATTAGTTGTCGAGAACAAGAAAAGGAAGGCTATGGTGGAAGAACTTATTAAGAGAGGTAAAATTCATGATTCTCTTTAGATTTTATTCGGTAATCTAAGCTTTTGGTGTTCCATATATATGTATGGATAGGTCTAATGTGAATTGCAAAATTTTAGTTTTATACAATTTTCTGATAAGTAATTAAAAATGTACTGGGAGTCAACTGGGCATGCATTGGACAGTTTAACAATGTTACCAGAATCCATATTTAAAAGTAAAACAAAAAACAAAATCCAACATTTCAATTAAAAAAATAAATAAATAGAAATTTGAGTCTTAAGTCGTAGCATAACCTTCTTAGGTAAACGGGATATCCAACATAAAAAGATTTTTTTTAATAGGATCATTACTTTCCGAAGTTACCTCCTACAAACAAATTTATAAACTTACAAATAAATTTTATTTCTTTATAATGTTAGCATAGATGGCTATTTTGGTTATTATATTATTGAATACATATTTTTCAAGGCTATGCACCGGATCCCATCAGCGAATGGAAAAAGCGGGCAAGTAAGATGCAAGGATTGACTGCTCTTGAAGAGGAAGATCAACCGGAGTCGGAGGACGAAGTAGAGCCAGAGGATACTAAAGGCAAACCCATTGATCCCGGTGAGTAGATAATTTTAGTTTCTCTTCAGATTTTTTTTTTAATTAGATATTAAAAAAAAATTATAATAAAAATTCTATTTGGCAAGAAATTTATTATAGTGTGAATGGTATAAAAGAACATAGTTATGCATTTTTGATCTGATGCTGCAGAATTATCTGGAATCAGCAGGACACACAAGTCCTCGTTAACTTACAGCAGAAGTATTGTAATAGGGCTTGTTGAAGGTCTTAATGAGTAGACTGTCAACGGTTTTTTTTATTTCATAGTTTTTAAAAATATAGATAGTAGGAGTTCAGCCTTTACCCACTTATGAGACGTTAAGTTCGTGTAATTATTTTAAAGGATTTTTCTCTTATTTTCATTAGAAAAAGCATTCCAGCAGCTCAAAGAAGTGAAGAAGTTCAACTACCTGCTGGGCATGTCGATGTGGATGCTCACCAAAGAGAAGAAGGATGAATTACTCAAACAGAGAGACCAAAAGCTCGCCGAACTTAATGCTCTCAAGTAAATATGCTTAAAACTTATTAAATCATATTTTAATTTTATACTTGACTAACTGTCCCTTGTGATCTCACTCGCGTCTATGGTCACTGTCTCATTCTTATGAGTCGTAGCGTGATGTAATATAGCCTACAAACTATCTCAATAAACGAGCTATTGGATCATTACTTTCAGAGATAATCCTCTACATACCATTTTTACAAACCAATTATTATCACTTTGTAATATTGGTACAGGCTAGTTGTAATACACTCATTCCCCATTTCACCCCCTTTTATATTCCAAGGCCCAATCTATCTCTATATAAAAATTGATCAAAATTATTACTTGGATGGATTTAGGATGGATAATGATTGGGCGCGATAACATTAAACATAGACAGACAGTTACAGAAGTAACATTTATAATATAAAAAAAAAAGGGATTGAAAAGAGAATTGTATTACACAAATCAGGGTTAGTTTAACTGATCATTTGTGTCGTAATTTAAATTACAAAATTGATTTAGCTTTCTTAGAGGCATATTTTTTTGTGATGAATTTTATGTATGGCTCCAGTTTAATATTCTTATTGCATACTAGCTAGTGCCAGTGACTTCGTCCGCGAAATGTCACTGGAAGTCACATATTGCTATGCATAGTTGTATGGGCGTTTATCACCTTAAATGGTCACTAACTGTTATACTACAAAAAACGCATTAAAACCATGTTCAACACGTGTCTAGCTAAACATTGTTTAAAAATTAAACATTGCTTAAAATATTATCTAAATTGCTTAACAGCGAATAAACTCATAAAAAACTTATTGATAAAATGTTATATGTTACATTTGAGAGCTGAAATAGGTCATCTATTAATCTCACTTAAACATATGTTAATCTATATCAAAAGCATGTTTAACTCAAAACTGTGCTTGGACGCGGATTTCTAATACGGATTTTTTTAAACAGGCGTTTAACGTCTGTTTAAATCTTTTGTAGTAAGGCAGTAAATGCGATGCGCAGTTTTGGTGACACACATACAAAACAGACAAAAATTATAAAATCTACTTTTTTTGTGTTTTATTACTGTTTGATCGTTAATTCTATTTTTTGGTGTTTTATTTAATGTACAGACACAAGCTTTCTACTGATTTATTATATGTATTGAGTATTGTGTTGGATGTTACTACAAATAAAAAATTTTCAGAGCGAAAACACCATCGATGCTGTGGCGAGAAGATCTCGACGTGTTTCTGATCCGTCTCGACGAAATCGAAGAGAAGGAGAGACAGGAAGAATCAACTGTTAATAAGAAGAGTTCCAAGGCTTTCGTATGTCGATATTATTTAGATTCTCTTTGTCTTGTGACTAGCTACTGTTGTCGTCATTGCTTCATGTATCGTGATGTTGTATAGCCTAGCCCTGGTAAACGGGCTATGCAACGCATAATTAATTTTTCAAATCGGAACTTCAGTTTCAGATATTACCCAAAAATTTAAAAAATAAACAAATTTTACCTCTTTGTAATATTAGTATAGATAAGACATTGAATATTTTATTTACAGAACAAATTAGATTCATACCACTTACCATACATATAATACATTTCGTGTTTTTAGGCGAGAAATACATTTGTAAGTTTTACTCTCGAGAACAATATAAAACAATTCTGACCTAATAGATACGGCGTAAGTCATTATGAAAGCTGTATATATAAAAATTAGGCACTGCCAGTAAATTTATTCACATGTAAAGCAATCAGAAATAACTCATCTAAATCTTTATGAAAGTCTTATGAGTGTAATTCTCGCCTTAGAAATGTCTAAAAGAAGATTAAGTCCATATCAAATAGTTTAATTAATTACAATAATTATAAAAAATAATATGTTTTCTTCTATTTTTGCATACATACATACAGATGGACAGAATGAAGGTAATTTTTGATACATATTCCTTTTAGATCTAAGTGTTTGATTAAAAGACACGACACAACATTAAGGAAGATTACGAATCAAATGATATCTTATACATCAAAATCAGTTCAGCCATTTAGGCTACAGGAGATCACAATGGAATGGACACATCCACACCCCACATACATACGTAATTACTATTCCTCTCGGTCAGTCGGATAATAAAACATTTGATTTTTTGTTATGTTGCAGGCCGCGAACAAAAAGAATCGCAAATCGTTGTTAGATATAGCTCCGTCAGATAATGGACGTCGAGTCGAACCGAAAATATCCGAAGACCTTATTAAGAGGATACAAGCCGCTGAGAAGGCCAAGATTAAGAAGGAAGTGAAGAAGGAATATGATCCGGTAAGTATTCGTTTAAAGCTTTTTCGTATCAGTTTGTAGTAAAATAAGTATTTATACATTAAGTATATATTAACAGAAAGTATTAGGTCTTTTAATTTAGTTTCATTGAACTTAATTTGTAACTTGACAATTTTATTTAATTTTATTTTTAGACAATATATAGTTACTAACTGATGATCGAGTTTTACATACACTAAATACGATCTCTATTTACTTTTATGATATATTCCTAACAGGCTTCATATATAAAATTATAAGATACTAGCGAGCCACTCCGGTTCCGCACGGGTGCAACGTAGCTTTTCGTTATTAATTATTATAATATGCATGTAGTACACACAAAAAACTTTCTTGAGTACTTTGTTTATTGATGATAATCGAATTTAAATCCGTTTCGTAGTTTAAAAGATGTAAGCGTTTTCTAATTGCAAAGAAACAAATTTTATATTTAAAATAAAGTCTAATTAGACATTAAATAAATATACATTATTTTCACATCCAAATTCTTCAACACAACTCGAAGTAACCAAATCTCATGCTTTTAACTGTCAAATTAGAATGTAATGATAATTAGAACAACAATCACCTAGGCTTTTTAAAATATTAAATTTTCTTTCAAATTTAGAATTTTTTTCTTATGTTTTCGTAGGATGATCCAACGGGCATTAGTCCGGCTAGTGGCGAGAAGAAACCGAAGGGGCGTGTGAAGAAGGAGAAGCCAGAAAAACCGGAGAAGCCAGACAAGGCGGATAAAGAGAAATCGGACGGCCTCAAACAAACTAAGCTCACATTTAAGAAAGAGGCTAAGAAGGTAGGGGTTTTAATTTCCTTCGTTTGGGTATAATGTTATTTATTATCTATATCAGAGATTCGCTTTTTTAAATATTATGATGGCAACCAAAAGAGCCCTCACATAATCACATATATTTACTTTGTTTAAATCTTAATATATATAACTTAAAGGTGACTGACTGACTGACGTAGTGATCTATAAACTCACAGGCCAAACCACTGGACGGATCGGGTTGAAATTTGGCATGCAGGTAGATGTTGTGACGTAGGCATCCGCTAAAAATTTTGATTAATTAACCCCCAAGAGCATAAAATAAGGGATGAAAGTTTGTATGAAACTTTGTCAATTTTAAACCGATCAGACGGAGACTTTGCATGCATACAGCTACTATGACGTAGACATTACAGACATCTTGGACCAAGTCGCGAGCACCAGCTAGTCAAATATAAACATAAATATGTAAACATTGTCTTAAGTTTGGAGTAAAGTTGACGTAGGGTATTCTTATTCAATTTTGGAGATGTTTATCAGTTCAAGGAACATGGGTTGATTTTTATTAGAAACTGAATATGAGAAGATAAAGTTTCTGTTATACATTCCACTGCTTATTTAAAGTTCACTTGCTTCCGCTTCATACAAATGGATTGCTCATCAAAGTTTTAAGTGTAGATAACTTGAAATAAAAAGTGTTTCTGCAGCATCTAATTTAAAAAAATGCTGGACAAGTACTTCAAGTGCAAACTTTTTAAATAGCTATGTAAAATAAACGATATAGCAATATGCAGGATATTATTAACCCTTCAAGTTCGATTCGCACTTGATTCATTTTGTAAACATTTCAACTCTTGTCTATAATGGTTCACGAGATACAGCCCGATGAATTATCGACATATTTTAATCGGTATTTATATTTATTTACAGCAGAAGAAGATGACATTCAGCGGCAGCAGTTCGGGCGAGATGTCCGACTCCGATATTGAAATGGCCGACCCGCCCGCGCCCAGGGAGCGGCAAACCGCGCGCCGCGCCGCCACCAAGGTTAGACTTACACGCGCTGTCCACTGGCCACGTGATGCTCTGTGCAAACTTCTTAGACCCCCCCCCCCCTCCCCCCTGCCCCATAACACCTGGTGAAGTATCGTACTACCTACTACTAAGAGCATGTATTTATTTAAGTACATACTACCTAAGTAGGAATATTAAAAAAATATGAAAATAAATACACATAATAATCTAATATCAAGGGGGACAGTGGGGTTCCCTGTCCCCCTTGTGATATTTGTTGACCTTTTCCCAGAGTTTCTACTAACTATTTAATATCACAATATGAATGATAATATTAATGATTTATATTATATTTACAGGTACAGAAATATAAGGACGGTTCAGACGACTCTAAATCTGATTCAGAAGTGGAGTTGTTAGATAACAAAGTGGAGTCGGAAACGGAAATACAGCGGGCGATGTCCGTCAGCGACGAAGACGACGATTTCAATATTAGGAAGGGCGACGCCAAGAAGAAACCCGCTGATATGGATTCAGGTATCAAAAAAAAGTTTAATATTTTATCTAACAAAATATAAATAAAAAAATTAAATGTAATGTGTCAATTGGCTTGTGTTAGACATATTACTAGCGTTAGCAGAGTCGATATTAAAAAAAAAAAAAACTGAATATTTTTTTTTATTTGGAAAAAAAAAAAACAACTTTCTATAATTATATAATATACATTTTCTAAAGTCAAAATAAATTACTCAAGTCCCAATTTTTAATAGTAGCCATTGTAATATTAATAAATAATTTATCAATATCAAGCAAAGTAAGAAGGTTTCTGCTATATATTCGGCTGACATAAAATCATAAGTCTTTATAATATTTCTTTGTGTTCTTGTTGCAGATTGTTTATTTGACTCATTAATAGAGGAATCAAAGAAAGAGTCACAGCAGGCGAACGATTTTAAAGCGACTGTGATATCGAGTGACGACGAAGCTATACCAGAAGAGTCTCCTCCGAAGAAGAAACCGGCTCCGAAGAGGAAATTAATGAATGTCGATAAGGAGAAGGAGAAAGAGAAACCGAAGAAGAGAACGAAGGCTATGCTCAGTCAGGACAGCGATGATGATGACAGCATATTCGATAGTAAAAAGGTATGCTTGCAGACAATGATGTTTTGTAACTGTTAATATTAAGCTACCAGTCAAAATTCTAGTATCCATGTGTAGGGTTATCCAGTAATGGGTGGTCGTGGGGGAAAAAGATCGGGGATGCAGTGGAAAAAGAATCTCAAAACAAAAATATTGGTCACATTTCTAAGCTACATAATAGTAAATAAAACATTTATATTGATATACATAGAAAACATAACAATTTTACTTAGTGAAATATTAAACTTATTTAAATATTAAGTTTCCACATTTCCTCTGTCTTAGGCGAGGTTTACATTTGTAAGTTTTACTCTCACGAGCAATATAAAACAACTCTGTAACCTATTAATAATAGGTTGTAAGTAGTTACTGTTTAATTTTTTTTGTTTAAGAAAGCTGTAAATGTCAAAATAAGGCACTGACAGTAAAACCTTTCAGGTGTAAAGCAATGACAAACAAATAATGTAAATCTTTATGAAACTCTGAGAGCAAAACTTATTAGAGTGATTCTCGCCGCATAAAATTAAGTTTTACTAACGTTTCGTATCTTTTTTTTCTATAGGACAAAAAGAAGGCAAATCCGAAGAAGAAAGTTAAGAAGATGAGCAGCGGCAGCGAGAGCGACGACGGTGAACTAGTCGCGCCTCGTGGGGGCTCTCGCGCGAGGCAGCCCAAGAAGTATCACTACAGCGATGGATCGGATTCCGACTGAGCATGAGGTTTCAAACTCTTTACTAAACAGAATTTGTTTCATTATGTTTAATGAAATTCTAATAAAATATATTTAATTGAATACCTCACTATCCCTTGGGGTGGAAAATCTTAAGAGCGATCAGAATGAAACTCCTGGGGTGTATAAATGGAATCAACCACTATTTAGCGGAATTCCATGACAAGTAATAACTACGAAATCTGCGAAATAATAATATTAAGTTATATGTAGATGCTCATACTGTAATGATACCACAGCAAGCTGTATATTGTTTTGCAGATTATGGCAAAGTAGTTTTGTGACTATTTATAGAGATTTCAATTATTTCTATACTTCACTGAAGTAGAACTTCGCTGTAGTCCACTGACCAAAGCAGGAGCTCACGTGCACTGAAGATCGGTGTGAAGTATCCTTTCACGTGAGTGTGTGTCTAAACTATGCGCATGACGTTGCGCAGATCACTCAATTAGGCACCAGGACACTCGTTTAGACATTTTAGCAGTTTTGAGTGCAATTCATATCGGATGTGTTTCTCAAATAAACATTAGTAATGCATGAGTGTAATTGTTCGAAATACGTGATTTTCGTTCCGTTTGCTCGACCGTATTCTGCGTGAGTTCGGCCTAGTTTATAGCTACAGTTTGTTTTTCTTCATTTGTCTTATTTACCAGACAAATATGGCGTACCACATACGAGACTTAGAGATGAAAAATAACGTTCGAAAATCGTGACTTTCATTCCGGGTATCGCTACCAAATAAGAAGAGTAAAGAAAACAGACTATAATGTAGACGCGTTTCCTATGGTGACTGAGAGCAGGATTTCCTTGTCCTCGCTCATTGCTTTCCCCACTTCCTATTGGCTTTCGTCTTTTATTCCTTTTTGAGCTGCCTTTTGTGGCTCCTCTGGTGTTACAAATGTTCATGAGCGGTGATCATTTAACATCAGGTGTCATGGCTGCTTGTTTGCCAGATACTTTTTATAAAAAAAAGCTATAGCTCTCATCTTCCCTTACAGTGATGAAGACTTTTTTTATCCTAGACGACCTTAAAAAATGTTCTTTTTTATCCCGAAGTAACAGTACTTTTTTGTATGGAAAATTTCTTTTCTATGAAAAATTGTAGGAAATACGAATTAAATTTAACTATACGAAAAAATGCAATTTAATTTAATATATTTTAGTACATGTGTCATGTTTTGTTCGCAGGCCACTAGATTGCAGCAACGGTTTAATGTATAAAAGAATCGCCGAACGCGTGAAACAGAGTTGACTTTTTTATAAGATTCATATTGAGTCTTTGACTGTTCGATTATTTTCGTATTACTTATAAAGAATAAGTATTGTGTCATTTTTATTTTTAGTGAATAACGAATAGGCACAATTATATTAATTAATAATTATAAATAGAAGTATCTAATTATTTTTAATTTTAGTTTCGTCTGGTACGTTACTTTATATAAGAAAAATATTGACATTTCGACTATTTTACTCAGCGTTTTTACTCCAAAATTTGTCTAAATTTTTATAAAACTTTACATAACTACTAAATTTTGTGTACAACTCTTTCCTTCTAGAAAATTCTTTCTTTTTGTGTTCGTATCTTTACAATTATGTAGTCTTCTTAATAGTTAAGTTTATCTAATAATTTTAAAAGTTGTGGTAGTTTTGAGAAATTTTCCTATATTTTTAGTATTTATTATCGTATTAAAATTCTAATACAATTGTTTTTTTATGTGAATTCGTATGACATGTTCAAAAAATCTCATTCCATATTTTATGATAGGAAGCAAATGAAATATTTAGTTGTCAATTACTATCGAGGTAGTCGGAGATGAAATAAAAATAATTATTGCATTAGTACATTTGTTATTATGTATTGTCGTTTTTAATGTTTTCAAATAACAAACAATGTCTCAATTGTTAATGTAATTTGTAAATAAATGATAATTTTATAAGGATACATTGTTTTATTTTTTTAATTCCATTATAATGTGCTTGACTCTATTTAAATCGTAATAAATTGATTTAACCCTTCGATGCATGATGTATCAAAAATGCAACAATTATTCAAAGCCTACTGTCAACTATAAGTTTTACTAAACGTCTAACTTAGCTGTATTTATATTTTACATGTCCTGTAATACAATAATACAAACTGATTTTTTTACTTTTCCATAAATCTACTGGTTAATTTGTTTACATAAATTGTTTTTTATCCTGATGAAATAAAAAAAAAATCATGCATTTAAGGATTAAAATATAAACATTGAATGATATATTGATAAATACATCAATGGAAACATCTAGTACTTTTTATTTTCATGTTTGTAAGTTTCAGTTTTTTTATTTTATAAAATTTAGATATCAAATTTACTAAAACAATTGTTCGATGTAAGATGAAGAAATAAAATACTACAGGCTAGTAATAAAATCGTTTATTAGAAATATTTGACATACGTATTACATTCCTTAATTTACATGGATTTAATAAAAACTCCCTAAGTATCGTGTTACAATTATTTATTGGACTTATATAGGTCATTTTTTAACTGGGCGTGGGTAGGCCCAATCCGAAACTACAAAGTATACGTAGTGAAAAACTTAAAGAAGCCTCGGTGATTTTGATGAAAACTAAAACTGCATCATTGGTTTAGTAGTAAGGTGAAATTAATGTATGAATTTAATAGCATTTGTAAAAAGCGTTTTCCTTTAGATTGCTGTATACTATTAGTTCCCAGATGTTGATTCTTATAAGGAACACTATCAAATGGTGCAATAATATGTGGTTTTATTTTCAAAATTAATTTACCTGACTAGGAAACGAAATTCTTAAAAAATCGGCTACGAGGGAAAGTAGTAGTTAAAGGACCCTTTAAGTATTTTTCGCGATTTCTTACAGTTTCGGATTATTATCACCATGCCGAGTTAACAAATTTCCCCAATATATCCAATGAAAATATTTCTTACTTTTTTTAAATAACAGGTAAATTAATATGGCATTTTTCTTCAGAGATTCATATTATATTATTTACAATAAAATTTATAAATACAAAAATAGTTACCCATTAAAAACATCAAGTATTGAGTTAGTATTTTACTTTAAAATATTAATTCTTGTTTTTCAGTTATTTGTATAAATGAAAGCTTAAATTTAATTAAAAGTTATTGGAAGCGCATAATTATTGTCCGTGGGATGAATAAATAATTATAAAATGGTAAATCGTGTTGACTAAACACCAATATCTGAATTAATGCTTAATTAACTAATATAATATAATTGCATTGTAAATTAACGGATTTTTTTACATAAAAATCCCAAAAAAATTGTCCCTTTCAAGAACGAAAACCTCTAGGTTTTATATTATATAACTTAATTAGTAAAGCTGTTCTAAAAATTTCTTTATTATCTTTACCAAACTGTCAATCTTAAAATGTGACAGCGCGATTTCCCGCCAAAGTTGTTTGTGTAAAACATCAGTACCTGCTCAATTTACTTTCTCTGTCTGAATATCCTTTAGCACTTTCCCGATCGGAATATTTTCCATTATACTTATTGTATCTATCGTGTCCGTTCTGTCTGTACGGTTTCTCACTAGCGCTGTAGTGTATTTCCGAAGGACCAATAGTCTTAGACCAGTGATGTGTCCAGTAGAAGTCGTCGGGATAGCGAGGGTATGGGTTCTCGCGACAAAGCACGACGCAGTATATGAGGCTGCCTACGAGTGTGATGAATCCGAATATAAGGAAGACTATACCCAGGATCCTGGAAAAGAATAACAAGTAACATTAGAATGATTTTATTTCCAATAATATAGTCAGAGGGATAATTCCGCCCGTCGGGTTAAACTGTCTCAATTACGGTCGCTGCAGTATAGTAACAGATTTGATATTTGTATATTCAGAGTTGTGAGATATATTAGTCATGATTAGATTATAGTTGTATTACCCAATATATGGAATTAGACCCCCTGACTATGATAAGTTTCCACTTTTTTACACTGTAACGCTCAAATTCAAGTCGCAAATTTAAGCCGTTTCAAGATTTTTTATCTTTATTTGAAATTGATTCTGAAACCGCGAGGCGTAATTCAATAATGAAAGAGACATACTCTATGTCAAATATAAAAAATAATAGTATAATTTCCCATCGGTTTTCAATTATAAGATAAAAACAATATTTTGACTATTTTGTCTTTAAAGAAAGTCGAGATTATTTAATATTTTAAACCAATAATAAAGACATACAGAATACATTAATAATAGCCGTTATTATTATTTTTTTGTGTTTCGCGGCGCGCTGAGGTCGCGTGGGAATCATTTTGAAATCAAAAACGTTCGAACGAATGTCATATTGTTGTCGCAAATTGCGTTTACCGTTGAACGCGAACTATTTTAAAATGTAAATTGATTTTTAATGTTCTGAAGAGAATGATCGAGCTAAGACCATTGTTGGGATGAGATGTATGGATGTAAACCGCATTATGATCTGGTTTTCGAAACAGTTTACCCACTTTTGTAACGTGGGAACGCATTATTGATAAATTCTTTAATGTTTTTTATACGATTTTCTTAGTTCTGAATGTGTCGAGCTCGGATTGGATTTATGAGTGCGATGCAGTATCGTTTTCATAGAACTCTTCTGTGACCGTCGAGTAAAATAGAGCATAAATTGTATTATATGAGATACCCTGTCTCCTGCGGTTTAAGTTGCGTTTATCGTACTCCTATGGCTCCTAACTTTGTGTTATATTATAGGTATTATTTCTCGGTCTTATTGCCTCCACGGGTGATAGGAGGGCTGCCGCATTTTTCGCTCAAAGTATCAGAATAGCGATTCAAAGGGAAACGATACTAGCATTCTTGCCACCGTTCCGCGCGGACATGATTAATACAGTATTTTTTACGATTTGCATGATTAATACAGTCATTTTTGTATATATTATATTTAAATTTTATTTTTTGTAAAAAAATAATCTAATTGTCTAACCAAATAATATATCGAATTGCTAGGTCTCGAAATATATGTATATAACTATAGGATAGATTTAGCTCAAGAAATCTTACCAAACGAATAGCGGCTCGAAGAATTGCAGCACTATGACGAAGCCCAGCGTGACGAGGATGAGGCCGAGGTTGAGAAGCAGCATGAGGCAGCACATTCCCTTCACGTTCGGGCAGAAAGGGTTCGGAGCCGCCATGGCGTCCACCTTCACCCCCGCCTGTTGATATGCAGTAAAGTAAAGTAACAACAGTCTGTAAACGTCCTTTTCTATTGAGGAGAAGGTTTTGCAGCCTAATCCACCATGATGCTTCGTGGTTGGTGGTGATATGCAGATTTGGATTTCGCTTAATCCACTTTTTATTAGATTTATGTGTTTGATCTGTATGTGTGTATGTCCATTTTAATGTACGCTTGTATCAGAATGATATAAGTAAGCTAGTTGTCCCAGCGTACTTGAGCGGATAAACCTATAAACTTACTTGGGTTTAACAGATCCTCGATAATTATTAATCATCCAACTCAACAACAAAATATACTTTATTCAAATAATTTATTGAAAGCTTTTTCGAATCGTCAATTCACAAATTTGTTATGTTGTTTTATTGTTCCACGTGAAGCTAACACCATTTTACTTGTCATGATCTGCTAAGTAGTAAGAGAAGCTAGAAGAAGCATTTATTTGAAACAATTTGAATTAATAATTTTTAGGCATACCTTTCTGGAAACTTTGGAGCGATGTGTAGAAGCAACAGATGGCGCCACTGCGCTTCTGTAGGAGTAGACACTACGCGGTGCTCTTGACTGTCGGCTGTGAATTAATTACACAGTTTATTTTTATTATTTCAATAATTTTTAATAGTTTATACGTATTACAAAAAACCAAGTGCTACAAAGAATAAATGCTACGGGAAAAATTATATTTCTGTATTTTTATGGCTTAGGTTACATAATATTTTAATATTATTAAAAGCGCAATCAAATTTTTTATCACAGGGTCGAAAGTAGAACATCAAAAAGCGATCAAAATGCGTTTATTATTGTGCAACTAGAAAGTTAAAAATCATTCGTTTTTTAGATGAGATATATTGTTTCCAAATATCAATTCAATCCTCGAAAAACTAATAACTGTTTTACATTTGTTCTTGTTGCTACATTTTTTTATATAAATGTGTTAGACTTAAATTGCTACCAGTGCTATTGAAATGACGAAATGAAAACAACGAACTGGGCTAATGATTCCACGTCGCAACATCGATAATGACGGGTTAAGTTATTAAGCCTTTAAATCGATACCAATGAAGAAATTTAAATTATATAAATATATAAACATCACGATTTCTTATTACATATTATATATCATCGCTATTTTGTAACGTCCATGAGTAACTGCGATCATTTAGCTTTTTTTTTAAAGTTTTATCTTATTAGCTCGTATAATGTAATTTATTGTTAATCATTTAAATACTGAATATTTAAAATAATGTAATTTTGATTCGTATTGCGACAATAACCAAAATTTTTGTCCGTTACGATTACAATATTTTGATTTTTTTTATAGATTATAGAAATCTGTCAAGTGTTAGATTTTGTATATAAAAAATAACTCTAAATTATTACCCTTGTACTATTGCACTTTCGGTATTTGAGATTAATTTTTGTTTCAATTTATTTCAATAATGTTTTCCAATTGAAGTCTAAACTAAGGCTTGCCAGATAGCCAGGAAATTCGGGAATATCTCGACAATTTTCGTCGTCCGGTTGTCAGTAATTAGCCTTTGTTGTTTTAGATGCCGATAAATAGCTTACTTTTTATATATTTTTAACGATTTGTAAATAGTAAATTTTATATCCCAATTTTTATTTGTACACATAATTTATGTAATTTTCTACAATCCCTTTGGTTTACTACGTCACCCTAGACTTGTCCACAAAATAATAAACCTGTATTTGGCAACCCTAGTTGAATCACGCACTCGGAGCACTGCTCCTATTTCTTCCTCCTGATTCCGCTGCTGCCATTGTTCTTATTACCTACTTTAATCCAAACTTGCCAGGTTGGTAATATTATTATATTTACAAAAAGCAATTGCCACCTTCCCAACCTTTATTATGGTTGATCTAGAAACACTAGATTAGAATAATTTTCCTCGCAGATGATTACTATTAGACGTGGTTCCGTGGTTGAGATTCGATCAATCAATCGATTTCTAGACAATGATATTTATCAGATATTTGTGATAACAATCTAAACCATGCGTACAAAAACTTAATGCGATCTCAAAGGAATGTTGTATCGAGGACACACAGACAGACATTAATAATAAACTTGGGTTTGTATTAAAATATATTTGTACTACAGCAGTTGAATTTTTTATTGTTTAGAATTTTGGAATAGTTTCATGCTAGAACCAGAAAAAGTTATCTATTTATGGTAATTTAGGATAGCGTATTGGTTTCTGAAACTGGCTGTTGTGTTAAATATTGCAGATTCGACCCCCTCCCATGATCGTTGACCTATATATATAGATTATATACATATTGTTTACTAAAACAATAGCTAGCCTAGCAGCCTAACTTGCTGACGACTTCCTATTTCCTTATCACATTTGTGGTTCCTCTGGTGGAGCAAATATCCATAGACAGCCGTAATCACTTATCATCTGGTGCCCCTCATGCTTACTAATATATAAAAATATATATTTGACATAGTCTGGGTATTTTCATTTTATGTTTACGAATCAGATCTCATCCTTTTGGGGCCGTTGAGTGCGAAACGTGTATATAATATTTATTTGTCTTTTTCTTACCAATACACTAACAATTAACAAATTGGTATGTAAATATAATAACAACAAAGAACGATAAACCGTATATTATAAATTATATTCGCTAATAAACAAATGTTATTTGACCATCGAATGATGTTACTAATCGAGTCACGATTCCGAACGATTAGTTCCGAGCCAAGGTCGAATCGAGATGTCACGATCGTGTGACATAACGTTATTCAATGTTTAACGGTTTGGCGGTCAGTTTATGAGGCAGGTGTTAATATTGCTGACCATCGGCCAATTATTACGTTACTTACACATAAGTTAAGAGTCGTGATATCGTTCATATTAGAATCAAATACGCGAGATAAATTCAAAATGGTACAGACATACTCAAGAGTTTCATGGATGCATAACTAGAAAGTACATAGTAAGATATTTACGAATAAATGGTCATAAATGTCAACCTCGATCACAATAAATTGTTCAAATTTATCGAGACGTTTAGTCTAGAGTTTTTATAGAAATAGAAACATACTCTCGAAATACATTACACTTCTTTTCGGTAGTCGAACACAATGGAAGACTTAAAAGAAAATACAAACACAACGAACAAAAAGTACTCAATTCCAACTTGGCTCTATACTTATATAAAGCTTTATCCTTACCAAGGCCATTAAGGTATTTCTTATTTGTATTCTTCACAATACTTCATATAAAAACAGGCCTTTTCAAGCGATTAACTCAAGAATGTCAACAACGTCCATTAGAAAACAAACATACAAAAAGTTAACATCTTGATAGATTTGTTGATTGGTCCCTTTGTGTGGGGTGGACTGTCCACAGAGTATAAAGAGAAAGTTCGATATAATTAGAAAAAAAATCACTGACGATAACGAAAATCCTTAGTCATCCGAAGGTATAAATGTTTACAAATAAGATGTCAAGACGTGGACAAAGAGTCTCTATAAAGATGTTTCATAAAAAATATACGTTCGGAACACAAGTGATTCGAGGATTAAATACGACTTGGATGTCACGATTGAAGCCTGTTAACGAATTCTTTCATCCTTAACTCTTTTTATGGCTTTGTCTTGTCTAAAAATTATTATGCCCTCTAAGGGCCAAAACACGTGACGTGTCCCCGTGACTCGTTTCGACGCCGTGAAAAATACGACGTCTCGTTAATCAAATATACGAAGAAGGCGATCGTAAAAAGTCACGATGCTACGCTACGTCGTGATTTTATACGATGTACGTCGTAGATTTATACTTCGCGACAATGTAAGTTTTCACGGCAAAATGAGCCACGGCACGACGTCAAAACGTGATTATGTGTTTAAGTTACGGCAACTTAGGTTTAAAATGATAGTTAATAACAATAACAAAAACTTATTGGTATTTATTAACTTATTGGATTGGTAACATGAAAATAGGAATAACATAAATAGGCGGTTACAATAATTACGAAATACGCAGAATTTTATTTCAAAAACGACATAATATATAGACGTAAAGAAACAAACGTGGTTACTGCCTAATTAGCCCCCATTCTTGCTGTTTTGTTGCTTTTGGTTTAAATAACTAAGGGTCTTTTAATGATAATGCCATGTTTCTCCGTCTGAATTAACATGGACATGTTGACAATAAAATGATTCAATCCTGTTTTACAACAACAAATTTTCTGGCTAATGAGTGAACTAAAGCCTAGTCAGGCGAAGATCGTAGTAAATCATCCGTAGGTATTTTTAAATTATTAACCCTTTCAAATGAAGTGCTTCAATGTGAAACAATTACACGTACACATTAAAGGTAATTTTAAAATATATGACCATGAATGCAATTAGGGACGAAAAAGTCAAGTGTCGGTCTCTCACAAAGAATTATTGTGTCGTCGCGTCACATTGAAATGAAAAAAAGTCAACTGAGTTTTTCTGGCAGTCAAAATTACTTAATGGAAGCTCTACCGTCATGCTTTGACATCAAGGACGTGAATAGAAAGTAAAAAAAGACGCAATTATGGAAATACATGTTGGAAAAATCATCGTGTAATGATTTATGATGACATTTTTATATAAGTTTTTTTTTTTCAAAATATTCGTGTTGCTCGGTTGAAATCTAAGTGAATAAAATGAGTTGCGGTTGTCATTAAAGAAGGTTTAATAAAACAGTTTTACATTAATAATATTTGCTTTCTTCGTAAAGTTATACCGCGTTTTATTAACATTATCAATGAAAGAAAAAACAAAATAGAATGTTTCAATAACAAAAATATATCACGATTTCTCTGCCTTTGACGATATTTGTATACTACATTTCGCTACAATCGGGCCAAGTGTTAAATATGCAAATGTAACAGATTACTTTTTGATTCTATCACATTAAGTATGTAATTAATTACTATGGGTAAGCAAACGCAACAATCTACTAATTCCAGTTCTTTCGAAACTACTAAACCGATTTTGATAAAAACTTTATGGGACCAACATAAAATATCCAAAATCACTTAAGAATAGTTGGAGTTCTGAGGTAAAAAGCATGAAGAAAATGTTCTTCACATACACGCAATACGTTTAATAAACCGATTCCTTTTTTGAAATTAGTTGATAAACGTCAAGTCGCTAACAAATATAACGCGAAAATCAGTGAAAATACCTAATAAGAGGTACATCTGCAGATTCAAGCTATAATACCGCATCTATCTGCGACACAATACAAGTACCGTTCGACCCAGATCCATGGTATCCCGATTAGCGATCCATTTGAGTTATAAATTGTATTACAGGGCACGGCAATAAATCTAACGTTCAACGTGTAACATTTTACGTTGTACGTTACTTTGTATTTACAAGAATCGAACAAATTTTGAGAGATGTACATTTTCGACTTTGTGAATATACGCGTGTGACGCTCTTAAGAAAAATTGTTCAAATTGTTTGTGTTATTTAGTACTTTTGTGTAAACTTATACTTGGGTCCTTGTTTTTTGTTTGTCCCTATACATGTATATATAATTCCATTAAAATACAATAATATTGATTTTAACTGATGTACAAATTTTGAACAACTAGAATTGGAATACATTAATTTAAATAAAAAATACACAAAATTTTAAAGTATAAAGTAATACATTTATACTTATACATTTTGACAAACAATTTCTTTTTTCAAAACTTTTTATTGAAATAATTCTAGATAATCCATTAACTCTAGATTCTCGTCGCTTTAGTTGATCGTTATTTGCTTAATTAGATAATTCTGTACTAAAGTGAGCAATTAGATTAATGATACGTTTTTGTTAGAGTTTGAGATGACCAAATTAACCACGCATTAATTAGTCTTCTGAATTTTTATTTTAAAGAATTAATGGAACCGATATACTCGTGATTTAGAGAGTTACCTAGCAACGGATTGTTGACGTCAAGGAGCAGATAATAGCGGAGACGGGGTACACAAAGGATCCCAAAAAATATTATGCGCGCTTCTGAGTCATTTAATAGATTGATAAGTGGATTTATTTTACTCCGGAAATATAAAAAAAAAATTTAATCTACTTGTGATTTTTTATCATTTGATAAATCTTTTAAGACAATATTTTCAGAGTTATATTTCGTTCTTTAAAATTTCTGCATAAAAACTAACCAAGTTAAACATACCTCTAGTGTAGTCTAATATGCAATATCTTAGCTACAAATAGCATAATAGTGATATTACCCAGTGTTATCATGAACCCCGTTACTCCGACAATATAGGTAATCGAGTCGAACCCATGAGATGATAGGACCTGTATGTGGTGTGGATGAGCACCGTTGCACCGATTGCGCTCTCTATGGGTAATTTTCCATCAATCTTGGCGTTTAATGTAATGGTTTTGTTTAGTTGTTGGTGCAGACTGGCGTTTTAAAGCGTTTTTTTTTTGTTTTTCAAATGAACGTGTAAGAATTAATTTATATATGGTGAAGTGATATTTAAAAGTAAATTAGACTTGTCTTTATATGTATGTCGTTAAATTATCAATAGCTAAGTTGAAAGACTGCTCGTTATAAATATAAAAACTGTTGAATTAGACCTTTTTAATAGTAAAAGAAATTTCACTTTAAAACTTAATAAAAATAAGAGACTGATATTAAGTAGAATCTAAAATTGATTATCAATATTATTTAATGGTTTCCTTATTATGACAAAATTAAATTTTAGTCTGTTTATAAACCTTCAGTATAATATTAATAAACGTTCGACTACTGAAATGTTTTCAACGTTTTCAAGTATAAGCAAATAATACATTTCCTTATAAATTAAACGCTCATCTGCGTTGAACGTTTGATGAGAATATTTCCATAACTCGACACGTTACGTGATCCGCCGGCTCGAATTAGAGGAATTGTTGAAGGATGCGGGACTGAGATAACATAGCGGTGAGAGCATACGATTTCCATTAAAACGGTTTATCATTAATTTATTCAACGATAATTTTATACATTTCTAAAAAACTAACCTTATAAGATAAAATATGCAGCAAAATACAATCGTAGTTTAATGATCATACCTAAATACTCTAATATTAAAAATGGGATCGAGTGATTGATTTTAAAAACTAAAAAAATCCATCATACTATATAAACGGATATCAACTTCATTATATTTTAACCGGCTTCGAAAATTTAGGTGGTTCTATATTCATCTGTATGTTTCATCGAATTTTCCGCCGTTTGTGGACCGATTTTGTTCTTAAGGGCTGCGCACGTAAAAGATTTTACTTGGCGCCAACTTCGAGTGTTTTACTTGGCAGCGACTTAAAAATTTTGTAGAAAGTATTTATTTTTTGCTTTTTTTACTTTTTTAGTTTTCGAGGTCCGTTTACTTTTTTCAAGGTTTTAATTTTTAAAGAGTATACTTTTTTCAGGTAAGTCCTATGGTTATTAAAAATCGGTTTGGTACTTTAGTTTGCAAATAATATATAGTAGTTATAAGATAAAACAAAATATCAGGGTACAATCGTATTTTGGCACACTAATTTCTCTTGCAAAGTAAATAATGCAAAAAACTAATTAATATTCATTAGTTTTACCTTTCTAGCGAAGTTTTTGTGACGTGTCTAACGCGATTGAGCACATCGATTTTTAATTGGTGTTTTTTTTAATTAATGTTATTTATATAATTTAAAAGTCTAACATTTGTTATAGTCAGTTAACAAATAACTGGTTTTAGGTTATCTCGGAAAGGTTAGATTAAATGCACTATTGTTTTATTTTATTAAATTAATACACATAGAATTGATTAGCGTAGCAGTTAACGCAATTTTGGCATTTAAGGTTCTTGCTTATGATATCAATTAATTGAGACGAAACGATTATTTCTCGTGTTATATAGTGTATAAGTATTATGATGTTTATGTATCTTAATCTTTGTAAAGGCTGTTGAGTGTGAATCGTTTATTATTTCTCTTAGTTTGGTATGTATATATATTAAAAATATATGATTGTTTGTTCTAACAAACGCAATTTTGGTTAAAATTGGAAAAAAATTGAAATATTTTATAATTTTATTCACAAATACATTGATTTTTATCACAGCGGTAGAATTATGTAACAACTATTAATAGCAACTATGATCCATAATTAGTTTGTTGGTGAACGTTAATTACACTTGCAAAATATAGGAGAGACGTGTATTATGGTTTACCAATTTTGCTTTCTTTGGGACACTCAGCTTTCCTAGTAAAGTCAATAGCATTAAGATTTTTGGTTAATCTTACCTAATTTCAGAGGGCGGTCGGTAGGCTGCGCTGGTGACATAGACCTCTGAGCCGGAGTCCCGTGGAGAACCATTGGTGTGGTGCCGTCGACCATTCCTGTGTTCTCCGCCAGAGGGCGAGCGTGTTCGCTCGTCTATGGTCTAAAATTACGAATAGACAATTAGTCAATTAATGTTGTTTTATTGTTGTTTTTCTTAAAGATCTATTCTAATGATGAACCGTTACTGTACATATTATAAAGTGTTCCGTTACAAAAGAGCATAAGTAAACGTCACCACATTCATTCAATAAGTTCGTATTTTAAACGAAAGTGTTGCTTTAAGAAAAAACATCAATCAATTTAAAAGATGATGTCGTATTTCAGTATAAAAAAATTTCAAAACTCTACTAAAAATCACTTTATTCATTATTGAGATTAATCAATTAAAAATTAACGATCTATAATGAGCCAACACTCTGAATATTTAGTGTACGAAACTTTTGACATCAATCAAACAAGTTAGCAATTTAGAAAACTTTCTTTTAAGAATTATGCCAAAAATATTAAATTAATAACGTGAATTAATTTCGAAAGCGACTCGATTCGTAATAGGACGGATTGTAACCGCTTCATTTGCAATAAACTTTGTTACGACTCGGAATAGAGGCGATCGAACAACAATACAAATATCGGCGTGTTAGCTTACGCTGATTTTCCGTATGGTACATGTTATAAGCGCCGCTGAGCGGGAGCAATTTTCATGATACAATAGCACCCAGGGCCGTCTTTAACCTTTTGAGGGCCCTGGGCACATTAGAATAGCGGGGTGACTATGATTTTGGCAGATAATTTTATTAAAATAGGTATAAAGAGAAAGTAGGCAAAATTCTAGATTTATTTAGTTGTTAATTTTATTTATTTACTGCAACATTAAATAATTCAATAAGTAGATATAACATTCACAGAAAATCTACATTGATGAAAAGGTATTTTAAGAGAGGCATAATTATTAATCACTTGTTCATAATTTCCCATCAATCGCGGGGCACTGGGCAGTTGCCCAGAGTGCCCAGTGGAAGAGAGGGGCCTGATAGTACCGTTTGGTAAGGTGAGTGAGAGGTGAGAGGGCCTGAAGCCTACCTTCCCTGCTTCCTAAAATCCCTACTTTTATATCTTACCGGCAACGCATTTATGGTTTCTTTCGCGCTAAAAATAATCATGAGCGATGGTGATAATTTAACATCATGCAACCGCCGGTTCGTTTGCATTTTAGTTCTTAAAAATATTTTTTGCATAAGGAAATCGGTGGCTATGGAAGGACTTTATGGGTTATTTTGCTAGGGGTGTGGATTCTTGTAATCATTTACGCCGAGAGGAATTGTACTTTATATATTATATTGCAATTACACTCGCAATATATCTATTTAAAAATTACAATATATTCGATATTATTAGCTAACGTTTATTTTTTTTTTCTATTAATTTTCCTAAGAAATCAAATCGCTTACGGTTATCGCTTAATTCGTTATTGAATCGTCAATGTGTCGATATGAGCCAGGCATTCCAGCTGTGTTATGTGTTTTCATGCCATTTTAATCGATTTCAAATGCGTTTGATGTGTGGCCGAAATAAATCCGCCTGTTTAAATGTTTGTACGGTTTTGCGTCGTTTACTATTTCCTTTGTTATTTCCTTTGTTGCTTAGAGTTCGATGGCATTATTGCCAAAATATTGTTATGTTCTATTCTTGTATTTTTTATTTAAGATAATTATTTAGTGTATATGGGATATCTCAATATTTGTAAATAAAATTTAATAATATGATATCTATACTAATATTATAAACAGCTAAAGTTTGTTTATAAGTTTCTATGTAGAGGGTAATCTCTGAAACTATTCAATCCAATTTAAAAATTTATTTTCTTATCTTTATCTAGCAAAGATAGTAAATTTATTGAGGAAGCTTATAGGGTATTTTACATTATGCTATGACACATAGAAGCGAAGCAAAAACTATAAGCGCGAATGAAATCGCAATGGGCGGCTAGAAATTAGTAAATAACTATACAATTCGATACTTCTTTAAAGTTGACAAGAATTTCACATTAAATTGTTTAATCAATTGTTTTTAAAATCAAACATTATTTAAAGAACGTTAGTAGATATTTTATAAGAGGCCTTGATTTGTATTTATACTGCTATAGCCATGACAGTATTTACAAACACAAAGGGAGACGCAGATGGAGTTAATTTAATTATATGAACGAGCTACGGACGTATGGATTTATGTGAAGGAAATGAGCCTGCGTCAATGCTCGAGAACGTAAATGGTACTATGTCAAACCGACAGTACTGTGTAGGATTATTGTTATATGAAACAGATTTATATTGTACCAGTCACAAGCGATAGTCTCATTAGTGTAAAATAAGATCTAGCTAGCAATGATAAATTAAAATGTAAGTATAATTGGCAGATAAGCAATAAAGTGTCAACCCACATTAAGAAAAATTCTGAGATATTGATTTATTCTGATAATGGGTCGCGTATTTAACAAGATTCCAAAATCTTTCAAGTCATCTAAATGGAATAAGCGGAAAGAAGTTTCTTAATTTAATGAATTTACATATTTTGCAATATACAGTAACGTCATATATTTAAAAAGTTATTACTAGGTAAAAAAAAATTATACTATCCGTTTCTAATTTATTTTACCTTTTATCAAATTATATTGAATAGAAAAGATGGATATATACTTCTTAAAACATATTAAATCAGAATAGGTTTGACATCATTAGACGCTATTTTCTCAAAATGAAGTTCGTATGGCTTCACATAGTATTGCTTATCAGCGTCCAATTAGCGTGTTTCGAACAGGCGGGACACCCGATGTCATTACCGCTCATGGATGTTTCAGAACCAGAGGAGCCACTAATGCGTTGCAAGCTTTAAAAGGAATATGGGATGAAAATAAAAAAGAAATTAAGGAAAGGAATGAGGAATGTACGAAAAGCAGCTATATAAGCTATTTCACGCCGATCTTCTAATAGAGTGAGATGTTTCCGCGGTCGAGCTAGCCCATATGCGAGCTGTAGACAGTGAGCTATAGCTAGGCTAGGCTTTCCACATGAATATTTCACACTGAGGAATATATATATATATATATTCCTCAGTGTGAAATAATAGTATCCCGTTTTATATTTTACATTTCATTACTATCTCCCAGAAGTATGTGTATTAAGTTTTAAGTTGATACGACCACGGAATAAGATTTTCCACTTCTTTTCACCCTCTTAGGGGTTAATAATCAAAAAACCCTTCCTTAGTTGATGCCTACAACCTAAAAGCCACCTACTGGTGAAATTTCCCCCAACAGTTTAGGCTCTGCGTTGATGAATCAGCCAGGACAAGTGATTTTATATGTTTAGATTATATTACTACCTTCACGTTTTTGAAATAGAAGTTTAAGTGTAGATTCCAAGGCTAGGCGTGCGTAATATTTCTTAGTAATTGATTTTAATTACCAACGTTTATTCTGAATTATTTTTTTATATTTTCGTTCGTGCCACGTGTACACGCACGTTAACGTGTTACTTACGTACTTTTAATAGTGTGTAAATTATTTATGTTTGTTTTATAGTCTTATTTTTTTCAGATTAAATTCACGTTTAGGCGAGAATTATACTTATAAATTTTATTCTCTTCTTTGATATAAAACAAGTCTGGTAACAGTTACGTAGGTAACCTCACGAAAGCTGTGAGTGTCAAAATTAGGCACTTAGAATCGATTATTTTAGGTGTAAAAGCAATGATTAAAATATATGCAAATCATTATACAAACTTATAAGTGTAATTCTTGCCTTACAATTGACGTTATAATTATCTAATTAAGCCAACCATTATAAATATTTTTTGTATGTACAATTTTGATTGATGTCTATGAGAATTTTTAATATATCGTTATAAATAATTATGAAACACGAATCTAAGTCATTTTTCAGCAATATGCAATGTTTTTAGAACTTTTAATTTATTGTCTCTGTTTTATTGAATTGAATATAGTTTTTTGTAAAAAAATCAATCGATTTGAATTGACATTTTCATTAAATTCGCAGTAGGTACTTCCATATTACAATTTAATTTAAAATAATTATTGTAAATTGTCTCTTTACATTTACAATACATTTCATATCCTAAATCTTTTGTCACTCTTGTAATAAGTAATACGTACGATTACTTACCGTATACTCAGAAAGCGTCCTTTCCGAGGGCGCTCGATGACTGTCATTTTCATCCCTCGACGAACGATGTAAATAAGCCCCTGATGAGGGCGAATCAACCCCCGACCTATGGGTCGCGACGTAGTGGTTGTTCTTAACTTTATTCGCCATTTTGATTCAGTCACAAACACATTTTCGTATTCAATTTCGCGCCAATAATCGCGTCATTCTTTTTTTTTTATTATGATTATGTCGTTCACTATTCAGCCCAATCTCACGTCATATTTTTCGATTCCACCATAAATTTTGTAGGTCGACCTGCAACAAAGGAGTGGATTGTATAGTATTATTGACCTTTTATGATAACCTTGAGTAAGTAATTTGCGGTTTGGTAGCGATATTGACCTATACCGCCCATATTTTGATAGGAATTCGATTGCAGATTGTTTTTGTAATAATGGCTAAGAAAGATTACCGGTTCACACGTTTTTGTTCGTGTTGATAAATATCAATAGGAAAATGAGTACATTCAGTGTTGAGTTAGTTAATACATTTTTAAAGGTACTTAATATGTTAATTTTTATTACATCTATTCTTATTGCAATAATAATATCGAAAAGAATCAGACTGAGATATTTATTGAAAATTAATCTTTTAACAGATTGATATTGATAAAATCGTTTTTATTATAAAGTAATTAAAAAAAGTTTATAATCAATAAACGATTATCGATAACAATTGCAACTCCAATTGGACTGTCCTTAAAACCCAGTGATCGAATAATGGACCGACATCGTTGTTGTTATCGAGTGACCCATTAAAAGATAATATGCAATTTTGTATCGAATCATCCTGATCGTGAACGAGTTCACTCTCACTGGACATTCTCCAACACGATGCTCTATCAAGTTTAGCGATAGGGCTGCCAACTTTAAATGTTTTTTTATTTTTAAATTTAGAAAGTAAAATTTAAAAATAAATATGATTACGTTTTTTTGCATAATTTATTTTTTTTAATCTCTCTGGTTAGCTGTCATAACATTAAAATTCCAAATTTAAACTATATTGCAAAAATAGTTAACATAATACAATTTTAAATAATTGTAAATGAATGTTAATAAAAAAAATAGCTATATTATATTTTTAATGGCAACACACTTACATACCTGTTTAATTGAGTTGTAAAGACTTATATACTAAAATTTATATAACAATAAATATTTTATTCAAAAGTAATTGAATTGAAACTATTGGTATATACTGAAACTATTATTATGCACGGTGAAATATTTGCCTTTTGTCTTAGTAAAGAAAAAAAGCGAAAAAGAGATAATACTAAACGAGACTACTACTTATTCCTTAAGTAAATTAATTTTGGTAGCCCTAATATAATTCCTTCTTAACCACTGATCAATTTCGATTCTGATTAATTAGATTCAGGTCAAGAAGTTAATACAAAAAGTTGACTGACACTCGAGGTTCGGTAATAATGTGAAGTTCTGTTTTTACGGCAGCCATGTGAAACTGTGTTAGAATGGATAATGATGAATAAATCTTTGTATTGAAGTGTTTTCAGATTTCGTATACTATGGAAAAATTCTAAGATAATAAAAGGGTATTTTTAATTCTTATGTAATAGGAGCCGTCGTAATCAATACTTACTATTTGTTAGCGATATGTCTTTGATGAGAGGTTTTGACATGAAGTATTTTACAGGAGTTTTTGGTATAACCTACGTATATGTTAGCACTGATTATGTTTAATACTCTCTAAGGAGGATAAAATTTGCACAGTAAATTGTAATATATCAATTGTAAAATAATTAAAATTTTTGAGAGTTTTTGAGAGACTAATTCATGGCAATTGATTTTTATACGTGGGAAATAAAATTTTGGAATTAAATAACTGTCTCCAAAAATAAATTTGTTATGCATTTGTGATTCTTACTAAGAAACAGTGAAAAAATGTTCTACCTTGTATTATAAAAAAATATTATTAAATTATGAAAAAAAGATAGGACGATGATGATGAATAGTAATTTAGTTAATAATATTATTATTATCTCATTTCGTAATGTAGAGTTTAAGGTATCGGTCACATAAATATCGGTCAAATATACACTGACAAAGAAGCTAGACAAAAAAAATTAACGCCATACATCGTAACACTGGCCGCTGGAATGCGCCAGTCAAAACCTTGCAATTTAAATGCACTTTCTACTGAAGAAATCGCTGTTTGCATACAATCGTATGTTAGTTTAATCTGTATGCGAGTCTAATTGATCAGGTGCTCGATGATTACATGAATAATGATGTGTTGTATCACCGGGATCGAGCTGGGAACTCAATTAGGTGTTTACAAGCGCTTTCAAATCATATTTGATGACTGTAATGGTGCGTCCATATACCATGTTATAAAACCTTATAAAAGAAAGTGCTAGCCTATTTAGATAAAGTATATTTATAGTTTGGGTTTAGATGAGATATCGTTTTTAATAAAACATATTATCGAATTCCATAAGAGGAAGTCGAAGGAAGTTTGGGTGTCTAAATTTATCATCTGTATTAATATTATAAAGCTGTAAACTTTGTTTGTGTGTAGGGAGTCATCTCTGAAATCACTGATCCGATTAAAATAAAAAACTTTTTGCATTGGATTGCCCGTTTATTAATGAAGATTATAAGCTATATTACACCACGCTACGGCTCATAGGTGCAAAGCAGTAACCATAAACGCGAGTGAAACCGCGAGGGACAGCTAGTAGAGTATATAAACAGAATCGAGATTTAAAACGTCGATTACAGTTACGCAATCATTCGAATTATAATACCGATTGTATCGAATAACCTGCCAAATTACTCGTAATATTTCGATAGTGTTTTTGTAATATGATTTATCTTACTGTACCATCGGGTTGGAAATAGCACGCAGGTCTTGTTGTTCTGACAAAACACAGATATAATCTATGCGCACTTGTACTTAAAAAAAAAAGCTCTTTGAATGTATTATTATATAGCAACCAATATTTTCTTTCAATTCAATTTAATTCTTTTGTTTATGGCTTTTAAAATAAATATTTAGCTGTGCGCTACGGTTTTACCTACATTAAATGACATACTGGTGATACAGTTAAGACGTTTAAATATTTATAATTCATTACTATACGGTCGGATATTTATATACATATATGTTATATGACAATATCCGGGCCGTCATTTGAACGGCGTTATATAGTAAAGAGGCTCGACTGTTAACTTGACGGCTTATTAAGCCTGCGACATATATTTAGTCTTTTACAACTTTTTTTTTGACAGACACGTTGGCGCAATGGTTAATGCAACTGACTAAAGCGCTAACGGTCGTGGGTTCGATCCCCACTCACGGCAAACGTGTGTATTGACCATACAGATGTTTGTCGTGGTCTGGGTGTTTGTGTTAGTATTGTGAGTGTTTCCGGACCCCCGACACAAGGTCATGAGATCTTAATGGGGGCCGTTGAGTGTGATGCGTTTATTTATTTATTTATTTTATTGATCTACTGCTCCAAGTTGCGAACCCACAAACGTATTATTTGGAATAAATTGACGAGGTAGTTTATATCTCTATATTTAAATAACACTCGTAATATATAATGTTTGGATATTCGTAAATGGAAACATTTGGAACTCCAATATTTGTATTTAACGTCTCAGAGGAGAGTACGCTTTCTAAGTTTCTCAAACATGGTTTTATGAAGAGCAAGGGAATATATTACGTGAAAGTGTTCGTTTAACGGGAATTTATATTATATTACCGTCCATGTCGCGAAATGTACGACGCGAGTGAGACGTACTTTCTATTGATGTAGAGGAAAGGTACCTACGACTTAAAGCACTATTTGGTTTGTTTTACATAAAAAATAAAAATATAATTCGATAATAAGTATATTACGTTACTAAGGGCCAAAACACATAGCTATGTTAGTACAATGATAGGACTTTTAATTTAATGTGAAACAAAAAAAATCACAATGCAACGTCGCGTCATTTTTAATAACTCACGATATAGATTTTTATGACGCATCGTCGTAGCGTTTTACGATGTCGTCACGTGTCACGACGCGACGTCGTCGTAACGTTTTGTTCGACTAAAACAAAGTAACGTTATACAGTTACATTTTTTTTAAAATTTAATTTAGAAAAAATTAAAAAATGGAAAAATGTCCAATAAATGTCCAGCCCAGACTCTCTATGTAGGTAGTCTCATTTACTGTTGTGAGACGTATTAGACGATTTATCAAAATTTGTTTGATCTTAATATTATAATGTCTAGCCCCTTTCCATTCGGTAACCGGTATATTGTTAGTTTAAGTAAGATGTAAAAATATATTTGATTTACCGATTTAGAAAAATATAAAGCAATCAACTTTTAATATTTCTATGAACAAACTTGATTTAAAAAAAAGATTGATTGTAAATTGAGCAATGCATTAATTAAACGTTTTCTTAACTTCACAATCTCTCAATGACGTCTTACTCAACATCTATTAAGGGTTTTCGTAGGGTTGTCAGAGTATAAAAACTATTAAAGAGCAATATATGATAAGCACTTAATTTATTACTATATAATTAATTAAATGGCAATATTTATATAACTTACACCTATTGGGTTTTATATTCGTATTTCAATTAAATAGTTAAAAATATAGGTTAGAGAAGAAGTGTCAATGAGCGTAGATTATAATTCTATAACGTATAAAAAAAGAAATCGGGTTATTGAATGTATTGTTATCAGTTACCTAGTAAAAAGGATAAAAGAAAAAGAGGAACAGACTTTAAAAGCAAATTTATTTATTCTAGTTATTTTGATTTTTAAACCTAACAATATAAAAAAGGATTAACTAAACCGGTCCAGCCGTTCTCGAGTAATCGATGAACATACATTAAAAAAAGTCACCGACGAATATGAACCTCATCCTTTTTGGAAGTCCGCTAAGAAATGTCTTAATATGAAGTAAAGTAAATGACAACGAATAATCTGTATAATTGCTTAATAATCGAAGATCTTTTTTTAAAAATAATTTTAAAGCCGATCACTGATATTAAATGGACGCTGATAAGCAATACTGTGTCAAGCCACACGGACTTCATTTTGAGAAAATGGCGTCTAAACATGTCTAACGTGTTCTCAATCAATTTGTTTGAAGACTTATATATCCATATTTTGTTTTCTATTTTGATAAAAGGTATATTGAATTAAGAGCAGATTGGTATATAATGCGTTATCTAAAAATAAGTTTTTCGAGTACCTGAGATAATTGTATAAAGTGCGAAATATGGAAGCACTTGAAATTCAAAACATTAAGTTAAGTAACTTTTTTCGTACTTATTTAGTTTAGATGACTTTAATTATTTTGAATAATGTTAAATACGTAATGCATTATCAGAATACATCAATATCTGTAAATCTGACTTTTTGTGGGTTGACACATTATTGCTTATCAGCATCCAAATAATATATAGGTACATTGTTATGTAATAAAAATTAATTAATATTCTACTACGTGACAACCCTAAAGAAGTATAAAACAATGTGTATTGTATCTGCTCGCTAATCGGGTTTGATGGATGAACGATTTCGCTATAACGTATTAATTGCGTTATTTTAAAAGCGATAAATTATTATGGCGTTGCGATGTTTGGCACCTGACAGGAGACAGCGATCTCGCACAATAGCGATCAGATTCGTTTGTTGCGCAACTTAATGTATAAAGTTGATTTGAGACTGGTTCAAGGTTTTTTGTTTATCTATCCCGTGACTTTGCCTGTGTTTCGTTTAGGCCATTTTTTAAATCAATTTTCAAGATAGGAGAAGGAAGCTATGTCTATTCTCTGATTACTTGAAAACAGTTTGACCGATTTGATTGTCGTTATTTTCTTTGAAAGGGTGTACTCTCTCTTTAGTTTCATACAATTTTCATCAAAATCCGTTCAGTGGTTTCATTTTAAAATCTAAATATTGGAATAAGTATGCCGTCCAAGTGAACTATAATATGTGCTTTTGAAGTTTTTTTTTATTTGAGTAAAGTATTTAAAAAACTTAATGATTAAGTTCGGTTCTTATCGCGACCAAATTTTTTTAGATGTACAAACTCTTCAATTTTATAATATTAGCACAGATAAGGTTTCGTAACAGGAATTTTTTAATTACATTATGTAGTATCATTATACTATGTATGTCTGTATGTCATGCATTATTATGTTTTAGACACATATGTATAATATGTTAATTTAAAAGAGAAATTACATTATTACATATTGATTTAAGTAGATATTTAATTACAGGAATTTTAATTTACTTAAATTTCGAAATGTAATACAATAGTAATAGTACTTACGATTTTTTAAATACTTATTATCTAGTTACTCCTATTCATATACACATTTTTGAAATAACTTTGGTTGTAGGCGCTAAATATAGGTACTTAGTGTTTACAGTTGAAGTCAGTTTTTAGTGGCCACCCTGTCCTCTTCAGCCTACATTCTAGGTTTGAAATAACTTTGGTTGTAGGCGCTAAATATAGGTACTTAGTGTTCACAGTTGAAGTCAGTTTTTAGTGGCCACCCTGTCCTCTTCAGCCTACATTCTAGATTTGAAATAACCTTGGTTGTAGGCGCTAAATATAGGTACTTAGTGTTCACAGTTGAAGTCAGTTTTTAGTGGCCATCCTGTCCTCTTCAGCCTACATTCTAGACGATGTTGTTAAATAGCTAGGACAGTTGGAAAGTTTGTCTCTAAACGTTGAAACCTAGAAATAACGTATTCAACAGCCTATTGTTAGAATCACATAAATTCCTCTTAATGTATTTCGATGCAAGTGTTGGGAAAATAGCGTTTTTAAGAAACAGAAAGCCACAAATATACACACAATCACAACAACAAAGAACGCACGAGTAAAACTTTAAAAAATTGGTTATTATATGCAAATAAGTGGACACGTGAATTGTTTTTGCATTAAAAAAACTATAATTTAGTTTGCCGTATATCTTACTTTACTTCCCAGAAGTTGATCTTGATTCATAACACTATAAAATACTGCAATAATGCAGGTTCTTTTTTTTTATTCAAATTCATTCAGTTTGATTTCTGGCTGAGAATATTAACTTTTCAAAAAACTAAAAAAAAATCGAGACTTCTTTGAGTATTTTTCGACATTCTAAGGAGTTTCGTTGTTTTGGTTTTGTTATCTTACATCGAAAATAACATAATAATCATTTATTTTTCTTTTTAAGATGATACTTATAATATTCCCTAAGTATATTTTGAGGATTTAGTGAATCGTGCCTTGTATTAAGACGCTGAAATGCGTCGTGCATGTAGTTTAGAAGCTATGTCAGTAGGTACAGATGAACATACCAATATACACATGTTCCTAAAATCATTACCCTTTTCAGTAAAAAGGTACATGTTATCGCTTCAAGTCATATTGATGCAAGAAGCTTATATTTTCAAACGATCCATTGTTTTTCCATCTTATTGTTTTTGCGGCTTTTCATTGGAAACGAAAATGTTATTTGTTAAACAATTGTTTTTGTAACAAGTGGAAAGGTTTAATTAAATAGGTTTATGCCTGAGTACAGCCTTTTTTTTTAAATAAAAATCAATTGTATGCGGGGCCGGATTTAATCTTAGTGGCGCCCTGGGGCACAGTGAAAAATGGCGTTCTAGACCACTGAAAAAATGCTGCCCCTTTCCTAAATCATTATCTATGTCAATTTATTAGTAGAAAAAGCATTTTTAAGAATAAAGAAATAGGTTTAGTAGAGTTATCAATTTAATTGAAGATCTTTTTAAAAAATCTCTCACAGCTTGAATTTTTCCGGCTTAGAAATTTTGCCTGGCCACTGGCCCCTAATTCCCGTATAGCAAATACAACGCTGATCATATGGATGCTGATAAGCAATAATGTGTCAACCCACAAAAAGTCAAATTTGAAGATATTGATGTATTTTGATACTACGTCACCTATTTAACATTATCCAAAAAAAATAAAGACATCTAAACTAAATAAGTATGGGAAAAAGTTCCTTAACGCAATGTTTCGAAATTCAGGTGCGTTCCATATTTTGCAATTTATAAAATAATCTCAAATATTTAAAAACTTATTATTAGATAACACATAAAATAAATCGATCTGCTTTTGATTCTATATACATTTTATCAAAATAGAAAAGAAAATATGAATATATACATCTTCAAACAAATTTATCAAGAATAGGTTTGACACCTTTAGACGCCATTTTCTCAAAACGAAGTCCGTGTGACTTGACACCGTATTGCTTATCAGCGTCCATATATTACAGAAGATCATTGTGTAGTGGCTTATATTGCGTTTTGTTTGGTAAGTGAGAGAGCTTGAAGCCTAACCGCCTCTTCATTGCATTCCTTACTTCCTTTTACCATTTTTACTTTGTTCCCTTTAAGTTGACAACGTATTTGTGGCTCCTGTCATGCTCCAAATTTCTATGGGTAAAGGTGATCACTTTACATTAGGTGTCCCGCCATTGTCACCTATTTAAAAAAAACCATTTACGAAATTAGCGGTAACATAGACAAGCAAGCTCTTATTGCTTTATACAATGGTATTGTTAAGATTTCCTTTTCGAAATTGATGATAATTAAAGGTATCTTAATAGGGATGGCCTAAGCCCTAAGGGTTGTTTCTCATTACGACGACCGCGGTAAGGCAGGGCTCATTAAAACAACGCATATGCATGAATAATTCGACCACGCCTAGAATCTGTCAAGGTACCTGGTAGTTCTACATAGAAGATATTATATATTTTTATGGTTTCAGTGTAACTTAAAATATGTATTATACAAATACTTATTTTTATTATTATATAAAATATGTATAATATTTTTATTGTGTCCGAGGCAACTTTGGATCTCGACCTAACCATTTACGAAAAAGAATAAAAAATATATAGACTAGATTACTTTTTTTTTACTTTTAATATCGATTCTGCTAACGCATGTTATATTTAGGATTTTTATTATATATAAAATTTTTTTCTTAATATATTTATGGAAATCTGAATCTCTTCAGGGGAACTTGAAATATATTTAACTTGTCGATGTCTATAATTTAAAAAGCAAATTTTAGATGGTATATGTGCGACATTAAATAGCCTAGATTGAGTAGAAGTCTCAAACACAATCAATTGTGAAACATTACTGTATTTATATAGATGACATTACAAAAGATACATGACTTTTGTCTTTGAAATTGTACACAATCGCAAAGCCAAAACTTATACATTACACTCGCAAACACGTTTAGTTGTATGGAGAATAAGAATATTAAATCAAAAAAAAGAAAGATAATGAAATAAATATTATAGATTTAGTTGAAGCGAAAGTTAATACGTTATTTTTTAAGGTTCAGTGAGACAATTAGTAAAAAGTTTAGATGCTAAACCAATTTAGATGATATTAAATAAAAGTCTTTTTAATGAATTCCTTAAGGATTACCAAATATAATAAGTTTCCTAAACTATAACTCGAAGGTAGAAAAGTGATTAATTTTTTTTAAAACAAATATGTTGTTATGGATAAGGTGTAATCAACACAATTTTATTAAAATTAACATTTTTTAAGCTAAAGATATTGTGCGGATGTACCGTTAAAATAGTGCTTTTCTGGAATACCAGGATTTATAAAAAAAATTATGCTATCCTAACCTATATTGATTAAAGAATGAGGACATGTTCTGGAAAAACAGAACATTTGGTATACTCAAAATAACAAAGTCTAGGAAACAAACACTAAAATCTGACTCAACTGTGACCTTACGACACCACAGCAGTGGCATGCCTGAATTTAGCATTTTATAACCTAAACATATCGTTTGCATAACCACTCGGCGAATTTATAACGCTTTCGAACAACTAAATGGCCTGGAAAATTTGAATACAGTGCAAATTCTGTACTTCGAATGCGTTAGCCTAAGCGTTATTGAAATAACTCGAAGCAATTAATTCCGTTATCGTTTCCCACGATTCAATGGGTATTCAGCAAGGCGGGATTGAACTTTCTAATATGAAAATGGTAATGTTCCAGTGCTAAGTATCCGTTTGAGATCTTTGCGTATAATATCATGTAACTTGTGAATATGTTCAGATTGAAAATGGCTTGAGGTTTTTGTTTCATTTCTATGGGTATACATATTTCTATTTAATAGAATTGCCCATTGTTCAGGTATGGTTGACGATTAAGCAAGTTTTTATAAATTTGCATGTAATTACAATGATTTAGGAAATTCTCTTATGTCTAATTTATTCAGAGTAAAATAACTGTATATGCGTCGATTTTTTAAAAGAATTGGAATTTCGATTTATATACAGAATTTTTTTAAATGAAAATTTTCTTCATTTAAGCAATTGAAATAGATTTCAAAGAATTGGGTAAATGATATAACGTATAATTTAAGCTTATAAGATACAATGATTATTAAGATTAATAATTATTAAGAAGGTGAAATGGCTAACTACGAAAATAACAATAATCTATATTTGATATTATCATATCTAAATTTAACGTTGTCCTACACAACTCATTCTTAACAAGATCTAGCAAACATTCCACTAAAATAGTCCAAAACTGATAACTTAATAATACATAACTGTAAATACTAATAAGCCTCAAGGCAGCTTGTGGACTATATGAAAATATTATTTAAAACTGACAGGATAATTAAACCAGTATCTAATCTAAACATAAAGTGAACGAACGGACCCTATATTACCCACCTTGTTGATACAAAACTAATAGTCTGATGTAACAAAGGATATAATTATTATGTAACAGACAGCTCGTTGATGATTTATCGGCTGCTAGTTAAGTATCGTTTAAGCCATGTTGCATACAGTAAGAATTTCTGTTAGGTATATCTTAACACGCACTCGATGGCGCTCGAGAGCAGAGATGACCAAATGGTTGGAACAAGTCGATCTTAATCGAAATTTGCGGGTTCAAACCCCGTCTCATCTCGAGTTCGAGCGGCGGTGAAGGATAACATTCCGAGGAAACCTACATATGTCGACACTTTACTTTACTCCATGGCACTTAGTTCATTTTGTTCTTTTTCCCGTGCATTTTCAGAAATTTGTTAAATTCTTCGTCCGCTTCTAGTTGGGCGTCTGACAGGCTTAATGATAATAGTATGCGACCAAACTATAGATTCCATTCGTGCCGTTTTAGGTTAATTTATCAATTGATTTTTAATAGCCATTGCCTTGTACTTAATGTAGGTGCATTTTTATTAGAACTTGTAACACAATTGCGCGTGCAAATTTGGTGACATAATTAATTAAACCCCGAGTTGGCCTAGTGGTTAGATCACGTCGATTTCAACCGATGATCACGGGTTCAGTTCAATTCAATTATTTGGGTAATGACTTTTAATTGTGGCAATTAGACATATGTTATTTGGCCAATGTCACGTGGAATGGAGAAAACAAATAACAATCAAGCCCTGAAAATCTAAAAGAGGAAGACACACCATTAGTCAGAGGTGTTGAATATAGTTGCAACTGAGAATTAATCCATCCTCGTAACATCTTAACGCCTCAACTATCTGTTTTGACATCTACGATTCACATCCGATTCGCTACGCACGCAACCTACCGACCTTGACTTAAGGTTCTTCTACAAACTTCCATTTACCATCATTTCTCCCAATCACTACTCTATTACGATGCAATAAAGTAGTTTTTTAAGTAATAACTTTCGATGCACTGCAAAATATTTTCTTTTTACAACAAATACATCTTGATCTCTTGATTCGTTGTGTTTGTGAGTGAAGAAAGGTTTTACATAGTGGTTTTTTAACTTGAAGCAATGATGCATTAGACCATAAATTGTTTTTAACGATGTTGATAGCAATAAATCGATGTGAACAAAATGTTTCATCGCTCGTAAATTTTGTTAATAAAGGCTTTCTACATCGAATATTTTATTGTTGCTTGGAATATTTAATTGCTCCTTAATTTCATATTGAATAAATGTTTACGTGCTACTAGAGTCTAGACAAAGAAAAGCCCATAAATATTTTACTGCTAGGCAGATATCTTTTCTGCCACCTACATAAGAAACAAGACTACAGTAATGTTAAGGTTATTAGTTTCGGTTCATGTTTGTAGTTACTTTTTATTATTGATATATTTATGAGAGTGAGGACGAGTAATCTACATCAGAGAGAGAGTAGTAGACTATATTCGCAGGGTGCGTACTAAAAATATATAGTTACTAACTGATCAAAGAGTTTTTAAAGACAAAATACGGTCTATTTTAACTTATATGATTAGGAACATCATATTATATAAATTACTTGAATTCAAAAAAAACAAAATCCCCATTTCCCAAAATAAATTGTAACAAAAAATCTATGACGTGACTTTCCATTTGTAAAAGAAGTTTTGAAATCGGATTGTTAGTTAGAGATTAGTATATACTGCGTTCTATTTCCTTGTAAATTCCGTGAAATAATGTCATTTCCAAAATTTAGATGAATTTAATAATATCCTTTTTGTACAAATCCTCCAAACAGTGTGGTAAAAAATGTACATATCTAAGCATGAACGTATATAAGAGGTTTAGGAGGTTCAGACCCCTCCTCCCCGCTAGTATACGACTTACATATACTTAGTACATTGAACGAATAGCAATAAAAATGGTTTATATATTTTCTAAATAACTGAGATTCGTATTTAGAATTATTTCGTCTTACTGCTTAATGCCCGGATTGAAACCAGTTTATCTAGTGTACATTTTGGACTTATAACTTTATTTACTGTGTATCTAGGTATATACAGTTATACACAATCATCCATATAGTGTGAATAAGTCTGATTAGCGTGCTGGATTATATATTTTGGAACATATTGTAGCACGAATATTTCAATGTATACCTTCAGGTATAAGACCTTATTATTTGTGGTGGCGATATTTTTATGTAAAATTATAAATACGAATAAAAGTTACTTTTAAGTTATGATTCTAAAATAACATGAGATGTTCATTGTAACTTCATTTGTTTTGATCTTACATATAAAGGTACCGTTATCAGACTAAATACTGTATTGATTTTATTAGATTATTTTATTATTTTCTGTAGTTACTTTTGATTTGATAAAGGTAATAAAAAGCGTAATGAAATACGAAAAATACTTGTGATTAAATAAAAATAAAAAAAAAAAAACAAAGCGACTTCGAAAACGAAACAAGTAAATTAAAAAGCAAAAATAAATATTTAGTACAATATTTTGATTTCGGTGCTAACATTTACATCAAACCCATTAGCATTACCTATAGTGCAAATTATACGTGTAATACATACATACATATGTTTATAATTATATAAAAAGATCGCCGCTATATATATTAAGATTCTGGTCTTGAGAAATGCAGAACTTAAGGCGTGTTTGGGTCATAAATAACACTTACCGTAACCTTTAGGATTAAATTATTTCGTCCCAGTCATTATTCTGTCATTGACTCGTTTCTGTAAACGAGTTTAAATCTGAGACTGCTACGTTTTAAATTTGTAAATTCCTTTTATTTATATGGTGGAAAAAGAAGGGCAAAATATGTATACCCTATTCAAAATATCTTAGTTAAATTTACTGAGAAACCGAAAAGTTTAACATTATATTAAAATAATTAAAAATTTTTGGTTAAACATAAACTATCATACTACAAAAGACGCATTAAAACCATGTTCAATACGTGTCTAGCTAAACAGTGTTTAAGAATTAAACATTGTTTAAAATGTTGTCAAAACTGCTACACTGTCTTTAAAATTATAGATAAATAAAATATAACACGTTATATTAGACAGCTTAAATAGGTTTTAAGCAGATGTTAAAAACGAAATTGTCTTTAAACGCGGATTTGCAGTACAGGATTTTATATGTATGTTTAATTTTTTTATAGTAAGGCAGAAAATGTTGACCTAAATTTATTTAAGAATAAAGTTGTGTTTTTACTCTATTTGTTTGTGAATACTTATTTATATTTGAGTAACTACCGTCGTGGCAAAAAGTGGAAAACGATGTATTTTAACACGATGTAGAAGGTCCATTAGTAACAGGGTCACGTCACTAATGGGTTATAAATTACAAATTGTACAAAAAGTAATTCAAAATGTGTAAAACTATTAACAAAGTAAACAACATTCATATGTAATACTGCTTTAAATAGATTAAAGTAAAACGTTAGCATAATTGAAAAAATGTGAGTCAGACGCTTGAATTGTGGGTTCCGTGTCATTTTTACCAGATTCACGCTTGGCCAAACTTTATTATACTTTAGGATATTCGCCACAACGCATGTTGTGTATCTAGGCACGTCCTTAACTATATATTTTGACAGACACGTTGGCGCAGTGGTCACTGCAACCGACTGCAGCGCTAACAGTCGCGGGTTCGATCCTCGCTCGCGGCAAACGTCTCTATTGGCCATACGGACGTTTGTCATGGTCTGGGTGTTTGTGTTAGTGTTGTGTGTTTCCGGACCCCCGACACAAGGTCATGAGATCTTAATGGGGGCCGTTGAGTGTGATGCGTTTGTTATTATTATTATTATATTTTTCAATCGCTATGTTATTACGGGAAAAGCTATAGTACGTAGTTAATATGTACCTATATATTATGTATTGTATTAGTTGCAATTCCATTTTTTTTTCTCAATCCTGGCTAATATTCGCACCTCCGCTTAGACTAGTCCATGCTTTCCTAGGGAGGCACGCCTCACAGTTTGGAAAACGTTGATCTTCTTCGGATTAAAATATAAAGCTCTTTAAAAGTCGGACTAATTGATGCGCGGACGACCAGACAATATAGCATAATGAGAGAGGATTTCGTTAGCACCTTTTTTATCTCTTATCAGTGAAGAATTTTTCAAAAGTCATGAAAAGGGGGCTACCAAAAAGTTTGGAAAACTATGTTTTACATTAAATTTAATGAAATGTTAAAATGGTCAGTGCATACCGTAATGCAATATGATGATATGATATGTAGAAACGAGTGTTACGGCCATAAACGATGATTACTCGATTCTTATCTCGGCTCTCATATTGTCCTGACAGGGCTTACACTGAAGACATATTTATGTAAAAAAAAATAATTTCATTATAAACATTTATATTATATTACACCTAAAGTATAATCTATTTTTCTTTACTGGTCTTATTTAGCAGAGAAATATGGCGTACTTTTTATCACACGTGAGAGTTACAGATGAAAATTATCGATTGAATGATTTAATTGAATCATTTTTTTTATAATGAAAAATAATGTTAAAAAATTCGTGACTCTCGTTCCAGGTATTTTTACCAAATTAGACGAGTAAAGAAATGAGAGTACATGTAGATTTTTGGCCAGGCAGACATCCGATCAATGGTTTCAGAACGCATAGAGGACAAACATATAAAAATTGATTTTTATGTATATAGATTAATTATCTAACTGCTGTGACATCATGCGGAATAAATAAAAAAATTAAATAAGATAACATAAGCGGGTTACAACTTACACATAAACTCTTAAGTATTATATTAATGTGTAGTAGAAAGAAGCTAGTAACGTACCCGATTATATTTTGCTAGTAAGCATCGTTAGTGATGGTCGCAAGTTCAAATTCATGCGAGAACCACTGAGTTTTCTAGTGTTCATTTGTTTAAAATTCAGCATATATTTGGTAGTGTAAGAAAAGGCGCGTTTTCTGCATTGCTGACACTTGTATCGGGTAAATTGGGAGACATGTATATTATGAGAACAACTAGCAAATTAAGAGTAATAACATTATTTTTAAACGTAGAAGACGGTTTCGCCCAGCTGTGGGACGTTTAGATATTGTTATTTTACTTTTTTAGACTGATAATTGGATGTTGATATGCAATAATGTGTCAATCCACAAAAATCAATTTTTGATGTATTGATGTATTCTGAGAATGCGTTACGTATTTAACAATATTCAAAAAAATAAAGCCAACTAAACTGAATAAGTACGAAAAAAAATGTTTCTTAGTTTAATGTTATCAATGTTGAAGAGAAGCAGTTCCATATTTCTCTCATGTATTAGAAAAACTTATTATTATATAAAACCTTTTATCAAAATAGAAAAGAAAAGATGGATATTCAGGTCAGATTCTTCAAACAAATTTAGCAAGAATACGTTTGACATCTTTAGACGCCATTTTCTGAAAATGAATTCCGCGTGGCTTGATACGGCATTTCTTATCAGCGTCCAATTACGCAAATGCTTATACAAGTCTAATTAAAAAAAATATTACTTACAATACCAGTGTGCGGTAACCTTTAGCTGCGTCTTACACTTCGGAGCTCAGTCTTTCCTGGTTCGATACCTGCCGATGAAAATTTAGCTTGAGATATAAACTTCCTAGATTATAAGTTTTATCATATAATCGCGGTGGTATGTAATTACTTACATAATGCTTGGCTGACTAAACGAGAATTTATATATTTTAAGCAATATTGGTTTCATATTTATACGTATCAGCTTGTAAATGTTCCATTGCTGGGTAAAGGCCTTTGCTATTAAGGAGAATATTAAGAGCATAATTCACTACTCTGCTCTATTCCGGGTTGGCGGTCGTTTCTCATATCTAAAATATCATATATAAAATCTAGATCTTAAATTAACATCAAATCATCGTCAATACAAACTCAAACTCAAGATATACTTTATTCAAATTGGCGTTATAAGCTCTTTCGAATCGTAAATTTTCAAATTTTTCAGTTCCACGTGAAGCGACAGCTCGCAAAGTGAATTCTACTGAGAAAAGCCGGTGAGAAACTTAGTAGTTACTAGTACCTTTACCTTTGTATTATATACACATATATATACTTTTGTACCCTTGTAATCATAATTTTGTTTCAACAAAATTAATGACGCGAAATCAAAACCACGACCAGTGTTAAAGTTAAGTTTAATACTACCGCGAAAGGGTCGCTTGAAGGTCTAACAATGGTAATAATATACCTTCTAAATACCAGGATCGTAAAACTAACGTTTCTTTGTTAGCAATAATCTTAAATCGACCACTATCTGGTAGTATCGACACGATATAATTATCGCCATGGCTAGGTTTGTTCCGTTTACAACTCGAGATGTTTTAAAGTGGTTTCATTTTAAAACATCTTGAGTTTTTAGGCAGCGATTCGATAATAATCAATAGGTGGACGACAATTGAGAGTACATTTTTAAGGACGTAACGTCACTATCGACATGATGTATTTATCGCCATGGCTAGGTTTATTTTCCTTACATTTTGAGGTTTTAAAGTCATACTTCTATAAGGACGTGTCACGTTTAAGCACATTTCGTTACATGAGAGAGATTTGTAAAATGAAAAAAGTTACGTAGAGAGAAAGAGAAAGAAAGTATTATTAAAGAAGTTTTATTTCTGTCGCGGGTATGGTGATGCATGTGTAATCCTTTAATGCTAAAATTCATAAAATATGTATTTAATATGTTTGTAAATCAGAAAGCGTTAACAAGTTATATCATAACTTTACATTATTGTTATTAATTCATTATTTTATATAATATTTGAGCTCATATTAATATATATTAAATATTATTAATAATAGAACATTTATTGATTTATAAAACGTTTAAATTTGCTTTTCATTAAATTCCTTTTGTATATTAATTTGTAAGAATAGCTTTAACTTTATACGTGTTGTTAATTTAGTTTGTGGTTTTAGTCGCAGTAATTTATCAATAAATAAGTATCAAATAAGAGTCAAAGATAGAAGAAAGAAGAGAAATAATAATAATAATTTCTGATACGATGTAGAAGCTACTCTATTGCTATCATATATAAAGGAGTGTCTCAACGGGATCGTGGCCTTTAGTTTTATTGACGATGCCATGATTTTCAGTCTAATGGCCGCTTTCAGGCACACGCTACTGATATCACGAGCCGAGTTATAAGCTGCAGATAAGATTGAAACGTTGTAATTTCAGGTAATAGTGGCTGCTATCAATATGAATAATTTCGAAGCACACGTAATCTAAGTAGATTATGATTAATTGAAATGATTTATCTATACAGTTATGTCAGTTATTTTATTGGTCGTAAAATTTTGTATGAATACTATCTGGAGCAAATATATCTGAATGCAATTGTCTAGATTTTATACCTAGATTACCTTGCTTATCATGTGTTATTCAAATCAAAAGATCCTAACGATAACTAAATATATACTTAGGTAAAAAAAGTGTTATAAAAAAAGTAAATACGATTTAATTAGAAGGTGTTAAAGAACTAAAACTATTCAACACTCCAGTGTGAATGAACCTTGACCATTTACCGATATTCAAGCGCAAAAACGACCAGGCGATTCTAATTAGTGTGACCCCGAATCACACGGTACTTCAGGAGCAAAGCACGGACAGGTGTCGGTCTTAATTGGTAGCCGTGTACCTATCGGATGTATCTCTTAGATAACGATGAATGAACGAGATGACCCACTGGGTTGGAGGCGTGGATCTTTACCATGGAATGTGCGCTTGAAACTGAAGAAATATTCGAGTTTTTAAAATAATGTATACTAATGTTTGAAAGCTTAAGAATTTGTTTCTTGAAACGTACTATTTTTAGGAATTACTAATACATTCAACATACGATGGATTTGAATATGGATTAGAAAATTCTTTTTTGCGTCAATTAATACTTAACCTTTATTTACACGTACAAAGAGGAGAGTATTTATTATATTTTTAGTAAAAGGTGCTAATTAATTTTAAAATAAGATAGAAGCTTTTGCTCGTTTGTAAAATTTGTTCTTAAATAATATGATTATCAAAGCTGTCATACATAAAATAAAGCCAATAACTATCCAGAATAATGTATATTTCAAACGGTACCATAATTTTTGAAGTATGTAATAATGATTGCGGAATTTACCTCGCACGTACAAAATTCGTTCTCTGTTTATTATATTAGTACAGATTTGACGTTTCTTACTGATTATTTCTCGTGTACTTGTAAAAATTTCAATTCTTCAAAAGTATTTAAAAAAATCTCGTCTATTGGTTACATTTTGTCTATAACGGTTTAACACTTCTAAATAATAATTAGTAACATTCATTAAATTATAAATAATATGTCTATCCTGCCTCTAAGTCTTATTTTTGTATTTAAATAAGAGCCTAATCAATTATCTTCGGCTTTATAATTGCCAGTATTTTCTCAAGTAAATTCCATGCTAGTTTAAGATCTCCCCGAATGTAGCAATGTTCGGATAAGTCATTAGCAGGTTGTCGGTTGCTTTAATTGGGGGCCATGTTTTCATATCGATACTGTATCGATGTTGGTATCGGTACTCGCATCGTTCGAGATGCTTAGCCAATTTGCATTATTATAAATTGTAGGTACGTGTTCAAAAGTACCGTGTGGAACATATCTATGATCGTGACATTTTGATACTTTTTGTTGGTTCTATTTTTTTATTAATTGAATAAGTTGTTGTAGAAAGATTTTGCAATTATTGAGATCGAAATGTTATTATAAGCATTTTATAGTAAGTGCTGGAGTCAAAATCAAGAATAGATATCACTTTAAAAAACTGGTCAAGTGCGAGTAGGACTCGCGCACCGAGGGTTCCGTACAAACTTATAGAAATCTATATAAGACTAACCCATCTACGCCATTTGTGGTCTTCATCATCAGTTCCAACATAAGTTACTATCAAAAATACCTAAATCGGTATACGCTTGCCTATAATATTTGAGGAGTTCCCTCAATTTCTCCAGGATCCCATCATCTGATCCTGACCTGAAGACAATGGGACCACCTTGGAAGTATACCTTTTCAAACAAAAAAAAAATTTTGAAAATCGGTACCCAAATGGCGGCGTAATCGGCGAACAAACATAAAAAAAAATATTAAATACAAGGTCGAATTGAAAACACTCCTTTTTAGAAGTCGCTTAATTATAATCAAATATTATGTAAATATGGATCACGTCCCAAAAACTATTTTGAAACTAATTATGAGCACTTTAATTTAAAACACGATCATGGATGCAATCCATGGAAACACAAAATTTTATTTTAAGTACTAATACACCTTATACTTTCAAAAAAAAAAAGTTATAGCGCGATTCAGGATACACCTAGCGCCATCTCCTGACAATTTCAATGAACTAACTTGTTGACTTTGACATTAACAACATAATTATATTATATTTTATTCTCGTTTTATTATTATTTATATTCTACTACACTCCACTACCCCTGCACTACGTTCGTAAAATATTTAGATTTACATTATCAATCAAAATATCGAAATATATATTAGTGTTGCCAAGACGAAAATAATTAGTCCTTAATTCGAACAAAACTAATTGTTTATTTATAAATAACTAATTATATTACTAATAACCAGAAGACTTATATGTGTAGATAAATAAGTAAATTAAATAACTCGATCTGTTTGAATTTAATTTTAAAATTTTCGTACTAAGTCAATACGAGTACTTTAATCAAATCGCGTGAAGCTCTTATATTGAATGTTAATTACGTAATGACCTTATAAATCGACGATAAAACTTTTAAATGAAAAGTTTATTTTATAATTTTTAGCGCGTTTAAATAATAATTAAAATAAAAACATTTATTAATCGAGCAGAATTATATCATAGTTAATGTCATAATGTTGTTATAGATGGCATTAGCTGTACGCTGCATCGCGCTATCATTTTGTTAGCTGCGATATATAGATTGCATAGCGTTGTTTATAAAGGTTTGCTGCTTTTTAATGTTTTCGTATTGATACAAATTTTTTCTCAGTGTTTGTAAAATTGTTTTTTTGACCATGGTCAACTTCTATGTTAATTTGTTACAAGTACATATAATTTTAATTCTAAGATTAATATATTTTCCGCTTGATCAATTTACAACTTAATACATATACGCGTTCCTGAGAAAAAGGTTGTGAAAGACAGACGTACAGACTGACAGACACACGAACAGAAATTTACAGTTTTCGGATTTTTTCCTTTATGTATACTAAAGGACCTTGCTACTGGCCAAATTTCATAATGCTTGGTCAATGGGAAGTACCCTATAGGTTTTGATTCCCTTGCGAAAACGTTAAAAACGCTATCATACTTAAAATATGTGATATAAATGACCGTATCTTTTGATTGCGTTGACTTAGAAGTTTGATTTTTTCACAGCTCTTAGTAATTACAACTCTGAGTACTTGACGTTGATAAAAATTTGTTACCTTCACGCGTTTTTGAGAAAAAGGTTGAAAGACAAACTTACAAACAGACAAACACACATACAAAAATTTACAGTTTTCAGATTTTTTCCTTTATTTGTACCATAAGATCTTACTTCTTGCCAAATTTCATCGTGCTAGGTCAATGGGAAGTACCCTATAGGTTTTGATTCCCTTGCGAAAACGCTAAAATGGTCAAAATATACGACATATTTTCCATTATCTTTTGATTGCGTTTACTTAGAACTTTAATATTTTCACGGCCGCATGTCATCGTAGACTTGAGTATATGATATTAATTTCAACATGATACCTCTATGCATTTCTGAGAAAAAAGGGTTGACATCCCGACAGACAGACAGACAGACAGACAGACAGACAGACAGACAGACAGACAGACGGACAACAAAGTGATCCTATAAGGGTTCCGTTTTTCCTTTTAAGGTACGGAACCCTAAAAAGACAATTTTATTAAAACTTTGAAGATCGGTAGAGTCCTAAAGAGATTTATCTATTTTTTAAATTATCTTATTTATCTACGAACAAATACAAGAGGTATTTTGTTACGAAATTCCAATTCTATTTTTATATTATATAAACTGATGTCGCCAACGTCTCCGCTGTCTAGTGTCGCCACTGATTTATGCATAAGCGAGTATACATACCTTTTGCTCTCAGACTTTCATAAAGATTTACATAAGTCGTTTGCCATTGCTTTACTCCTGAAAGAATTTACTGTGAGTAGAGTGAAGTAATGTAACTGTTATAGTGTTACAGAGTTGTGTTCTGTCTATTATGAGAGAAAAACAAATGTTATTCTCGCCTTACAATATCAGGGCTATAATATTTTTTTTATTAAAAATTATTTATTTCATAAAGTATATAATAATAATAACAATTAAAACTTTTTATTGGTTAATACATAAATTGCACTATTATCACAATAAATCGTAAATAAATAAGACAATAATGTAACTAATTATATCAGAACGTGCACAAATATATTCAACTAGATAATAACCTAAGATAAAAAAAAACATCTATGTAAAACAGAGAAAAAAAATAACAAAAATAATAAAACATTACAGGTGTGCAACAGTGTAACATTACTCAAAGGAGATTCACTCAGTATACATAGAAATAATATTGTTCCTACACTGATTCTCAGTGGTCTCCTAATATGAGTGCAATTATTATATATATTATTTCCCCAAATTATTTTTGTTTGGTATGTTAAGAAATATCTACCTTAATACTGCTCTATAATAAATATGTTCATGAAAAAAAAAACTGCTTAAAATTATTACGAAGTTATGTACAATAAAGTTGTATTCGAAAGAGCGCCTAGTGTGATTAAGTAATTGAAAAATTAAAAACATAAATAAAAAAAAAAAAAACACAAATGAAAATCATCCGACAATTTATAATATCGTTATTACATTTATTAACGGCATAAAGTTATCATTGCGACTCGCGCCAGATGGCAGACGTTTCATATGTTACATTTCCATTAAATTTTACGATGCTTATTTACAAGAAAATGAAAATTTTACACAGCAATGAATATACTTTTAGATGTTTACGATGGGTGTCGATTTGGTTTTTGCTCTCGTGTGTTATTTTATTATGTATTCGCTATTACAAATGTTGTTTATTGTGTGAACTTAAAATAAGCATTGTGTATTGAAACGGGAAAAAAAATGGCTTTGACTTTACAATTAATATTTAATTTATCACAATAATTTATTGCTCAGTATACTTTACATATGGAGAACAAAGATATTTTCCTATAAGCTGCCCCTCACGGTTTCACTCGCATTTATGGTTACTGCTTTACTCTTATGAGTCGTAGTGTTATGAAATATAGCCTATAGCCTTTCTAAATAAATAAACTATCTTATACAAAATAATTATTTAATTCGAACCAGTAATTTATGAGATTAGCGCGTTTAAACAAACAAACAAACGAAATCTTCAGCTTTATAATTTTAGTATTATTTAAAAAATTCGGTATTGAAGTTTTGCATAATATTTACTTTGAGCTTTTAAACAATTAAAAAATTGGTTATCAAATTTTGAAATTACCTACAAAACATAGTATTACTTTTTTGTAAGATTAACGGTTAATGTACAGATTAAAAATAAGCTTTTTTATTAAACGAATCAGAATTGAGACAATGTCGCTGTTGTTGCGAAAAATATCGCTACAATAAAATATAATAGGCGTAGATTATTAACAATTATAAAAATACCTTACAAACAAACTGGATACAACGGGTACTTAAAGATAATTTAGGCTCCAATTGTCTTTAAACCGATAATATGAAATGATTCATAGTTAGTAATGAAATGAAGTATTTTTTACTTTCCATTATATATAATTAAGATAACAATCAAGATTAATACATATGCCACGAGTATTATTATGTACCATTGGGTAAATAACTAATAATTACCAGTATGTTCTATGGATTTGACTTTTTATACCGGCCAAGTATGCCATTTAAATCATCGAGAAAAGGAATCGTGCAATTTAAGCCGAGCGCATACGAGGGACAAGACGGAGACTTTGACGTTTTGTCCCTTAAAAAAAAATTATTATAATGTTTTTGCTACAAGTAATAGCTAATGCTTTTGGCCGGGACTTCGCTCGGGTTATTGTTTTGTTAATGTCCATAATGCCGGATAACCGTCAAAAGTTATGCCTTCGGGTACGGGACACAGTTTTTCAGGATTATTGTATGCAAAATTATATGATTTTCCGTTTAGTAGTTGAGACATGAAAGCGTTATAAACAAACATAACCTACATTCGTATTTATAATATTATATTAATTAGAATAAATTCTAAGTGTATATTAAATAGTAGAATATAGTACGGTAGTACAGTACCACGTTAAATAAGTCTCTAAAGAACTAGGGACTTTAAGTAGGCATTATAACAATCAAAGGCGTTTCGGATTCAAATTGTTACTAGAGCAGAGACGGATCATGAGCCCTGCAGCAGCGAAAATTTCATCTCCTACAAAAATAAAAGCCCTCGTCATTTATTTTACCACACTTTCCGGATTCCACCAACAAACGTCCCTAGTCCGTGGAAATCCTTATGATCTATGTCAATTATTCACCGCTACCATTGAAGGATTATTATGTGTTGTAATGGTGAAATATACTAGTAAGGTGCAAAAAAAAAAACTGGCAGTTAGTTAAAGAAACTAAAATAAAAACTGATCGAGTGCGAGGCGGACTTGCACACAAAGGGTTCCGTGTCATAGGACAAGATATAATATTGTGTATCTTTCAAATACTCTCGTAAAAGAAACAACAATTTATAGTAAATATAATCCATCGTGTGACTTAACTGATTTTTATTATTTCGTTTATTATTAAAAATTTCAATTCTCTACCAATTATGATTTATGTCATACAGTCCGTTGACAGTCAGACGGACGGACAGACGAACAAACAGTGGCACCTTAATAATAGTATCCTGTTCTCACTTTTAGAGTAAGGAACCCTAAAAGTTGAATTGACCTTAGAGCTATAATGACAGTATTTTAACAAGTAAATTTAGACCGAAAGTATATTATGCAAGTATATATTTGTGTACATAACTATGTAAGTAAAATAATAAACTATTATTTTATTACGACTCAGATTTTTAATAAATTTGTATATAGAAAAAAATATATATTTGAAATTAATTTGTGAGTTATCAAAACTAAAATGTTATTTAAATATATCTTTGTTTCTAAACTTTATAACATTTTTTATCTTTAATAATAAATAATTTACACATTTTTGTGCAAAAATTACAAAAAAAAAGAATCAGTGAACGTTTTCAACCTTGACCGATGAAGGCGTAAATTACCAGGGCGGCATAAGTAGTTAGGAGTCTTTAGAACGTTTCGGCCAATGCCCTCAAATCCGCAAGGGCAAGCTGCGAACTAAACAACGGACTAAACGAAGCGGATAGCAGCAGATAACGGTCAGATATGATAAACTGCCTATGATCGCCTAGTACCAAGGAATTAGGTCGGAACCGGACCTGCTACTACGGCTCTGTTATGCTTTCTTTACATTTGGCAAGTATTTGTACGAGCAGGCATCCACTTGTCTCTCTGTACTTGAAGCGGTAAATCATTATTAAAAATTATCCATTAAACAATAAGAAATATGAGTGAAATAAATTTTGTCGGTAACTATTATATTTGTTTTATATTATTTTACTTTTCAACTAATTAAAGATCACACAATATTGTTAGATTTATTTTTATTTTGCTTCAAATTAGCTTTATTTCCTAAAATGTTTTTGTAGAGTATTTGGTTATCTGTAATTGAGTTTTTTTTTATTTTGAATATTCTTTAATAATACAATATAACTTGACAATGAATTGACGTGTGCATTTACGTTTAATGTTTGAGAGGTATTTAAAGACGTAATTATTATTAAATTATGTAAAACTAGAATTATAAAGACAATCTATGTTTTTGTGCTTATCATGCTATTAATCTCTACTGACAACTCAATTATATCAGGTCTAAACGTATTTATAGAGTTACTAGCTTTACCGCGTGGTTTCACCCGCGTTAAATTTCGTTTGGCATACATATTTATTACTCGACATATATTCGTATACGTTTATATAAACTTCCTTTAATAAAAGTAACGTTCAAACGCTTATGTTTTTAAATTCAAATGATAGAGATTAAACTGGGCAAAGGCCTTCAAAAATGTACTACTCTGTAGAAAAACATGAAATGATTTTAGTAATTATATTTGTTTTTTTCTATAAGCCAAGATTTTGTAGCGAACAATGACGAGACGTCAGAATCCTGATAGAGAATTAGAGACAACAATTGTCGCTGTATTTGATACTTTATTTCGTACCTTCTAGATCAATTTTTTAATGGCAAGCCCAGTCCAGTTGCCCAGGTCTAGGCTTTCCATTCCGAGCCATATCAATGTCTATGGCTCAAACATATTTTTAATGCTGGTGTATATTTCTACTCGGTCAAGTTTACTATCTCGATTTAGCATATAACGTAAACAAAGCATTAATATCGAATGCGATCGTAATCGTCATAATAAATTGCGAAATTCTTATTGTTAGAAGAACTGTTGTTCCCATATTTTACGATATTATGGCGTATACAATTCTACCCTGGAATTTCTATGGGATAGGGCAGTGGAGATTTAGCTCTGAGATAATGCTACTTTAAATTTATAATGCGCTTCGAGTTGTTTATTGCTGTAGTTTACGTTTCTATGAATGAATGAAGAGCACGTGAGAGATACAGTTTTCATGATAGACTAATGCTAGATACTAAGGTGTGAAAATTTTGTTATCGTAGATTTGAAAAGCTAATTACTTTTTTTTAGTGTAATCAAAACAAATGTTTTTATATTAAAATTGAATCGAACTATTTTCCTGTTTAATATATTTAAAAATATAAAAATACGTGCGTAAATGAAACTTTAATAAGAACATCTTTAAACCTGTATAGAGCATTTAGTTAAGACAAGTGCTATTTGCAAGTCTTTAACATCTTTAAACCTGTATAGAGCATTTAGTTAAGACAAGTGCTATTTGCAAGTCTTTAACGCGGAATCCAAAAAATATGGTCCAGATCTCATTTGATTTGGTATACCATATAGATGTTTTGTTTTAAAGATCCTTTTCCAAAAATGCAGTCTAGATGTTTAAATGACTTAAAAAAATGTTATCACGTTAAGGGATAACTTAATTTACATCTATGATTACTGATAACATTAATTTTTCTAAATTGTGTACAAGTAGAGAAAGAAAGTAATAAGTATTATAATGCGTTTGCGCAACGCATTATAATATTTATTAAAGAGATGAAGAAGTGCATGCATTTTCATTAATTATCGACATACTGTGAAAACGCTTTTATATTCCAAAACGTGAGAACTACATCATAATTTATAATAAATTGAATTAAAACTAGTTATTCTGTCCGGCTTCGCATGTATAAACAAATATATGCTTACTTTTTGAATTTAGAGCCGAGATGGCCTAGTGGTTAGAACACGTCGATTTCAACCGATGATCGCGGGTTTAAACCCCGGCTAGCACCACTGATTTTTCAAGTGCGGAATTTGTGTTTAAATTCATCTCGAGGTCGGCGGTGAAGGAAAACATCGTGAGGAAACCTGCGTGTGCCGGAAGAAATTCTGACACATGTATATCCGTCAACCCGCAGTGGAGCAGCGTGGTGGGTTACACTCTAAAACCTTTTCCTTAATAGGAGAGGAGGCCTTTGCCCAGCAGTGGGATATTAACTTTTTAATTTTTCGTATGATGTTGTTCTGTCAATTATTAATGCAATAAAAAAAAGTAAATTAGCCAAATATGTTGCGGTTCTGAAGTGATGAACTTACATATATTAGGCAATTGATTTTTATTTACACATGTAGGTTAAAACTCAACAATATGAGCTTTGCATAATTTTATTTTTAATGTTACGGAAAATCAGAAAGATAAACGAAACGGCGGGACAATATCATTATGTTTATTAAGATGTTCCTACTCACATTGTAAATATTTATACATGCATATGAAATATGTTCGCATCAAAAATAATAACATCATTTTGTAAAAATCTTAGCAGGCGAGAAAAAGTTTAATGAAACCATAATTCTATAAGTACCGTTTAATCGATAATTTAATTCGTCTTTTTATTCTTTTTCATAACAAATCGAATGCTTTTTCTCGCATTCAAAAAAATCGGTCGTTCTCATGACTTATTGCCCTATTGAATTAAAAGATACAGATAATTTCATACGATTCACAATAATAATTGCTATTAACGGAATATTGATCATGACCCAAATAAACGCGATTTTTAACTTTTTGCTGATACATATCGTTGTCTTAGATTATTCGCGATCGCGATTATTATTCATTGAAATAAAACTATTTTAAACAGATTTAAATAGCGTATATTAATTATTTTTAGCTCATGTATGTATGTTTCATGGCTCAATCTGGAACTATAGGGAATAGCGATAATTAAACCCTAAAAAAGATAACCGACTTTAAAAACATAACACGTATTTTTGTAAATTATATGACATACAATTCGGTTATTTTGATTTTAAAATGAATCTACTAATAATAATAAATAGATACTGAAACTACAATAACTAACAGCAAATTATCCGGGACTGCTACGATCATATGTCTGTGTATACAACAACAATTCTGTTTGAAATCGATTTTGTTTAAAAAAGAAATACTTAAAAAAAATTGTAAAGGTTGGTTTCTTTTAAAAAAAACTTGCATAACACATATCCATTCGATCACCAGTAAAAATATTTAACAGAAATAAACTCGATAAAGCATCGAGTAAATTTCAGTTAGTAATTGAAAGCGTGAATAGCGACGCTCGCCGAGATTTATTTTTATTAAATCTAATACAGCTAGCTTAGTTTACGATTCTCGTGGTTGGTGCGGAACCTTATCTCGTGCTTAGCTTCAATTTACGGATGCTATAGCTTTTTATATGATTCAAAATGATTACGCGTTACAACGCGATGAAATGACTTCTATATCTTTTGTTTACAATTTGTTTTTAAAATCCTACTGCCTTACTATAAAGATTACGTTAAACGCGTGTCTATGAAAATGTGTACTACAAATCCGCGTCTAAGGATACTTTTGAGTTAAACATGCTTGTGTTTATTAGATGTCTAAAACCTATTTTAGCTGTAAAATGTAACGTGTGACATTTTATTAATAAGTTTCTCGTGATTTTATTCACATATAGGCAATGTAGACTACATTTTAAGCACCAATTTTTTTTTTTACATTTCATCTTTTGAGGTACAGCAGTTAGTAGTTGATCGTTCTTTTAGTGATAATGTCGCCTCTTGCAAATTTCAATTTTTTTGTACTATTGCTTTTTGTAAATATTTTGATGATGTACAATAAAGAGTATTCAATTCTTGAAAATACTTTTGCCCAGAGGGATAATTACAGACTGTTTATGTACCGTAGTGTAATTAAAAAAAAAAGATTAAGTAAATAAACGATTTAAAAAATCGTAATACATTGATTGTCTGAAAAATTCATCAAAATTTTCTGCTGTTTTTGAGTCCATATGGTCTAGGGAATATACAAAATGAAAATCGAAATATATTATTCAAATAGCCTTTCGCAAGTACTTTTGAATCATAAACATAAAAATATTTACATGAATGAATTTACTATCGATTCGGAATGTAGATTCTACCGAGAAGAACCGACAAGAAACTCGATAGTTAAATGCAAACATCGATTTATATATAATTATATATGTTAAAGATTACCATTATTATTAAAAGTATTCTGTGGGATCTAATACTGTGGGAAAAGGATACGATTTAAATTAGAAATGCTGTTTTATAACCTAAAGGTAAAACCCAGCAATAATTAAATATGACTTATAGTTTATATTTCAATTTAAAATAAATCCGTCTATTCGTGGAATGTGTAATTTGCGGTACTTAATCGACCTGAATATTTTATTTCGAACGTTATTTTCTAAGGATTAAAGTTTATAATAGCACAAACTTACTAAGAATAGAAAGTCACCGCACAACAAATGGTTCGTTGAGGTAGGTCTTATTACCGAATAGAATAAATTAACAATAAATATTCCAAATTTAATCGCTTTACTATTACATATACGTAGAAGGAATTAAAGACACAATACTTATTTGGATACTGATATGCAATATTATGTCAAGCCACACAGTAATTCAGACTGATATATTTTATATATTATTTAATAAAAAGTTTTTCTAATATTTGAGTTTATTGTATAAATTGCAAAATATGGAACGGACTTAAAATTCGAACCAATTAATTAAGAAACATTTTTCCGTACTTATTTAGTTTACATGATTTCAATTTTTTTTAATAATGTTAAATAGGTGATGCAGTAAAATGCATCAATATCTCCGAATTTGACTTTTCTGGGTTGACACATTATTGCTTATCACACATTGTTTTCATAGTAATCCCCGCAACTCGTTCGTATGACGCAAACCGGGATCGATTCTGATGCGATACATCAGAAGCCATCACGACATGTCCCAACACAGAAATTTAAACGTTGTCATACAAAATGTATGATACCGATTCTGTTCTGATGCGCCACGCCACGACACGTCAGTCAAATATAAATACGCCTTAAATCTTACCAGATTACTAAGAAGATTTATATCAATTACGGGAGTAAATCTTACAAATGTATTTCATTGTCGCTTAAGATTTTAAAGGGTACTAGGGTTGAAAAAAACTGGAGTAAATATGTCATGCAAATAAACAACATCACGTATTTTGCTTAGAAATCGGTTTCCTTTTTTTTAAGTCTTGTATGAGCTAAAACATATTTAAGTAAAGTTATTTACATTAATTTAGAAGATGTCTTACTGTAAGTCGAAATGTTGTCCGTAATTAAGTAACCAATTGTTACATACGATCTAATTTTACTTTTTTCATTATTCCCATAGACCCCATAATCTAATGAAATTATACATCAAACATCATCTCCCGAAACGCATTCACGTGTTAATTGCACTGAAATAAATTAACTTTTTTATTCATATCACCGTTGATATCAACTAAGTAAGAGTAGTACAGTCACACGCATCGCCCTATACTGACTGACATTTCAATTAAAAATAATTTATTTATAAAATCGAAGCCACCCGCGCATCGACATCGATCTTTTGTTAGGCGGCACATCTCTAAGGGTCTCTTGCCTTTGTGTGGATAGTGTTGTTACATATTACTCTTTTGTTCGTGGTAATTATCGATGAATCCATTCAGCGCACAGAGGATGTGTTATTTTGAAGATCATTCGATTAATTTTTAATGAACGTTCTGTTATTTTACTTTTTATTTTCTTTCCATTTTTAATGCTAGGGTGTTATTATATGGGCTTTGATTATTTAATAATGTTATTGCCGATGCGAGATGGTCTACTGGTTACAATACATTAATTTCAACCAATGATCGAGAGTTCAAATCCCGTTTAATATTGCTGAATTTTTATCTGTTAGTGTTTAAATTCATATCGTACTCGGCGAAAATTATGAAACGAAAATCTATATAAGCTTACAATAAAAACTCCAATGTACAATTTAATTTATACTAATATTAAATTTAACAATTTTTTTTATATTTTCGTTGAATGGTACAGTCGAATGACGATACTCAAACATTTTTTATAGAAACAGAATCGTGTGGTTTCCTAGAAAGTGTCAGTTGACGCCGTAAAGTTTTGATTGACAGAAAGGCGGTATCAAAGTAATACAAACATTATCTATAGAAACAATATGGTTCATAGTCTCTCATCACATCACATGAATTTTCAACATTTTTATAACTGTTTGGACACCTTCGTGTCTTCTCCAACATACGTGACATTGGTAGAATTTTTGTGCATTAGTAGCGTTGATGCACGCCACAATAAGAAAAAAAATATGGCACGGTTTCCTAGAGAACGTTTGCCGCCACCGTTACGTATGATGAGTATAAGAGCCGGAAGCCTAACCCCCTACCAATTCTTTCCTTTACTTCATTTGTGGAACCTCTGGTGCTGTAAATGTCAATGGGTTGCAGTCATCACTTGATGTTAAGTGATCTCTGCAACCAATTTCCGGTGTTCCGCCTGCTCGTTTGCCAGATATTTTTATTAAATTTTGATTTGATTTGATTTTGTATCTTGTGGTATGTGTATCACGGATATCTAAATTTAAAACACTTTCGTATTATTGAATTATTAATGAACCTGCGCACACGCACTGTGCTCATAAATAATAATCCAATGAGGAAAATACATTACATTGCGATATCGTAAATATTGAATTTTATTGCAAAAATTTCAATAACTTTCTGATTGATGATTTCAATTTCAGTAACATAATTCTAAGCTATATCAAAATGTAAATTTTGTAGTATCGTTAGTTTACATGAAAATATCAACTTAGTAGTTTTTAATTTAAGGCGAACGTTACATTTGTAAGCTTTACTGTCATAACTAATTAACACGTAAAAGGTTATACTTGACACCGACTACAAAATGATAAAGATAATATTTATTGCTTGCTTTTTAGTTTACTCGTTTTTGAAGTCGGTTTATTTAAAAATAAATTATTAAGAGCACACGTCGTTCACACTTATAAAACGTCTGAAATAATTTTGTGATAAATGCCGTAGGGGCAGAATTACACTTGTAAGTTTTAATCTCGTAATTGATATATGAAAATTCTGAAACATGGTAACAGTTACCTACTTAACCTTAAACGCGTGAGTGTGAAAAATAAAGCAGTGATGATAAATTGTTGCAAATGTAAATGCAAATAAACAACTTATGTAAACATTGTAAGCAAAACTTACAAGTGTAATTCTCGCCTTAAGCAAGGTATGTGACGTTCATGTGTACGGATCCTAATTCGCATTAACTTGCCCCGCGGTAAACTAGACGGGCTGATACGATAATATCTGCTCGTCACATTGAAATATATCCAGCAAGGCGTATAGTTAGAGATCCTAGATATCTAGGTCTCGCTAGCTTATCTAGCCATCTAGATAACTTTACCTATCTAGGTCATATCTTTAGACTTGAGGACCTGTTCCTATAAGTTTATAACGAGATGATTTCACTAGATTTTATTATTCATTTATCAGATATATTTATTTTATATTAGCTTTATAATAAAAATGTGATGTCTTTTTTTTTAATTTGTTTATTTGTGTAAGCTTTTATGGAGTTACCTGAATTCTGTGAAACTCGCGTTGTTCACTGGTTCTGTAACAAATAATAGTATATTGGTATAACATTAAAGAAAAATATATTAAAAAAAAAATTAATAAGAATATTAGTTAATATACCCTCGCTATAATCGTTTGAGGCGTTAACAATGTATGATAAAAATTATGCCATATATAAATTATAAAAAACAAAGTTCTTTTGTCGTGCAACAGTGTTCTTCCATTTATAAAAAGTAATGTACAGATATACACACAAAATGTGACTAAATAGACCAATTTTAGTCGGAAATTTAAAAAAATATTCAAATGGAATAAATATATTTTAAACTTTCGTGACTTATATATATTTTTTTATTTTTCATAATTAGCTTGTGACTACGACGAATACAGCTCCGTCGAAACGTCGAGAAACAATAAAAGGTATACGTATACATATATAAATGACATATTATTTAAAATAATATAATAAAGAGCACATTATCAATAAAACTATTTTAAAAATTATGGTACCATTTGATACATAATTCTAGATAGTGATAGTCTATATTTTATGTATATGTGCATATTATTTTAAAACAAAATCCACATTAATACGAGCAACGCTGCGAGTAGAAGTTAGTGAACAATTAAAGTCGTGTATAACTAAACTAATAAACTAAGGTCACAAATAACCCCTAAAGGTCGATTAAGGCAAACAATCGTCTTAGCTATATCTATACAATGCAAGCATGTTAAAGCAAATAATTGAATAGGATACGATGTCCTTGTCTGTCTGTTTGTCTCCACGAACACGGAAGCCTTAGGGAAATTCAAATCTCGAACAGTGATTACACATCGGATAATGGAATGGAGAATATTATTTTAATGAAGGACTGGTATTTATAGGCTGTGGGAGGGAGCAAAGTTAACGCGAAAGCGGATACATTTATTTATAATGAAAAGTATATTTAAAAAAAAAAAACCGTATTTCTTTATTTTCGCAATTAACTGAGTTTTGTCAAAAAGAAAGATTAAATTAATAATAACAGACTAACCACACATAAAATATAATAACATACTAATAACACAATTATTTAAAAAATGATTTGTTGATACAAATGTGAGAGGTCATTTTACGAAATTAAACGTATTTTTAAAAATATCTTTATAGCTGAAAACAAAAAAGTAATCCATTTATTATTTATAACAATACATACGATCAATAGAGAAAGCATTAAAAAATCTTTTATCAATACAAAAATATCATGCAGAGAATATAACTGTAATTAGAAACAAATATTTCAAATACATCCGGACTTATACCACAAGTCCCGCTCGGCCTGTGACGTGCACCGCACACCAATATGACGTGTACAGGACAGCACGCACACCAGCTAACAAGATGACAGTGACGATACGTCATGTGTCGGATTATAATGAACGGTGCATCTCGAATTTACGTTTATACGTGGCTTATACTGTTATCTTGTAGGTAACTGTTGTGTCCAGAAATGGTATATGTCCACTTAAATCGTCCTATCAGCGTAACAACGCTCGTAACGGGTTACTATTGTTTTATTCGAGATTGTATCAACCCTAATGGACGGTTTGCAACCTTTTGGGGAAAGGGATTTTGATTTCGTGTCATGTAGTTGTGTCTGGAAGGGAGCTATAGTATTTGAATAGATATGAGTTGCTCAAATTAGCACGGACAGTATTGTTTTTTTTTTTTATTTTTTACCACATTGCGCGAGGTTATGTGTTTATCAGTCTATGTATGTGTGTATGTTTGTATGTATGTATCTATGTGGGTTTGTACCTTTGTGGTACTATTTAGACCTAACGTGTAGGCCGATATTAATAAATAACGTGTCGTTTGATTCGTCAAATGTCAAACGGCGCAAATGTCATAGATACTATAATATTTTGTAAAAATCAAAATGGCCGATTTTGAACGCAATGTGAAAAAGAAAAAAAAAGAAAATCGTCAAACGTACCACACGTTGTTGAATAGATATTTAAAAATCATTTTTTGGTTCCCTATACCATTTTTCAACCAGAATTACCATTAGAATCTATAACGATTTTTTAAAATTAATTACTGGTTGTATTTTAATGAAAATAACGCTAAACATTCAGGCGGGCCACACGATGTGATTGCCATTGCCCATGAACATTCGGTAGGCACATAGCATCAAGAAGTATTTGTATTAAGTTTAAGTTAATATGGCCTTGGAATAAGATTTTCTATACAAACGTTTTTACCCTTTACACCTTTTTAAATTGGAATATCAAAAAACCCTTTCTTAGAAGATTTTTATAACCTGAAATTTTGGCAGTAGGTTTGGCCCTACTGCCAAAATTTTAAGTTTGTATGTAACTCTAGCGGTTTAGGCTCTCCGTTGATGAATCAGTCAGTCAGTGCAAGTGATTACATATCAATTTATACATAGATTAATTTTAAAACTCTTGAAACTTTGTATTTTATATTAAATTTTTATTATTATCAAATAATTAATTTAATTGAAATATTTATTCGGTGCCAGTAAATAACACGAAAAAGGTCTTACATTAAACTTCCGACTTCGAATGTTTTACTAGGCACAGACTTCATAATGTTGTAGATAATATTTATTTTATGCCTTTTAGTTCATTTGTATCTCTTAGGTTCGTTTTTGAAGTTGGTTTAATTTAAAAAAAAAATATAAAAATCTTTGTTATTACAGAGATAATGAAATGTTTTTTTACTATCCCAGGGAGTGCGAGTGCGGCCCTTTGCATCCCACTTCCGGGTGGGTCCGGATCATCTTACATTACGGGAGGGGCATGGCGATTTATTAAAAATTGATTGTATCACATATATTTGATATACTTCATAGTGAATATATTTTTAATAAAACATTTCCTACTATACAATAAAACTTAGGTACTAAAACATTTAAAAAAGACAACAGATGGCTTCGAATTCCCAGAGTGACTACATATAAATTGTACACGAAAAAAAAAGGTTAATCTGAACCTGAATTATATCAGGTACGGAATAAAGTAGAAAATTAATTATCAACTCCGAGTGAATTTATAACGTTTGACAACGTGCGCCGGCGCAACGAATCGTGCAAAAACGCAATGAGATCATCGTTTGAGTGTCATTTGGACGTGACGTGTTGATCTATGGCGTAGATCGTGATCCATAGTGGAGATAACATGATGACAAACAAGTATAGGGCTCAATAAACTGCGGCTCAGGTGTGTGTTGGTACCGATGTACACGAATGTCGGTAAATGTATTTGTATAGACAAATTGTAATTGCTATGTTATACAGCTACGAAATAAATATTCCAAGTGTACGTTTATTAGAAATAAAGAAAAAGAAAACACCTTGTAAGACAAAATTTAGATATATTTTAGGTGCTGAACAATGAACACGTACCCTCGTTCTACGTGTGCGAACGAATAGGCGACATCTATTGAGATGATCTCAAAGTACTATAAATACGCGGGCGCGGTGCGGCGCGGCGCGGCCTGAAATGTAGCGAAAGCGATCAGGAGGGTTTACGCTTATCCATCCCAACAAATTTTTAATAGTTCATTTGTTTCGTTTAGTACAAAAATCAGATTTTTTTGCCAGCTGTTTGGTTAATGTTTTCGCACGAACGAGTTACAAAGCCGTCGTTTTTTTACATGACAGTATGAGACGATTCGCGCGCACGTAGAAGAAGCCACCGCACCGCACCGCATCGTATTTTACTTGTAATCGCTTCGCAATCGTATTTATTTTATCTACTTCTATAGGACGTCGCTTTATGACATTGCTATGTAGGGATATATAGGGTTATCTTCTATTTTTCTAAATACTATTAGGCGGTAGATGCTTCGCGTACTTTAATTTCACGTTTTTTTTACCTCAAACTTTTGCCAATTCTTTTTTATTAAGTTAAGGAGAATCGTGCGTGCAAAATTTAAAGTTGATAGGCTTCCAACTTAACGAAATTACGTGATTAATTAAATAACATGATAGGTACATTTTTGTTTTCAGAGACACATAGTTTCTAAGAAAAAAAAATATCTTTACGTTTGATACACAAATTTGTATGTTATTTTAGATATTTACATATATGTAATATGATGAATACATTAATTGGGAACGTTATAAAACTTTCAAATATACTTCATTTGAGTTCGTAAAATATTTCACGTTTCTATAAATCATCGAAATTGTAGGAAAAAATACATATGAAACGGTATATCTTTGGTTTTTTAGTCTGCGCACACAAAGCCTCGGGCTTAGCGAGATTAGAAAAAACATTTTTTGAATTCCTTGCAATCAGAAGTTCGTTAGGAACTATTAAAATAATTTATTGAGAGGAAGTAAGGCGATATAATATACTATATCGAACCAAACGACTTCATTCGTTAGCGATGATTACGTGCGTAGTAAATCTTCGATTACTTATTTTGTAATCGGTAGCTCTATATGTAATTGTTTTAGTGTACCGCATTAAAAAAGAACGGAATACACTAACGGTTCTTCAATTAGAGACGTGCAAAATGTACATAAATTTTCAAATGGGAAGCAGATTTTAGCAGTAAAATAAAAAATAACAATTGTTTTCAATTCACTATGTAGAATGTCAACTAATATCTTGTGTGTATTGTAAATGTTTGAAGTATTACTTCAAGAATCATTATTTATTAATATTTTCAAAAATAATCTCTCAAAAATGCTGTTAAGTATTTTGGTAAATAGATGAGGTTGTAAGATAATTAAGATATACTTAAGGTAATTTTTAACACCAAAAGATCCCCTTTTTGCAATCGTTTAATAACCAATATCGAAATTCGTTACAAATAACATTATTACAAACACAATTAAAGTACATACTTTAATTGTTTTTATACGTTAATTGGATTAAGCCGGATGCTCTGATGCAAGCCGGAATTGCTAACTGTATATAAGAATTATGTGGGAGATTCAATAGCATTCATCTTAGTTCTAAAAAGTCAAGTTTGAATCGAATTTGTTTGTCTATTAGTTGAATTTTCACACCTAAACCAATTATGAAAAATTTAATTTAATTTTCGATTCAATCTTGGACGACATGAGGATGAAAGCAAAATTTTAAATGTATACTAATATTATAAAGTGATAAAATTTGTTTGTATGTTTGTAACTTTGTATGTAGGCGTAATTTCTGAAAATACTGATCCGATTTGAACTCTTTTTGCATTGGAAATCGAAAACAATTGTTTTAGGATATTTTTTTCTTTTAAGTTTTAGTTAATTTAAGCATACGTAAAAGTATGATCCCAAGACATATCTTTATATTGTATAAATACTTTTTCTGTCCGTATGTATGTCAGTGTACACCAAACTCCTCCTAATTGGTTAGACTGATTTTTATGAAATTTTTGCGTGAATTTGATTGGGTCCCTATATGATCCCTATAAACCTTAGCTAGGTTTGGTTACTACAGCTCGTTTTCTGGTTGGCTCGACCGGGGCAGTACCTCATTCTCACAAAAGATCGGCGTGAAGTAGCTCATGTAGCTACGTTTCCTACGGTGAGTGAGAGAGCCGGAAGTCTAACCCCCCTCTCCCATTCCTTTCCTTACTTATTCCCTTTTACCCCTGATACCTTTTTTAGTCTACGCATTTGTGGCTTCTCTGGGTTGCAAACACTTAACATCAGATGTTCCGCCGAAAAAAAATTCCGAAAAAAAAAAAATGGTTTAGATTAATAATTGAACCCAGGGTTCTCTTTTAATGAACAGCATATTGGCCTGCTAGTAGACTTATAAAAGTTCGACATATACTTATATAAATGTTAGAAAGAGTCATTGACCTTAGCCCGTGACAAGTAGTGGTCGCTTGTGTAAACGGAAACACACGATACGGTGCGGTTTTCTCTGTTATTCAAGTCAGGAGGTAGTTTCGCGGACTACGTATCACTGACTCGGAAGTTGGATCGATGTTTAGATACAGACATATCTAAAAGAATATAATTAAGACTAAAAAAAGTAAACGATTTTAAAAGCAAAACACGCAATTTCATTTCAATCTTTTAAATTGATTTTGATAAAAAATTTAAAAGACTGAAATTACTAATAAAAAATAATAATATCGAAATCGATTAAGAAATTATGTACTTCTGAAGTAGCAGATAATAAAAAAACTAAGAATTGAGAGAAAAATACTTTTTATAAGTCGGTTGAATAGAGTAAATATGAAAACGAGTGCCAATAGACGTTGTTCTATGCAATAGCCTTCCTTACTTCCTGGTACAATTGTGAATCTAAACTATTTACGGGCTCACTCAAAATTTCATCAAAATTAGTCCTGCCATTTAGGAGAAGTTAAGTATTGCCGATATAAGAAAAAAATATTATTATTTAGGACTGTTAAAAATTAGAGGATTTTTTAGGTCAACAATTATTTAAAAAGTAAATAGGAATAGGAAGGTAGACCCTTTTTCATATAAATAATATTCCTATTTTTGTTATGTTTTTCTTAGAACTAATTTATAAATAATTTAGTTCTAAGAAAAACATCATTATAAAATATTTTTTACGAACATATAACCCTGTAACAGTCAGAATTATATTGTCAAACATGTATTTTACACGCTTAAAAAGCAAGTTTTCAACATATCGCGTTTGTCTCCCAAGTAACATCAAACATGAACAGCGGAAGCGAACCCGCAGCCCAGTAATTTAATTATCAAGTGTTTTGACGATTCAGTGATAAGTGACGTAACGTACTTGTTAATGTACTAATATAAACATACAACAATAGTTATCAAGGTTTAGTTCAAGGTATTATTTGTAGTGCATACAATCTTAAGAGACTTCTAAAACCAAGGTTCTTAAATCGTAAGGTACTTTGTTTTTTTACCCGACTGCGCGATAAAGGACTGTAATGTGTTTATCAGCCTATATATGTATGTGGGTTTGCTTTGTGGCTCTATTTAAGCCACTTTTGGGCCGATATCAAATGACATGTCGTTTGATTCGTCATGATGGCGCGAATGTAATAAAAAGTATTAAAAATTTTGAAAAATCAAAATGGCCGACCTTGGACGTCATAATGTGTAAAAGGAAAAAAAATGAAAATCGATGAACTATGTCAGGTATTGTTGAGTATGTATTTAAAAATTATTTATAGGTTTCTCATATGGTTTTCGAATCGGAATTACCGTTTAGGAACTATAAAGATTTAAAGTTGCTTCGTAACGATTCTTACTGAAGATCGTCTTGAACGCAGTCTGGTTTTTGACTTTTGTAATTAATTACTTGTTATTTGCCGATTACCTGAAAACGACTTGACCGATTTCGTTAATTCTTTTTTGTTTAAAAGGATAATATACTCTCCCATTGGTCCCATTTTTTTATTTTCAAAATCGGTTCATTGCTGTTGGTTTAAAATCAAAATAATTAGAATAAGTATGCCATCCAAGTAAAATACATCATATTTAGGTTTTGAAGGCGGTTCCGCTTTTTTAAAAGTCTTGTATCTAAGACCTTACTTTAGGAGTTTTTTGTGACAGAAACAGTTATACTGCCTAAAGCCTAATTTACCACGCGACCTCAGGGAACGGGAAACGGCAAACGATTGGGTTTAACTGTGCAAAACTAAGCGGGAATTTGCTGGCTTCTTTTGATATTATTGAAAATAGAGGTACCATATTCCATACTTAATCTTACAGCGTTTTTATTATTTTATTTCAAAATATATTGTATTTATATATTTCGTCCTCGTTTTAGCTAAACGTTAGGAGTTAAAACGCTAAACCGAAACACAAAAACTGCGTTCTTCGTATAAGGGCTGTCTGGCGAGTGCACGCATTGTTTTCTTCTGCGTTTGGACTTTGACCATGCCGATAACATATTTTGAAATCGTTTTTATTTATTTACGAATAGCTATCGAAATTTACAAAACATTAGCTCCCACAAAGGATAAACTCTATACAAATTAAAAAAAGATCATAATTTTTATAGAGTTTTGAAAAATAATGAACAAAATTATTCTTTTTTACTCTAGTCCAGTTGTTGGCAAGTTACTGATTTTTACACAGAGCGATTGCTATCTGATCTCCGCAAACTGGTAAGTATTGACTACAATAAACGACACGAGCTGTAATTGATTACAGCAGTATTAGATTATTGCATGTTCTTCAAATATATTACATTATTGCATATTGTAAAATATTGAGTATACTTCATTATTCAAATTCAAACTCAAACTCAAAATATACTTTATTCAAATGGGCTTTAACAGCACTTTCGAATCGTCAAGTTACATGTCATATTTTCATTTTTGATTTTTATAAAGCTACCACCGGTTCGGAATGTAGTCTCTACCGAGAAGAACCGGCAAGAAACTCGATAATAACTCTTTTAAAATCATTTATACATAATGTATTTTTATTACATTTTAATTATGTTATCCGGATAGAAAATCAACGCTTATCAAATCCACGCCTCTTTGTCGTCAAACTATTCTTGTATGGTATAATATGCTTTATTTATTAAAGATTTTTTAACGTAGGCTTTAAACTTATTAAGTGGCAAATCTAAAATTCGATGTATTCGAAACATCTTTCCGTACTTGGTTTAGATGAGTTGAAAAATTTACCTACCTATATCAGTCATTGCCTTTAAAACGGGTCGTGTCCCGTGTCGGGTTATAACCCCTCCTTCGGACCGCGTCTGAATAGAAATGAATTTCAATTGAAATTGAAAGCTTGAGGGGGGGGGGGGGGCGACCATTTAGTGAAAGTGAAATAAAAAGGTGAGTTTAATCAAAATCGTGTTCTAAAAGTACGTGACTCTATTTAATAGGTATATTTTCATCTCATTGTGCCATTTATGTAATTCAAGTGGACTTTTAAGGTGAAGGTTTTTTTTTCGATTCTTTGGATAAATATTTCATGTCGGGTATAAAATTTTCCACATTATCTATATATTAATAGGTGAAGCGATAACTTTGTATCGGACGGAGAAGGATGAAATTTTGCACACCTATACTTTATATAGAGAAGAAGAGTGTAATTCGAATATATTTTTTTTATTTATAAAAAATACATTAAATTAACTTTGTTAAAATGTTGCTTGACTTTTTATTTCGTATAACTGTGCCCTTTATTTTTTTTCTATTATTATACTTTCATAGGCGTACTGGAAGAAATCTCTTTTAGGGATAATTGTGCCTTTTAATTATAAAAAAAATGTATGTATAGGAAATATACTGTGTAGGAGAAATTATTTTATGGTTTATGGTACGCATCGTCTGATTCGGATTTCACCTGCGGAAACCGCATTTCTGGTTAACACCGTTTAAGATTCAGACAGGACGTTAGTGCGGAGGGCAGGGGTTAATCAAAATATAGCGTCTTGGCTTTGAATGATGCATTTCCTATAGAAATTCTACTTAATGTTAGCTAACGGTGCTTAGACATATTTAGGATATGAACTAAAATTTTGATATTTTGAAATGCTGAGTGCATGTAGTATTTCTGAAATTATATTGTGAGATTGGTAATTACTTATTAATTTCTAGTATGTCCGCCAATCCGCAGTGGAGCAGCGTGGTGAATTAAGCTTTAAACATTCTTCTTAATGGGAGAGGCCTTTGCCCAGCAGTGGGATATTTACAGGCTGTTACTCTACTTTACTTCTTTTCAGTATGTTATAATTAATGTATGTTTAAGATATCAGTTTACACTGTCATTGCGTGGGCCACAAGGGAGAGAGCTGACAATCAGCAAAGATTCATAGAACCTCATAGTCTGAGCGGACTCCATTAATTTAACAGCTCACACATCTTTTATTTATTAAATATTGTTTAAATAAATCTTCATTTCATTTACTTTTTGTGTAGTCTGTGGGTTTGTCAATATACGTCTTTTCTTTTATACTTTCATTCTTTATAAATATTTTTTAAAATTTCATGATTGCCCAGATTTTAACTAATGTCCGAAATAATGCGTTCTAGTGATCGTACACTATTGTATATTATATACATTATTATATATTTAATATTTTAATAGATATTTAGACGTTATAGTGGAATGGAGAACACGTAAATATGTATACTTACAATTATGTAAACCTTCCGATACGCGATAGGCAGGTACAATATTATTTATATAACGCCGATTTTATGTGAAAGTGTTGCACCTCCCTGGTCGAACCAGCCAGTATACGAGCTTCACTACAGCTTCAGCTTAAATTATTTTCTACGGTGTAACATTTTCATAACATTCACAAAAACGTTAGGTTAGTAACAATAACTATATAGCTGTTTTAAATACTAAAAACTGACAAAAAACTACATTAACAAGAAAATAGTTAATGTAATAAAATGTGGTAAACAAATTAGTGTCTCTCGTTAAACATGTGTCAGCATCTTAATGAAGTGCCTTCCTCGAACATCTAAAAAATGTATCCTCTAAGTGAATGGCGAGGGACTTAGCGCAGCGACTTAGAACTGGCATGAGCAGTGAATATTTCTGATACACATGGACGCAATACTATGTCAAGCCTCAAGGACTTCATTTTGAGAAAATGGCGTCTAAACATGTCAAATCTATTCTTAATAAATTTGAAGATGTATATATCTATCTTTTCTTTTCTTTTGATAAAAGGAAGTGCATTAAAAACAGATTGGTGTAATAAAAACTTTTTGTCTGATAATAAGTTTTTCATATATATGAGATGTTTATATACTGTATAAATTGTTTTCGAAACATTAAATACGAAACTTTTGTCCATACTTATTTACTTTAGATGACTTGAATTTTTTTTAATAAACATCAATATCTCCGAATTAGACTTTTTTGTGGATTGACACATTATTGCTTATCAGCATCCATATATTCTGTAAAAGTAATATTAGAAACAGGTAATATTTTAATTTTAGTTTATAGGTTACACATAATGCTGCAAATATATATGCATAGGACCGAAGTAGTAACTATAAACGCAGGTAAAACGCAGGGCAGCTAGTATTTTATAAAGGTTGCACAGAGGATGAATAACTCTTTCTTTACTTTAATCGGTACTTTTTTATCTCTCAAAATGAATATTTTAGAATTAAATCGCATAACGTACGCGGAAATGGGTCTAAAAATACCGCGTACCACTCGTACAAAACGGCAGCTATATTACATAGCTATTTTACGTAGATTTTTGTGAGAATGTGGTACTTCCTAGGTCGAACAAGCTCGTATAGACCTGTAGTCAGTGGCTTCAACTACATTACATTAGTACATTTCTGTACCATTTCTGCGTCCTTACTCTATGCGAATTCAAATAAAGGCGACATCTTAGCGCCATTTCTGCGCATTAAAATATTTCAAACGGAATTAAGTGGATTTAAGTGATGGAAAAAGTATTTTTACGCTGTCTCATACTTCATTAAAGGGATTTTTCACAATGTAACACGTTTTTAGGAGTACAGTGAAAAATGTCAGGAATTCAAGTCGTTTGTATTCATGTTTTTCGCTTAAGAAACTGATTACTAGTTGCTGAACAACGTGGTGCAATTTATAATTGTAATATAAAACAAGTTGTCCTTGGTGTGTTCTTTAACGTTATAAGTTTTTAATTAAAGTTGAAACATGAAAGATGTGTGTTTATGTTTAATGTATACAACTGTATGATTTTTTATGTATGGTTTCGTAGCTCCGAAATACAGATAATATTTATTTGACAATATAGTGATAAAACATACTTTTATTTAATTAGGTATTTCACGTTCTCCAAAGAGGGCGCGCTCCAGTGGTTGAGAATTCATGTTCTAGAAAGAATGTCCTTCAGCTACTACTACTACAACAACCAGATGAACGTATCTACAAAATATCGAAAATCTTTTTTTTTTAACTAAAACCGTTGAAAATGTTTTATATGAAATGGCAAAACAACGTAATTTAAGATTTCACTCATTCTAAAAAAACGTTATATTTATTATTAGAACCACTTTTCTATAGAACCAAAAAACGAACCATATTATGAGTACTGCTAAATTAGGAAAAAGTAAAATTTTTAAAATGTGGATACGTTCATCTGACTCTTATAACGCGAATTGCACTTCAAAACTAATTTTCAGTGACATCTTTTTTTTATTTTTTAACTAAATTAACATAAGCAACGTAATGTAGATATAAAATTTGCGTGATTTTCTAACAGGATATCAAAAATAAATTGTAATAATAATCCATAATGAATGAATGATTTTAAAAGAGTAGCTATCGAGTTTCGTGCCGGTTTCCGATCCTTGGTAGCTTAAAAAAATCTATATCCAATGGACCTTTTGACAATTTGACGATTCGAAAGTGCTTTAAAAAGCCTATTTAAACAAAATATACTTTGAATTTTATTTTAATATAAAAATACATAGATTAAAAGTGAAGCTAATTTTAAAAAGGCTATAATAAAAGAACTAAGAAATGGTTTTTTTCTTCGTAATTACCAGACTTGTATCATTTTGTTTTTCCTGACGACTACATAAATCGATTTCGAGTATAGTTAACAATGAATTTCTTAATTTGAATAAATCATTGACACATATAAAACAACACAAAGAATAGGATATAAGGAAACCAGGTGTCTAGTCCATTAATACAAGTTTTTATGCCCATCAGCGTAATTTGAAATAGGTATCAATTTAACATTTAATGCGTGTAAGATTTTCCTTATGAACTGAATTAAGTTATTTAGCTTTGCGGTTTTATTTAGAATGTTTTTTTTTTATTGTAAATAGAATAAAGTTCTTGGTTGTTAATCTATGTATATACCTACAGGATTCACGAAGATGGGTCAGTGGGGAGAAATCTGAAACTTTGAGATCTAGGGTTAGTTGTAAGTAAACATGTCATCGATTTCCAAGCTTATAAAAACTGTATTAAAAAATTGTAGAGAAATTCTACACAACTCGGGAATCGAAACTGAAAATTTAGAAATATACATATATATTTTTCTTATTTTGTTACTTTTTATTGCAGAAATTATCAGAATATAAGGAATATGTTGATTTGGCACTCTTAGAGTCCTGTCTAATATCAGAGCTATTTACCAGGTCCCATTGTGAGTTTAAAAGTTTTAGGAACACTCTGAAACACTCTGAACAAAAAATTGATGAAAATCAGTTCATCGGTTTAGTTGGATCTCTGCGATATACAAACGGACAGAAGAAATATATATAATATATCAGCCAATAGACGCATTAATCGACGCTTGCATCATAAAAATATTAATTTTTTAAACTCATAAATAGTTTTATTTATAAAAATTAATATATCCAAAATGGAAATTAATTTTTTATCAATGAAATAACGGGAAACATTTGCATTAATTTGCACGGACGTTTTATTGCAAAAACATTAAATCGATTTAAACTGTTTAAAAACGAAAACGTCTTCCTACTTCATAATTTTTATTGATAGCTGCAATTATTTTTAGTAACAAATTATTGATTTTCTTGTAACGTTTATGTTAAAAAAACTCTATAGATTAATATAAAATGTAAACATTTAAAAATGTCAACGAGTTTTGGATTATAATTGATATCCGTTATTTTCGGTTTTTGATAAGGTCATATAATATATATATTAGGATTTTTTTAAACGAGCAGCAAAGCTAATGTAAAGTGATCCTTGCCGCCCATACATCAGCAGAACCAGAAGAACCGCAGATGTGTTGCCAGCTTAAAAATACGATACAGTAGATATTGGTAGAGAACATTGTAGTAATATAGTAAAACCCAGGTTGGTTAAAATGCCAATTGCTTTATGAAAAAGTCAGTAAAATCTCTACCAATGTATCTAAGATATCATACGGTTGTCCTATTTGATGTTAAACATCAGTACCCCATTACCAACTTTAACAAGATCAACAATTTAATTGTTGGCCCAAAGATACTCTTACCTATCATACCTAGTCGCTAACTGGCAACGTCGTTCAAAACGGTCGGCATTCTGGGTGCCAAAATCCATTAGCTTATAAAATATCCATAACTCAAACTTAAACTCAAAATATACTTGATTCAAATCGGCCTTTACAAGCTCTTTCGAATCGTCAATTTACAAATTAGTGATTTCAGTTCCATGTGAAGCTACCATCGGCTCGGAATGTGGACTCTACTGAGAAGAGCTGGCGAGAAACTCAGTAGTTACTCTCTTTAAAATATTTTTGTACAATACAGTATTGTACAAAAATATATTAAATTAGCTTATCCCGTGAGAATGTCAACGCACTATTACTCTACGCGGCCTTATCATTAATGTAGTCATATACTGGATAGTATGCTTTTTCTATCAATGATTTTTTAATGTAAACTTTAAATTTGTGATGTGGCAAATTTCCCATAAAAGACATTTTAATTTGCGCAATCTGAATACCATAGATATATAATATAATCAATTGCATTTTCAATGATCTTTTTACGTTTCAAGTCCAATGACGTAAGACGTTACGCAAGTCCAAACAAACAAACGGACAAATTGCGAGCATTTTTCAGTGACGTGAGTAACGTAACTGACAATGTTTATGTTTAACAATAAGGCTAGTGACATACATTAACTTTCTAGTGACGACAGTGTTGCAAAGAAATAGTAGAACAATACAGTCGCTAATTGATGTTTCATGGATAAAGGTTTTTGGTTTCGTGAATAGATGTCTTTATCTATACAAATAAAAATTGGACAACCTTATTTGTTTAATAGAATAAGTAATGAATATATAATGCGTTTTATTTAATTTATTAATAACTCCTTTTGTGTTGTCCTACACTTTAATTATTTTTTCTTTGAGAATTTTAACATTGTATCCAAATGTAATATTGAATTCTCTTTCAAGCAAGTTACTCCAATAGATGTTATAAATACGTTTAAAACTCTTAATATTAAAAAAACAAATGATCTTTGGGGTATTTCGGTAAAATTAATTAATAGTATCATCCATGACATTGCTCCACATATAGCGTTCATTTTTAATAAATGTCTTGATACCGGTTCATTTCCAGATCTATTAAAATGTAGCAAAGTATTACCACTTTTTAAAAATGGAAACAAAGATGAGCCTAGCAATTATAGGCCCATTTCTATACTACCTTCCTTAAGTAAAATTTTTGAAAAAATTATTTTAAATCAAATCCTTATTCATTGTAATGCAAATGGTATTTTTCATAGGGAACAATACGGTTTTACCAAAGGTCGTTCTACAACGGATGCAGGCATGGCACTACTTAAACACATATATGACGCTTGGGAGAAATCACAGAATGCTATTGGTGTATTTTGTGATTTATCTAAAGCATTTGACTGTGTGGAACATGAAACGCTATTATGTAAGCTAGAATATTACGGAGTTAAAGGGAAGGCTCTTGATCTTATTGCTTCGTACCTGTCTCAGAGAGTTCAACATGTTTCTATAAATGGAATTAAGTCATCTGGATCTGTCTTAAAAATGGGTGTTCCACAGGGATCAATTTTAGGTCCTTTATTATTTTTAATATACATCAACGATCTTCCATTCTATGTTAGAGGTGTTTGTGATATTGTATTGTTTGCTGACGATACTTCACTTATTTTCAAAGTTGACAGAAATAGAACTAATTATGAATATGTAAACAATGCATTATCACTGATACATGGTTGGTTTACAACTAATAATCTAGTTTTAAATGCCAAAAAAACGAAATGTGTGGTATTTACTTTACCTAACGTTAAACAACCTAATTATAATTTGATATTGAATAATGAGATCCTTGATGTAAGTGACACAACAGTATTCCTGGGAATAACCTTGGATACGAAGCTTCAGTGGAATTCCCATTTGTCATCTCTCACGGGAAGACTCAGCTCCGCAGCATACGCGGTTAGGAAAGTTCGTCAACTAACCGACGTTGATACAGCTCGATTAGTATATTTCGGTTATTTTCATAGTATCATCTCCTATGGTTTGATGCTATGGGGTAGCGCTTCAGATGTTAATACAGTTTTTATTTTGCAAAAAAGAGCTATTCGTAGTATTTATAATTTAGGAGCTCGGGAATCCCTTCGAGATGTTTTTAGTAAAGTAGGTATACTAACGGTTGCGTCACAGTATATTTATAACAATATTATACATATCCATACCAATATTGATTGTTTTGAGAGAAATAGTGACTCGCATTGTATTAACACAAGAAGAAAGGATAAACTCATAACACCAAGCTTTCGACTTCGCAAAGTAAGTGTTTCCTTTCTGGGGCAAGGTGTCCGTTTTTATAACAAAATACCAAAGAAATTTTTGCAGTTGTCAATCAATAAGTTTAAATTGTATATTAAAAATTCTTTAATAGCTAAAGCATATTATTCTGTACAAGATTATATAGATGATAATAATGCATGGATTTAGTATAGATGAATTTCATACAGGATGTTTAATATAAACATTTGTAATTTTTAAAATGTATATACTTAATAACACAATTTTAAAAGAGTACCTATCGAGTTTCTTGCCGGTTCTTCTCGGTAGAATCTACATTCCGAACCGGTGGTAGCTTTTCCTTAATTTAAGTACTTTTTGTTTATTTTGACGATTCAAAAGTGCTTTTAAAAGCCTACTTGAATAAAGTATTTTTTGATTTTGATTTTGATTTTGATTTTATAAAGTACCAGTGTAAGCTGATCCAGTATTGTTTCTTAGATTCCCTTTCGCAAATATCCGGTAATAATGGATGTTGTAAGATCGATTTACCTCTTCATCTATATAAATAAATAAAATGAAGTGTATGTTTGTAGTTTTAAATTAACATCTTTTAGTTAAATGCATATGAGAGTGTATACGGTAGTTACATTAAAACACACTTTTTTTTTAAATTTTGTTTCTCTGTCTGTATGTTTTGCCTAATCTTTGAAAAGCTGGACTGATATATTGATAAGACTTTTTCTTACAGATAGCTAATGTTGTAAGGAGTAACTTAGGCTGCTTTTATTTAAATCTTTTATTTGTTTTAATCTATACTAATAATAAAATTCTAGCGGGTCGCTGTCTGTACATGGAAGATATTTGAAAAAAAATATTATAGGGGGCCTTTACCAACGCAATAGAACCCAAAACAATGATTTTTAGAATTCTTATCTGTTTGTCTGTTTATCTGTGCGCTTGTGCACGCTAATCTCAGAAACGGCTTATCCGATTTAGATGCGGTTTTCACTAATATATTGTAGTAAGCTTCACTTAACATTTAGGGTTTGTTTCATGTCAATCGGTCCATAAATAAAAAAGTTATGTCAATTTAAGGAATCACGTTGAACATTTTTTTTGTGTTTATAACTAAATACATGAAAGTATATACAGTACTTACATAAAAAAATACATTTTTAAAAATTTTGTCTGTCAGTCTGTCTGTCTATCTGTTTGTTCCGACTAATCTCTGAAACTACTTAACCGGTTCTGATGGTACTTTTTGCAGTTAGCAAATGTTATAAGGAGTGACTTGGGGTTACTTCTATTTTAGATATTTTAAAATCTATATATATGAAAAAAATTCTAACGGGTCGCTGTCTGTACATGTAAGATATATGAAAAAAAAATATTGGAGGCTTTACCTACGCAATAGAACCCAAAACAAAATTTGTTAGAATTTTTGTCTGATTGTCAAGTTATGGGGTCACGTCGAAAATTATTTTGTGATTTTCACTAAATGCATGAAAGTACTTACAGCAAGTACTGTCACTCTGTTTCTTACGACTAATCTCTGAAACAGCTGAATCAAATTTGATGGGACTTTCACTCGCAGTTAGAGGATGTCCATTAATCACGTGAGGCCCAGAGAAGGGAGTGGGAATGGAAGAAAACAATCACAAAATATCACAAAGTCTAAAAAGTTCTTAAAAACATTACAGCAGCCCCTATAGCTAATATTATAAGGATTAAATTAGGCTACTTAAATTAAAAAAATATATTTATTTTAATCAATAAGTAAAAAAGAGAATTACACGATAACAAAATATTAGAGAAACCAATAAAATAGTGAACATTTTCCGATTTAAGAAGGGGAGGTATACATCTATACAAATAAATAAAATTGATCTGTCTGTTTGTAATAAAATAAATGCATATGAAAGTATACACGGTACTTACAACAAAATTACCAATTTTAAAATTTTTGTCTGTTTATCTGTCACTCGGTTTGTTTTGGCTAATATCTGAAACAGCTGGACCGATTTTGATGAAACTTTCACTAGCAGAAAGCCAATTTTATAAAGAACAAAATCGAAACCAATGAAATAGTGAATAATATCTGATTCAAATAGGGAAGATATAAATTTTATTAATATAATCATTTTAAAAAATAATATATTTACTGGGTGATTTTTTTACTGGATATGATAGAACCAAACCGAAACTATAAGCAAAAGTGAAAAATAATTTAAGTCATAGAGCCGATTTTGATTAAAACTAAAACTGCATCATTAGTTTTTTGAAAAATAAGTTTTCCTAGCCAGAAACGAACACGTTGATTCTGCAAAAAAATAACATTCTGTAGTATTGCACCATCTGATACCTTCACACATTATAAAGATCATCTTTAGTGAGGTAATACTATACAGAAAACTGCAACAAAAAGAAAAGGCTATTTTTTTTACAAAATTCTATCAAATTCTTACATTAATTAAATCTTTAGTAACTTAATGTTGTAACGCTAATAGCGGGTGAGTACAATAGCCGAGTCCAGTGAAATGTAGATTTTCAACAAATTGATTCATCTTTTTAAGAATTATCTAAACCTACCTAGGTAACTGTGTAGATGACGGTGACCAAAACAAACGTGACATTCTATCAACTTTATATAACTCACATAGAAAAAAAAGACAAACATAAAAGAAGTTACTGTGAGTAATTCATTTTTTATATTTTCGATTGTATTGTTCACACTCTTCCTCACTTTAGTAGGTGACTAGCATTTTGATGCAATTTATAAAGAAATCGTTCGAACTAACGCACATTTTTTTCTAATCTTACCGGAACCCATGATTTAACCCACATATTTGATTATGTCTATGTAGAATCGAATACTTAATTAATGTATAGATTTAATGTTATTTTGTAAAAAAAAACCTTTTCCTTTAATTTGCCGCTTACTATTACTTTCCAAAAGTTGATCTTTACAAGTGACACTATTAGGTGGTGCAATAATACAGAATGTATTTTTTTTAATTAGTGGGTTCTATTTCTGGCCAGGAAAATCATGAAATAAAAAAAATATGATGCAGTTTTAGATTTTTCAAAATCGGACACGAGACTCCATTAAGTATCTTTCGCGATTCCTTATAGTTCCGGATTTGGTCTATTAAGCCCAGTAGAAAAAGTCAGCCAATATATAATACAAGGAGAACCTAGGTGCGAACTTAATGTTTTGCAGTCGATATTTTAAAGACTACTACTACACAAAACAACTTTTCTTCAACATTTATAGTGAAAACCGTGGAGGAGTACCATATCTGAGTTAGTGTCTGCTTATAAATACAACCAGAAAGTTCCCAGATTCAAAGTAAAAAGCTCCTTTCTTGAGCAGCACTGCAGACTATTATAACCTTGCTTTGCAGGAGACATGCCAAGCATTCTGTAGTCCACGCGAACGAAGTCGCGGGCACAGCTAGTAAGTATATAAAAAGAGGTTTACGTAAATACAAAATTTAAACTAATGAAATAGTAAACTGCATACGATTCAAGTAGGAAAGAAAAACTTTTAAATAAATATAACTTTATTTTTTGGTAACACTGTTACTCGCATTTTGTCTAAATTATCCATTGGAAATAAATGTCACATTATATTTAACATTATAATTAAAGCTTATAAATATATTCTTAAAACTGAGACAGGATTCAATAAAATTTGCATTTTCATATAATATAATATATTCTAAATAAAAACATCTAATTCGATTAAAGATCATGTTAAATAGGAAATAAACTATTTAATGCTCAATAATTATTATCTAAAGAACCATAATCTGATGTTTATTGGAATACGGTTTCCAATCAATACAAATGTCCCTATTAATTTCATCCTTTAGCGGTAATGACTGTTATGCCACGTTTAGATTATCGAATATTAACGAACAGATACAAAGAAAGACAGAAGAAATAATAAAATAATATGAGTATGTAATACGTATGTAAATATTTAGATAATTAGTGGAATAATTCGATAGATACGTCTCATTACGTGAATTATGAATACGAACCCATATATGGATGTTGACAAGCAATAATGTGTCAAGCCGCAAAACAAATTTGGATTTATTGATGTATTCTGAAAAAGCGTCATGTACTTAACATTATTCAAAACATTTTTAAGTCGTCTAAACTCAATAAGTACGGAAAAAAGTTTCTTAATTTAATGTTTCGAAAATATAAGTGAGCTCATATATTTGAAAATTTTTTTCTTAGATAAAAGTTTTTATTATATAAATGTGCTTCTAATTCATTATAGCTTTTATCAAAATAGAAATTAGAAGATAGAGCTATAGCTTTTATCAAAATAGAAATTAGAAGGTGTTTTCAAAATTTAATTAAGGTTGGGTTCTCGACCCCACCGATCAATCTCTATCGAGTCTTCTCCATTCCACGTGACATTGGCGAAATAACATGTGTCTAATTGGCACATCTAAAAGCCATTAACCAAAGAATTGAATTGATACATAAATAACTCGTTTACCCTAAAAAATTATACCGTCTGAAAATCTGAAAATATTTATAATACACGAATACGTACTACGTATTATTGCTCATTCGTCTATACTCCGCGAGTGTTTGTTTTTAAATATTCTCCATCGGCTACGTATATTTGGATGCTGATAAGCAATAATGTGTCAACCCACAAAAAGTCAAATTCGGAGATATTGATGTATTTTGATACTACGTCACCTATTTAACGTTATTAAAAAAATCAAGTCACATAAACTAAATAAGTACGGAAAAAAGTATCTTAATTTAATGTTTCGAATTTCATGTGCGTTCTATATTATGCAGTTTATACAATAATCTTAAATATTTGTAAGACATTTTATACAATAATACATTAAATATATCAATCTGCTTTTAATTCATTATACATTTTGTCAAAATAGTCTTCTTCAAACACATTTATTAAAAACAGGGTTGACATGTTTAGACGCCATTTTCTCAAAATGAAGTCCGTGTGCTTTGACACAGTATTGCTTATCAGCGTCCATTTATTGTAATTCAGGCGGTATTGGTTTCCATGCGAATTGAAGATTTATTATCTTGCTACCAATTGTTACACGGTCACAACTTATTTTTTTAAGTATAATTTAATTACCTAAAAAAAAAAAAAAACTTATTCAATATCTCACTGTTAAAAATTAGTACCCTAGGATAACTGTGCGTACTTAACGCTAGACTGCGTTATCAGCAGTCTGGAACTAAAGGGTGCACTTTACTATGAAGCCCCCGGATATAACAGTTCGAGTGTCTGACCGTGGCATTACGTGTTCGTCTGCACTTGATTTATTCGGCGAGTTATCTAGCCAGTTACTCTCGGTTACTTAAATCGATTTCCGGATTTATGATTCGTTATTTTATCAGTTTAGCGAAGACATCTATTGATAATCGGGAATATTTCTATTGGAATTAAGTGAACGAAAGGAATTGTGTCTGAGTTCTTAACTTATTAAGTTACATTAGTTTTTATGAATAAAGCAGAGATGAACCTACCGGTCTCAACCGATGTTCGCGGGTTCTAAACTAGTCTAGCGCACTTGGGTTTTCAAGGCGATGAAGCGAAATACAAAATATCGCTAGGTGACCTGCGTTTAATGGAACATGAATATCAGCAACTCATGGTGGACTTAACTCGTATTCTTCTTTTTAGTAGACGAGGAGTATTTTGTCTAACCGTGGGTCAATTACAGGCCGTTACAGCTAAGTGTAATACTGTTCTTAAGGCCAAAATATAATCACACAATATATAATCAATCTGCGAAATCGCGCCGTGGTTGCGACGTCGAAGAAAGTTACGATATCGCATCATGAAAATATACAAATTTGTTTAAAATTAAACAAAATTGATGACAAGGTGCGTCGTAATTTTTTACGAAGCACGTCGTGGACTTTTACGACCCGACGTCGTAGCGTTTCACGGCGTCAGAACGAGCCATTCGGCTTCGCGACGTGATTATGTGTTTCAGCCGTTAATAAACCGAAAAAACTATTAAACCAGCTTGTTATCTTAACAGACATAAGGCTTTGACATAACGTTGTACGGTTACATAGGACCGGTTAGTCCGAGAACCGCAGTCATTGCGATCACTTTCACTGACCGGCTGCTTTGTTTGTTTTATGTGTACAATCGCTTAAATAACACTTAAATTTATGTGTATTTTTTATAACTTTGTTCTATATTTAGACATTGAAGTATTGTGGTGTTTAAATCAATGATGTTCAATTCAAATATTTGATTAATGAGTTTTGGTTATAATCGATGTTATAAGACTTGTCAATATGGTAGCTTAAATGACGTTTTAGGTTTCTATGTGTAATTTTATAACTGTGTTAGATGGTTACACATTATTATCAATATATACATATATTGTAATTAAACATCAATTCATCGAACAACATCGGTTATGATATAAAAGAAGTCAATGTGTGTATTTTTTGTACTTTTAAGAGTTTACAGAACAATTTTTTATTGGTTTAGTATTTAATACCTACTTTAAAAGAACAAGAGGTACACAGTTTCGTTTACTCAAATGATATACTTTTTTATTTTAAAACAAAACTACTAAACCTATTATGATAAAAAATCTATGTGGAATTAAACTGAAAGTATACCCTTTTAATAGAAAAATAATTTCGAAAATCGGTTCAGAAATGACGGAGTTACTGAAAGTAGTTTACTGGAGACGGTAATAGACGTAAAAAATAGGAACATTGCAAAGTGAGAACCTCCTCCTTTTTTCAGTCCGAAGTCGAAAAATAGAATAAAATTATACTGAAATTTTAAATAATGAGCCAGTTGAAGCTTCTTACCAGCTATCTTTCTTACTGAAAGATCTATCATCTATTACTCTACTTTCGAATCAAATAGAAAATAGATTTAAATGTAAATAAAAGACACCCACAGCCTTACGATCACTATTATTTGAGATATTGCCTGAGTTATGCAAAGTGGCGCTTTACACGCCTTGAGCCTTATGAGAGAACTCCTTAAAAGGTGCAGTACATTCACGTGAATAATTTATTATGTAAAAATTAATTAACGACATACTTTTTATCGGATAACGATCGATACTATGCGTTTAATTTATTTAAAATTGTCTGCATGTTTTTATAAAATCATAGTCGCCTTATTAATAAATATTTAACGTAAAGTTTTACATATGTATTTGCGTATACCTATTTATTGGGTCAATAAAAATGTTTAACTGTATATAATTAATACTGATACTAATTACATTGACAAAACAAGTAATATTACTTATTAGAAAGAATACGGGTACTTTTTTGTGTATTGTTTATTACATGGATGACATTAGTGGCAAGTGTTCTACTCCATAAGATATAACGTGATGATAATAAACGCACTACCCATGTTCGCGAACCTAATACAAAGAGATTATCTTAAATATAACTAATAATTTCTGAAATTAGTGCCTACGGAAAACATTTGGTTGTTCTTAATTTCAAAAAAACTTCATATTCATAATAACAGTGTAACAGATGTAGTTAAAAGCACAACGTATACGAACATTACGATGCATTACATACTTAAAGATACTAGTGTTCGCCTAGCAGTCGGAATTTGATTGTAGAAAATTAAATTTTTAACCAATTTTAAGATTGACCACAGATAATCTATTCTCAATTTAACCACAGAGTAACAATAAACAATAGAGTATACATGCGTATGTGTCAAATACATGGTAGTGTGTGTAATCTTTTTTTAGTGATTTAATATATTTATGTATGCAAATTACTATAAGTGTGCGAAATTTCATACTCTTCTAAAGGTACACAGTTTTTGCTTCACGTAGTAATACATAGATTAGCTAAATTGATCGTCCTTGTGAAGATAAAACTGAAACACATTTAATTTACTCCCGCCACTGACGCAGTCGAAAGAAACTAGGCAATGCAAACAAAGACGTATGTGTATCACAATTAGAATCGGAATTGGGTTATTGTTTTCATTGATGATAATAAACGGACCGAATTGGATTTAAGAACTGTAATAATTTTGCTAATACTAATATTACCAACGCGAAAGAAAATGTGTCTGTTACGCTTTCGTTAACCGTAGAATCAGCTGTGATTAATTTTATAAATAAATTGGGAAAGAAGGTCCACATTTTCCAGTCCATGGGATGAAATAGAGGATGAATGTTTCTACGCGGGCAAAGTCGCGAGAAGCAAGTACATAGTTGATAATATATAAATAGTTTAAAGTCATTGATTCTTTTATGGAAGATTGTATTATTTTTATGTTTAAAGGCAGATTTATATTTGACTGACGTGACGACACGTGTCGTGTCATGACGTGATGGCTAGCGTTTATATTATTATGTTGTGTTGAATCGAAATATTTTCCTGTTTGTCATACAAAATGATACCAATTCTGTTCTGATGCGCCACGACACAACAGTTAAAAAAAGATTTTGAATCTACAAGTCTATATTCCAACTGCGTAGAAGACTTAGTAACATTTTCTTATCTTGAAATAATTATATGCAATAAGAACGTTAGAATAAGGATATATTAATATGATGAAGTATAAGAGCTTTTAAGAGAAACGCATTTGACTTCACGCCAATAAAATACAATGTTTCCCTTGCGAATATATATAATATCAGTTGAAAATAAACACGTTTATTTGCATCTCAGTTTCGCTTAATCTATAAATTGTTTAGAATTGACGAAATAAAAAAAAAAACTACATAAAATATTTTTACAACTTTTTTTCTCAACTGTACATCGCTTCATGTATAGTACTTTCGATTTTCAAACTACGCAACGATACCATATCGCGTTATGAGAGCCGATTGCTTTTACAAGAGACTCGTAATATATTATTAGTTTTGAATGTATGTAACGTACGAATACACATATACATAACAGGTATTCTAGTGTGTGTTTGCGAATTATACGGTATCGTATGTGTATTTAGTATGAATGTAACTAAGATTTTTTTTAATCAGAACCTACTTCACAGGAAAAATAGCTAATTTAATTTACTTGGATGATAGATTTATTCTAGTTATTTCGATTAATAACCAAATAACTGAATCGATTTTGATAAAAATTCTATGGGACTAATGGAAGTATACCCTAGAATAAATTAATAATGACAAAATTTTGATGTAACAAATGTTAGAAAAACAGTCTGACTCTTGATTTTTTTAACAAAAACCCTTCCTTTAACAAAAGATATGTGGCATGTTTTGATAGCAATACTTTATCGTAATTAGCGCCCTGAATTATTCGACAAAACCTACATAAAACGAGCGAACCCGCGGCGAAAATCCAGTAACTGTATAAACTTGAATGTATGGGTGACTTACACACACAAAAACAAATTCAACATTTACATATGTGGGTGTGTCCTTGCAATTTTCGTTCCTATTTTGGCGATGTCTGTTTGTACGAGTTCACTTGTGTTTGCATAATAGTGATTCAAATTCGACCTTGATATTCGAGGTCTTAAAAGTTCGTTAAAATATTCAATTTTGCCAGTAACTAGTTCGAATTTCAAACGGATTTAATAACATCTAGTATTTACTTTGTAGGTATTCGAGTGAACAGTTTTAGAATTTATTGGTTATTGTGACCGTGATTTGAAAATATCTGTAATAAGAAATAGTTTTGAACTATGTCGTTCATAAATTTATTGGGTATTCTTTATAATTGATTACTTCTGTATTGCAATATAACCATTTCATTGCTAGACAAATATACCAGGAATATTTTAAAGGATTATACTTTACTAATGTTATCTCTTCCTGTCAACCTATGGAGGTGAGCTCCATAGGTTGACAGGAAGAGATCTCGAGCCTACAAACTTTCATTGTTTCTTTCTTAGTATAGACACTGCTTTGTATATTTAAATTAACAGCATTAAAACATCTCACCAAGAAATTAATCGGATACTGTAAATTAAGGAATAGATTTAAACTCTATTTACATAAGAACTTGGATAATTGCTTTAGACCTAAATTTGCATATACATAGGTGCTCTTATATAAATCTATATTCGTTGAGAAAAATGTCGTTTGTCACGGAAACGCATTTTAAAACATTGGAACCGAGTAGAATTCGAAGCATTGGGAAGTAGACAACTTTGTATACTTGTATTGCTCATAACTAGTATGTTGATTTAATTATATGACTAATTGGTCACCGCAACTCCGTCTGCGTGAAAATTGGTCACCGCAACTCCGTCTGCGTGAAAATTGGTCACCGCAACTTCGTCTGCGTAAAAATTGGTAAAAAAAACAAACAGATAGAGAGACAGAGTTAGCGAGGTGTGGATAGTCAGATATTACTAATAACAATTATTACATAGATATTAAAATTAAGAATGGATGTGCATGAAATGTATTGAATATTATTATCAAAAGTATCAATTCCTTTAGTGTTTATTAGTTTAAATCATATTTATTTTAGTCTAATTTAGTTTCGTTATTGCAAAGTATTATAATTACAAATCGTTATTTTCGATCGACACAATTATGTCAGCGGCTGACATTTATTTTAATGTACGCAAACAAATTTTCGTTCACATTGGTTAATGTTAATACAATTGGTTTAAGCTAATTTAGGTCATTGTCTGAATAATTTAGACGACAATCACATTCAGACCAGTTTCAGTGTTATTTTCTACTGAAATCTAGATAAGTTGATCTTGTTAAGGTTTGCTAGATAAGTGCCTAACAAAACATTTATATTAATACTAGTTCCTTGCCGTAACTTCAGATTAAATTAAATGTCATAACGGCAATATTTTTATAACTATAGTAAAGTAACAGCCTGTAAATAACCCACTGCTGGGCAAAGGCCTCCTCTCTTATTAAGGAGAAGGTTTAGAGCTTAGTCCACCACGCTGCTCCACTGCGGGTTGGCGGATATATGTACATGTGTCAGAATTTCTCCCGGCACATGCAGGTTTCCTCACGATGTTTTCCTTCACCGCCGAGCTCGAGATGAATTTAAACACTAATTTAGCACTTGAAAAATCAGTGGTGCTAGCCGAGGTTTGAACCCGCGATCATCGGTTGTGATCGACGTGTTCTAACCACTAGGCCATCTTGGCTCGTTGCCTGTTATACCTACTGATTAGCTGGTTGCTAGGCAACGTCGTCTACCGTGGTCGGCATTCGGTGTACTAAAATCCATGAGCCTATATCATGTCTATACATGAAATGAAAATGATCTCCAATATCTAAAAGTTTCAGATGAAAAACCTTTTACCTTTCAAATAAAAAAAGAAATAACTAAATCGTTCAAGCTGGCTTCCAGAAATCGGGGAACATACAAAGCAAAAGTCACCGGCAAACCAAGAATCTTCTCCTTTTGAAGTCGTTTAAAAAGGGAAAGATAACCGAATATTTGGATGCTGATAAACAATAATACGTCAAGCCACACATACTTCATTATGGGAAAATGGTGCTTAAACATGTCTAACCTATTCCTAATAAATTTATAAGTGCTTTTCTATATTGAGAAAAGGTATAACGTACGTAATTATAGGACGGGTGAAGCTGCGGCCACAGACTGTACGGGTAAGAGGCACTTTCTCCCGCATTAACTTCTCAGTTTTTCTCACACTTTTTTCTCTTGCACTCATCCGCTTGGAATTATTTTGCAATTTTTCAACTATTTCAAACTTATCTGTAGACGTAAACGTTTTTACTTTGATTGGAAATTTATTGTATTGATATACTCTTTATAGTACACAACAAAAAAGAAAAAGATACAAGACAATTTCCAACATTACAGAGAAAAGAATATATGTACAACAGGCGATCTTATCGCTAAATAGCGATCTCTTAAAGACAACCGTATACAGAAGGATATGATGAAATGGATCGGAAGGAGTATACAGAGTCAGTAAAATATAATATATAGGTATATGTAGGTAATTACTAGCAACTGGTCCTTGCCAAAATCTGTTAAATCGATTGCTACCAAAGTTTACGGACTCAGCCAATGGGTTAATCTAAAGATTGCCGAAAAATTGCATTTAAGACTCCACTGGGTAAAATTGATGTTGTACATGATTAGTTTTTTAATAAATTTAGATTTGTTATATGGAAACCTGATAGAACGTTATCTGGATGCTGATAAGCAATAATGTGTCAACCAACAAAACAAACAAAACAAAAAGTCAAATTTAGAGATATTGATGTATTCTGATAATGCATTTCGTATTTAACATTATACAAAAAAATTAAGTCATTTGAACTACATAAGTACGGAAAGAAGTTCCTTAATCAAACGCTTGGAATATTGAAGTGAGTTCCATATTTTTGATTATGCAATAATTTCATATATTTGAGAAACTTATTATTGGATGAAACTCTTTACTAGCCTATGTGCTATTAATTAATTACACTTTTTATCAAAATAAAAAAGAAAAGATGGATATATGCTTCTTCAAACAGATGTGGTAAGAATGAGTTTGAAATCTTTAGACGCCATTTTCTCAAAATGAAGTCCGTGTGGCTTGACACAGTATTGCATATCAGCATCCATCTGATTTACATAGATATCTTTTACCAAAAAGTTAACAGTATGTAAATTTTCAACCAATATTGCCATGTTCGAGATAACCTTACAATGATAGTGAACAGTAGGAGCGGAACACATTTCTAGGGACATTTTCAACTAACATTGAATATAATCTCACTCTATAGTCTAAGATGAATCTAATAGTGCTATTTGGTGGGTGTATAGTTATGGCAAACGATAAATCCAGTATAATAAGGCACTTGGCAGTGACAGTGTTAGGACGTTTTAACTTTCATCGGCCCTCACGACGTGACCTCAACGATCCTCTGGTGGGCGAGTTAATAGGTGAAGTTATAGGAATTCGTCTTTTTACTTCCTTGTAAGAAGCAAAGAAAGTTTCGTATTCGAGAATTTGTTTTTTTTTTTACTTAGATTGATTATCAATTTTGATTGTCTTTGGTTGAAATTTAGTGTAGAAAATTTAATTAAAATTTTGATTTTGATTAAAATTATGGAAGTAGATTTGTTGTTTCAAATTTTGTTTTTATTATAATGTCCCAAATATAAATATAATTTAAAGCGAGTTAATTATTTTATATAACACGACAGCGTCGTTTCAAACACTTTTTTTATCATTACCAGGTTATTCTTAGTCCTTTTATTTATTTAAAATAGTTTTAATCCATACATGTTTTAAGTACTCGAGTTTAATTAAATAAAAAATAAATTGTTTCTTAATATGAAACGAGATATTCCTTTAGCGGTTAATCTTTCATCTTAATTACCTTTTAATCGAAGCTTAAGAATAAAAAATACAATTTTACTTACATTTATTCCTATAATAGTTACTTTAACGATTGACATACCTGAAACAAAAAATTCATCAAAACCAGTATAAGTGGTAATAATAACGTAACTTAAATATTTTGCAGTAATTTTTAACAATGAAATGCGATTTACTGACATTGTCTTCGTTAAAGGGGTGCCAAGGAATTATATGTAATTATGTAAATTATCTATACATTTTATTGGTTCTCAAAAGTGTTTTTATCCGTATAAAATATCGCCCTAATACCGCATGGTATAAAATGGAAGAGTAGATCTTTTATACCAAAATTAGGGCTTAATACGACAAGCCAATTAAAGAACATTTTTATATCATTTCGATAATTAATGTTTTCTTCTTAAATTTATATTTTTAAAATATTAAATATATATAATAATTACAAATTGAGAATAAGTTTAATGTCAATTAATAGAAAAAAATAAAAATAGAAAAGGATAATTTATTACAAAAGATTGTTCTCATCCAAACCACATAATAATATATAATAATAATTATTTTATTGTCAAATAATTGATAACGGCGCGAAGTTTTTCCAGAAGACATTTAAATTTATTTAATTGACAATTAATGTTTCAATGCATTCGTACTGATCTGGATTATGTGGTCCTTGAGCCGCTTCACTATATAAATGACGTTATATTTATCCTTTAATTTTGTTTAATTTATTATTTATTTTACCAAATAAATTGCAATATGTACCCCATATCTATATTGCAATTATGGTAATTACAATAATATATAATTTTACTATAATATTATTATGGTAATGTTGGTAACCCTACTTGCGCACGCGTTTCAATTCATTGACCAATTATTAAATGGCACGAATGCGCTTGACCATGAGTGAGTGAATACATCGACTAGCATCATATACTTAATTGTTTAGCTATATTTAAGTATTAACTAAAATATGCAATAAAAAATTTATGTCTTACCTTATTTGGTACATAGGTATTTTAAGTGTCCATTTAAGTACAATTATTATATACTGAGATACTTATAAAGATAAATGTCGTTAAAACATAATAAAAATTGGATGTCCGAATTTAAATTTACATTGCATTCTTGTTTAGGACTGGCCACACATTGTAATAAATTTGTGTTAAAATTCTAGCATTCACATGCATTCTCCTACAACTAGTAGGTCTAGATCTAGTTTCCTGGATCTTTCGTCCCATTACGATGCATGTAACCAGCGCGCCGCGAATTTTTCTAACAAGTATTTCTAAGACGAGAATTACACTTATAAGTTTTGCACTAACACCGTCGTAGAGATTTACAGAAACAGAAATAATTTACTATTAGTAATATATACTTTTGACAGCAACAGCTTTTGTAAGGTTACCTAGGTTGTTACCACCTGGTAACTGTTACACCTTTACAGTTACAGTTTTTGTAATTGTGAGAGTAGAACATTCAAATGTAATTCTCGCCTTACAATATGCGGCCGAATTAAATTACTTTTAGAATTTTAGACATTTATCTAACGTCAATGTTAACGCGTGAATATTAATTTGACTAATGCCATAATTATGAAGTTTATTTCAAAGGTGACGCCTCACCTTCGTAACAAATTACGTTTATATGTAACCTGTCGGGCTTAAATTAGTTTAGATGTAATTGCTAATATTATAAATTGCTTTTGTTATTATATAAATTTAGCTTATGTGCTTAATATTCCCTTAGGTAATATTAGAATGATGCTAGCTATTAGTCATATTTGGATGCTGATAAGCAATGCTATGTCAAGCCACACGGATTCCATTTTGAAAAAATGGCGTCTAAAGATGTGAAAACTTTTTTAACAAATTTGTTTCAACACGTATATATACATCTTCTCTTTTCTTTCTTAATTAAAACAGATTGGTATAGTTAAGATTTTTATCTAATAATAAGTTGATCAAATATACGAGATTATTTTATAATCCATAATATGGAACACACTTCAGTATTCCAAACATTAGAATGAGATTTTTTCGTACTTATTTAGTTGAGATGGCTGGAATATTTTTCGAATAATCTTAAATAGGTAACGCATGATCAAAATACATTAAAATCTCCGAATTTAACTTTTTGTGGATTGAAACATTATTGTTTATCATCGTCGTTTTTATTCTCGAATAAGTTATACATTAAACTGTAAATATAAAATTAATTGAGTTTTTATGTCCGTATAATTTACGAAAAAATTCACATGTTTTCATAATAACTGTAAATTGTTAGATATTAAAAATAGATCTAAATCGGGAAGTCTAGACAAAAAAGCACCTACATCGATTAAGACATGTTTTTGCTCACCTATTGGTTAATACCGAATTATTTACAACCGATAGGTATTGAAATATAACCTCCATCGCCTACACAATAGAAGCCATAAATCATTGAATGGCGAGTCATGAATGAAAACACGTCATACGCCATACTCGGCGAAGGTTGGGGATATGTGTCGAGGCTGGGCGCAGGTTTGAATTTAAATGTTTGCTACAAAATGTGATTATTTGTTAGGATTTTTCTTGGATAGTATATTTTCGTATAAAATAACTGGTCAAGTGCGAGTAGGACTCGCGCACCGAGGGTTCCGTACAAACTTATAGAAATCTATATAAGACTAACCCATCTACGCCATTTGTGGTCTTCATCATCAGTTCCAACATAAGTTACTATCAAAAATACCTAAATCGGTATACGCTTGCCTATAATATTTGAGGAGTTCCCTCAATTTCTCCAGGATCCCATCATCTGATCCTGACCTGAAGACAATGGGACCACCTTGGAAGTATACCTTTTCAAACAAAAAAAATATTTGAAAATCGGTACCCAAATGGCGGCGTAATCGGCGAACAAACATAAAAAAAAAATTAAATACAAGGTCGAATTGAAAACACTCCTTTTTAGAAGTCGCTTAAATATAATCAAATATTATGTAAACATGGATCACGTCCCAAAAACTATTTTGAAACTACTTAGGAGCACTTTAATTTAAAACACGATCATGGATGCAATCCATGGGAACACAAAATTTTATTTTAAGTACTAATACACCTTATACTTTAAAAAAAAAGTTATAGGCGATTCAGGATATACCTAGCGCCATCTCTTGACAATTTCAATGAACTAACTTGTTGACTTTGACATTAACAACATAATTATATTATATTTTATTCTCGTTTTATTTTTATTTATATTCTACTACACCCCACTACCCCTGCACTACGTTCGTAAAATATTTTGATTTACATTATCAATCAAAATATCGAAATATATATTAGTGTTGCCAAGACGAAAATAATTAGTCCTTAATTCGAACAAAACTAATTGTTTATTTATAAATAACTAATTATATTACTAATAACCAGAAGACTTTTATGTGTAGATAAATAAGTAAATTAAATAACTCGATCTGTTTGAATTTAATTTTAAAATTTTCGTACTAAGTCAATACGAGTACTTAAATCAAATCGCGTGAAGCTCTTATATTGAATGTTAATTACGTAATGACGTTATAAATCGACGATAAAACTTTTAAATGAAAAGTTTATTTTATAATTTTTAGCGCGTTTAAATAATAATTAAAATAAAAAATTTTATTAATCGAGCAGAACTATATCACAGTTAATGTCATAATGTTGTAATAGATGGCATTAGCTGTACGCTGCATCGCGCTATCATTTTGTTAGCTGCGATATATAGATTGCATTGCGTTGTTTATAAAGGTTTGCTGCTTTTTAATGTTTTCGTATTGACACAAATTTCTTCTCAGTGTTTGTAAAATTGTTTTTTTGACCATGGTCAACTTCTATGTTAATTTGTTACAAGTTCATATAATTTTAATTCTTAGAGTAATATATTTTCCGCTGGATAAATTTACAACTTGAAACATTTACGCGTTCCTGAGAAAAAGGTTGAAAGACAGACGTACAGACTAACAGACACACGAACAGAAATTTACAGTTTTCGGATTTTTTCCTTTATGTATACTAAAGGACCTTGCTCCTGGCCAAATTTCATAATGCTTGGTCAATGGGAAGTACCCTATAGGTTTTGATTCCCTTGCGAAAACGTTAAAAACGCTATCATACTTAAAATATGTGATATAAATGACCGTATCTTTTGATTGCGTTAACTTAGAAGTTTGATTTTTTCACAGCTCTTAGTAATAACAACTATGAGTACTTGACGTTGATAAAAATTTGTTACCTTCACGCGTTTCTGAGAAAAAGGTTGAAAGACAAACTTACAAACAGACAAACATACATACAAAAATTTACAGTTTTCAGATTTTTTCCTTCATTTGTACCATAAGATCTTACTTCTTGCCAAATTTTATCGGGCTAGGTCAATGGGAAGTACCCTATAGGTTTTGATTCCCTTGCGAAAACGCTAAAATGGTCAAAATATACGACATATATTCCATTATCTTTTGATTGCGTTGACTTAGAACTTTAATATTTTCACGGCCGCATGTCATCGTAGACTTGAGTATATGATATTAATTTCAACATGATACGTCCATGCATTTCTGAGAAAAAAGGGTTGACATCCCGACAGACAGACAGACAGACAGACAGACAGACAGACAGACAGACAGACAGACAGACAGACAGACAGACAGACGGACAACAAAGTGATCCTATAAGGGTTCCGTTTTTCCTTTTAAGGTACGGAACCCTAAAAATAAGACTTTTAAAAGGAAATTGACGTCAAATGAAAAATATTTACGTAATTTCGTTTACTTGAACGACAAAATAAAATTCTATTCGAAAACGGCTTGACCAAATAATGACTTTGGTCAAGTCGTTTTCGAATAATCGGGAAACATATCAAAATCTCCGGCGAATTGAGAGCCTCTCTTTGGAAGTCGGTTGAATAAAGTTTAAAATGTATAGATCTTAGACGTATCAATATATGTGTGATACGATCGCTTGCGTTTGAGTTTTTTATACATACGTGAAGAGAAAACTGTGCCCTTTTTTAAACCAGATATTGCGCAAATATCGCGGCGAAGTGCGAAATTAGGAGCGCAGTAAGCAAAAATATTTTGCTAGCTTTTACGTGTGGCTTCGCTTGCCTTAATGTAAATGTAAATTTGTTGACAATAAACCGTACGAATATATAAAAAAATTAAATATTCGTACGTATTATTTTGTTATTCATGATGGTCATAGATTATATTATTGATGACAAAATATAACCTATGGCCATCTTGAATAATTTAGCTTATAAATGGTACCATAATTTAAAAATAGGTTTAGTAGTATATGGCTTACTTCGCAAATACGATATTCAGTGTCTTTATTATACAAGTATCACATGTGTTACAAATACTTAACCTAAGAAACATTCAACTCCTAAAGTTTAATGAATTACGTTCGAATAAGGATTACTTGATGACCACCAACGTTAATTGGAAGCACAATAGGATTTATTGTATAAATTTTAAATATAGGTGTGTGCTACACACATACATATGTACAACACCCATAAGTATATAATAATTTTATTAATTCCATTCATATAAATTTGTGACGTGATTTGTACGTTTTGTTATAGAAGAATAGATGTTTTTTTTTTTTAAATAAGGAGGATATAAAACATATATGTCAGCTGCGAGGTACGAATATAAATTATTCGTTTTAAGTGTGTGTAAAACAATACATTTACATCGTTCTGTAGGTTTGTGTGCGATGTGCATGTGTAGGTAATATATTCACACACACACATAGGTAATATATTACATACGAATATTGTATGTCTCGTATCTTTTATGTTATGAGCTAGATTCACTTTGAAACTATCATAAAAACTTTGACAAATAACTATTAAAAATATAAAAAAAAATATAAGTTGTCATTCTTGAAATTTTTAGAAGTTTATATTAAAGGGTCTGTATACATATAGGCTGGCTCGACTGGAGCAGTATCTCACTGTCTGTCAGATATTAAAAATAAATAAATTCAATGATGACGATTGTTTTGAGAAGGAATGTAACAACACCAACTACGGTTTTGTTTTTGATAGACTGTTCGCCGAATTTAACCCCCCTCCCCACCTGAAATTTGCTTGCAGATACGGAGATTTTGGATGATACATTGCTCAGTGTTAAATGATACCTAAGACTGAGCTGACATAGCATTGTGCTATGCGTTTTTGTGCAGGATAAATCTTATGAAATAAATAGAGCATGTTTTGTATATGGAATCACTCTGTGTGAACTCAGCCTTACATTGACGCCGAATAGCACTATTTGATGTTACATTACATGTCAAAAATGTCGTTACTTCTGGCCAGTACGCTGGATTTCGGAACACACTCAATGTATGTTCCTAATCATTTTTCATAATATGTTCGTATTTATTTTCTAAACACAAAATCAGTCTATTTTATATGTAGTCCAAAGAATGCGAGTAACAGCTTCAATGGTAAGGTAATAATTTAGTTTCTTAGGACGTGGTTAATTGAAAGCAAGTGCCGTTCAAGGAAGGTTCCGTTTTTACAGGCTATCATTACAAGTAACTGTGAACGAATTAACGATTGTATTGAAGTGTAACCGTTATTCACGCTTTTGCACATTCCATTTTAATTTTTATTAGGATATATTGAGTTAGGGAGTGAGTTTTGTATTTAGTGATACAATTAAAATGTTAATTAATGATACTGTTTTGGAATTCATATTGTGTGAATGAATAATTAATTTAATAAGGTCAATAACCTCAATATTAGTTATATGCTCTTTGTTGTTATGAAATAATCAAAATACTTTTGGATTTGAATAATTTATTATTTTAGTGATATTATGAATCGGTTTAAGATAAAAGAAACAAAATCTTACATTTCTTTTTGTCCATATATCGTATTTCCGGAATCACATTAAAAACCACAAGAATCTTAACTACGACAAATATTTATAACTTAATTAAGTATGTCGTGCGGAAATCGAACTTACAATAGATCGAAGATAGCAACGAGCAGTGCGTCACGCAACCGTTTGCTGTTTTTTCTTTATCTCGAGATCAATTGATTCAGAGTGGTTAATGGGAAAACGATGTTGTATTAAATACCTCATTACGTTTGATAGACCGCTGAAAGAGGTGTAGTCTATATTTTATAACGAGTAATGCTTGCTATTGATGCATAGTCCATTCGCATGGAGCTTAATAGGGACCGTTTTATTAATTTCCTTGATATTATCTTTTTATTATTTTGTAGGAATTTACACTTTGGGGAATATACTTAAAGTGTAAAATCGTATTATATATTTCGTTTCTTTTTGGTTCGTTCAACATCAGACGATCTGCTATTATGCTATTTATATTGTAATTTTTATATTATTTAATAATTTTAATTTCCTGGATAAATATGTACTAAAATGACTGGATACATTGTAATTAAAGTACCACATACGTATGTATATAATCTATACGTATAAAATTACTTGTCCTGACTGATTCATCAACGCAGAGCCTAAACCGCTGGGGTTACAAACTTCAAATTTTGGCTGTAGGTGCCTTTTAGGGTGTAAGCATCCATTAAGAAAGGGTTTTTTGATTTTCCATCCCTAAGAAAAATATCAAAAGAAGTAAAAACATTTGTATGGAAAATCTTCCGCGATCAAATTAACTTAATACACATACTTCTGGATGATAGTAATGAAATTTAAACCATAAAACACACGAATATCATCCCTTATTGAACTTCAAGGGGGTGGTGAAGTTTGTATGGACGAAATCTATTTTTTTGGCCGATTATTCTTAAACTTATAACATAAATATTCAATAAATAAATATCTTTATCCCCGAATTCAAAAATCATCCCTTATAGTTGAGCTGGGGGTATTAAAGTATACGCGGGCAACTCTGTGAGGAACTGCTAGTTATATACATAAATGGAACAGCTATTTAAATCTAATATTTAATAAGTTTAATCGTTGACCATAACATTTAAACAGGCGTAAAATAATAATATTTTTATTACAATGATTGTAATAATACATTTTTATTGCTTTTATACATTTATAAATAAACATTATTATATAGATACAAATTATTACAGTAAAAATGCTATAATTGAGCATGCTATGTTTACCTCATACAGCTTGTATGATGTTAACGCTGATTTATGTTAAATTATTCTCAGTCACGTAATGCCTACTATATTTATCATATAAATAGCAAACAAACAAACAATGAGCACATCTCTAAACGGATCTGAGTGTGTTGTGTAACTCAGTTTATTTGGAATGCAAATAAGAGTTTACTGAGTAAACGGGACTTTCTCCAAAAGCCTAATTTCACTTTTTATTGTAACATGTACTCTTTTGTGGATTCTCTTTAATTAATGAATTATGATGGAATAATGATAATTTCTTTAATTAATGAATTATGATAGAATGATGATGAGTTTTGATTATGGCGACAATTAATGAGTTGAGACGTCATAAATTATGTTTATGAATGTATTATGTTGATGACTTGTGATAAAGTTCGCAAGGACCAGTTTTGACTGTTCTTGAGGCTATCTTATTTTCTGATGTAAAATATTTCTTAATGCATATTAGGGCCAACATATGATTAACTTTAAACATCCTGTGGTTTCCGCGTAACGTTGTCATTTAAAAAATACCAATTGTGGACACATGATTTCCTGGTAGAAAGTACGAAGTATAAAAAAAGACCTGTAATGAATGCTCTTTTGGGCTGGTTCACGGTATTCAAATGAGACATATAGAAGGAATATATAGTATTCAGAATATACAGTATATAGGGTGGGTATACATTATATAGGATAGTTAATACTAAAAGCAAAACTTCAACATTATACATCTAACCGTTTTTATAAGATGTAGAAAGTATGAACAATTGGACGTTGATAAGCAATACTGTGTCAAGCCACATGAACGTCATTTTGAGATAATGACGTCTAAAGATGTCAAACCTATTCTAATAAATATGTTTGAAGAAGTTTGTATATACATCTTTTCTTTTATTTTTTGATAAAATGTATAATTAATTACAATCAGATTGATATATTTAATATAAATACAAATTGCAAAATATAGAACGCACTTGAAATTCGACACAATAAATTAAGAAACTTTTTCCCGTACTTATTTACTTTTATGTGACTCGAAAAGTTTTTAATAATGTTAAATAGGTAATGCAGTGTCAAAATACATCAGTATCTCCGAATTTGACTTTTTGTGGGTTGACACATTATTGCTTATCAGCATCCAATTGTACATGCATACATGCTAATATACGGATTGAATCTTTAACTGTGCGTTATAGATCAAATTCCAAATTATAAGGAATAGCGAAAAATACAAAACGATTAAAAAAAATTCATCGTTTCTTATTATAACAACATCTGATAGTGTTACTAAGAAGAATCAATTTCTTGGAATTATAGCATAAGACAAACTAAAGGAAAAGGATTATTTCTCACAAAATGATATTTTAATATTAATTTACATAAAACAGCTGTTCTCAAGGTTAAATAAAGTCCGCATCAAAATTGGTCAATTCATTAGACACAGACACAGATAAACACGTCTAACTTCAAACTTCCCTTTTTTGGTCGGGGGTTAAAAATAATATATAATATTTGATTGCTTTGTTTTTAATCTTACTTTAAAGTCAAAATATAATTAACACTGTGAAAAGAAAAAAAAAACAATAAAAATATTAAAAGAAGAATTAAACAAAGAAAAATTAAAGTATATAAAACCTACAAATCCGTCGATGTCATTGCAGTGAGGCAAAGTGCCTAAAACACTCATTGATTTGTGTTAAATGTGTAAACTAGACAGGTACGATTTTTACATTTTTAATATAAGTGTAAATATTACGTATATTGAGATATTGTAGTAATTATTGTTAAGAATTTTTATTGCTTCGTACTCGTTATTATTTATATAGAACAGCAATGGAGTTTTTATTGAACTAAATACCTATTTCTTTACATTTCTACTTATAATATAAAATGACGTGATAAACATTGAAATGACATAATTCAAAAATCAATTTAGCATCTTATTAAGTTGATGATTATAAGTTATATTGATAAATCTTTTATTAATTCTATTCCAGGTAAAGATATTTCATTATATTATGACAAATAAAATTTTACTTGATTATCTTAGACGAGAATAGCTTATAAGTTTTTAAGCTCTCGGACTTTTATAAGTGTTATAATTTGATTATTTGAGATGTAATTAATTAATACACTCTTTATATTGTTGTAACACGTTTTATTATTTTGTTCTTAAACTTTAAACCTAAACAAAAACACTCTTTACCATAGACAATGCTGCCCCCTTATACACACTCTTTATTTTTTAAATAAATATAACAATAAGTATTTACATAAGTTGCATGTTATTGCTTTACATCTGAAGGAATTTACTATCTGTGACTTATTTTTAACACACACCTTTTGTAAGGTTACTTACTAGATTACAAAGTTGTTTTGTACTAATTACGAGAGTACACAGGTATAACAAGTCTATATGAGAATTTGTATTATATGTAAGACATGATATACCTAACATCATAATATATCTAACAACTATCATTAGAAAACCCTCTTTCAAATAAAAAAAACCGCGTCCAAATCGGTCCCCCCGTTTAGGAGATATGGTGCCATAGACACACACACAAATAGACACACATATCAGTCAAACTTATTTAAAACACCCCTTTTTGCGTCGGGGGTTAAGAACTAAGTTTTACAATACGTGTCACACATAAAATTTATAAGTAAATTGTAAAATTGGATGTCGTGTAAGATTAACGCCACCACTGAGGTAGAGATTAGTTGGAGTCCACTGACGACAACTCGCATACGCGCTGGCTCAACCGGGACTACACTTTCACAAAAGATCGTCGTAAAAATAGTTTTTTAGCTGCGTTTAGTATGGTAAGTGAGAGAGTCGGAAGCCTCTTTCCCCATTAATATCCTTAAATTTGCTACCTTATGGATCGTGTGGTGCTCCAAATTTTTATGGCCGGATCAATTAACGTCAGGTGACCCGACTATTCGTTCGCCTGCTATTTTTATATAAATAAAACACGTATAATTTCGTAATGTAAATTGTCTTGAATGTACAATTAAAACAAAATTAACATATAAACACACTTAGGTTTACAAAATTCTAATTTACATCTGCAATCAAAATAAGATTGCATTATCTGAATGTAAATGAGTGACACTCGACCATTTCCGATCTTCAAGGCGAGTGAGCAACTCCCACGTCGGACGGCAAATGACAAAAATGTTGTTCACATTATGCCAAGGCTTTTGAGATGTTAAGGATTTCGAAAAGAGTTGACATATTCGTAGGTAGGTGACGTTTGTTTGTATTTGGACGCTGATAAGCAATACTGTGTCAAGCCACACGGACTTAATTTTGAGAAAATGGCGTCTAAATATGTCAAACCTGTTCTTAATAAGTTTGTTTGAATAAGTAGTTATCCATATTTTCCTATCTTTTTTGATAAAAAGTATAACGAATTAAAAGCAGGTTGATATATTTAATATATTATCTAATAAAAAGTTTTTTAATACTATGAGATTATCGTATAAATTACAAAATAAGGAACGACCTTGAAATTCGAAACAATTAATTAAGAACCTTTTTACCGTACTTATTTAGTTTATATGACTTTATTGTTTATTGAATAATGTTAAATAGGTGATGCAGTATTAAAATACAACAATATCTAAGAATTACACTTTTTGTGGGTTGACACATTATTGATTATCAGCATCCATTTAATCCTATTATTACTATTCTATCCTATTTACTAACATAAATGCGATAAGAAGGTTGGATGGATGCTTCTTTCCACGCAAAAACACCTGAAGAAGTTTTGTTAAAAATTTGTACTAATACAGCTTACACATCACAGTGACATATGGGATACTTTTTATTAACATATCAATCGCAATCGGAAGCTAGTCTTTTATATCGGTATACCAAATAAATCTATACTAATATTATAAAGCTGAGGAGTTTGTTTGTTTGAACGCGCTAATCTCAGGATCTACTGGTTCGAATTGAAAAATTGTTTTTGTGATAAATATTTTATTGAGGAAGGCTAAAAATTACCTACTACTAGATATCTTCTCCTGTAAAGGTCAAATAATCATGGCTTTGCATGGATGCAATGTATTTTATTTTACGACTTTTCTCTATATGAAATAAGATTATATGCAAGTATTATACATTTACATCTCCCTCTTGAATCACTCAATTTATTGATAAGAAATTATCGATCAAATAATTTTCGAAAATTCGTCATATTCGGTCCGCGTATTGTTACCAAATAAATGAAGTAAAGAAAAATAGACAATTGAAACGGTATAATCATTATTGTAACAATAAATAGATGTTATTTTTGTTACAACCGTGAAATCTTATACTTTTTTTTTGTTTATTGGTTTGATGTTTATTATTGCATATATTTATTTCAGATCTGGATTTAAAATAAATCGCACGTGTGAGTGTTATATTTAAATGCAACAAGAATTATACCGACGTATTCAGCCTTGACTAAATACCACATACTGGTGTCCTTAATAAAAATACTACAATTTAAATTCAAGTGATTTAAATGTTTAAACTAAAAACTTTTAAAATTATTATAACTTGTTTTTTTTTTAAGTTTTTTTTTAAACTATCGACACTTTTGCAAAAAAAAAGACAAAAAAAATCTGATTTTCAGATTGCTACTAAATTTTACCAAAATAGCTCTAGCCATTTTATAGCCCATAGGAAACATACAAATTCTTGTATAGACTGGTTGTGCCTCGCGATTTTCCCGCTTTACGTCACGTACTATAATGGTTGACTCTTAGACTAGTATTATTACATTTGATTTTGCAGCTGTGCGTAACAAAAACAAAGGCACTGACAGTAAATCCTTTCAGGTGTAAAGTAACGACGAATTACTTATGTAAATCTTTATGAAAGTCTGAGACTAAAAGTTATAAGTGTAACTCTCAATTTCTCTCCTTACAGTAAATTAAAATCAAAATCAAAATGTACTTAATTAAAGTAGGCTTTGCAAGTACATTTGAATTGTCAATACAGAAAAAAAAATCAATGTACCACCAATTCAGAATTTAAATTCTACCGAGAAGAACCGACGAGAAACTCCATTTACAATACATACATTTAAGAGTTACAGATATATTAAATACCCTGTGTGAATCCAGCTTATACTAAATCCAAGCATTAGTATATTTTTTTGCCTTTTTTCTTCCTCAATAAATATCTAACGCAATTATTTAAAATCCGTCAGATAGCTCCCAATTAGCGCGTTCATAAAAATAAACTCTTCAGCTAATATTGTAAATACACTGAGAAACAGTTTAGCTAAATAAACTTTTTTCGAATTAGCTCCTGAGATCGGTGCAAATATTTGTTACATTCAACTTTATATAAGACTGACCGTGACTTCGTCTGCAACGAATAATTTGAAATAGACTATTTCTTAGAAAAACGATAGCTTATCCTCTACTTCACCTTCTTCAGGTCAAGTCTGTATTTAAGGTTCAATACATATCTTTAGGTATTAGAATTTATAAAAATTGGTTTGATTTAGTAGTGATAAGGTAACAAACAGGCAAATAGAGATAATATTAATAGGTATGGATTGTAGAATAAAATAATTCAGCGGCAGCTAGTGCTCGCGTTTATGGTTACTGCTATGATCCCATGAGTCGTAGCGTGATGTAATATAGTCTATAACCTTCCTTAATAAACGGGCTATCCAACGCTAGAAGATTTTTTAAATCGGATCAGTAGTTTCAGAGATAATCCTAAACGTAAACTTATAAACAAACATTACCTTTTTATGATATTAGTATATATAAAACTAGCTGCTCCTCGCCATTTCACTTACGTCCATGCTTACTTCTTCTTTCTATGAAGCGTAGCGTGATATAATTTAGCCTATTCCAATAAACAGGCTATCTAACGTAAATAATTTTTCAAATAGGATCATTCGTTTTAAGGCTATCCCCAACATACGAACAAATTTTACCTCTTAATAATATTAGTATAGATGACTCATAGTGCCTACTTGTTTTGTCCGATATAACCGCCACGTGTTTCGACATTTAGGTGAAACAGGTATGTGACGTCACTGCTCGAGCCGACGCGTTGGGAAACCGATGACGTCACTCCCATACAGGTTCAATGGATTTCGAAACGTTGCGAATATCCTGTTATCCTTTTCGCTTATGTTATAAGATTATGTCTTAAGACAACTCTAAAAAAAACTTGAACTTGAATAAGTAGGTACAGCTTTTTTTTAATTTAAATGTTATTAAAATAAATGGAATATGTAGTTTTTGTAATATAAGAAAATATTTCTTTTTTATATAAGTAAGGGCCAAATCGTAATTACGATGTGACGTCAAGATGTAGCACGTTATAACGCCGACGTCGTGAAAATACGACGTGTTTTGTAAAATATCACGATGCGACGTCGCAGCGTGGTACGATGATATGATTGTTCATTTAAAATCTATACAAATAAATAAAATTGAAGTGTCTGTTTGTAATTTCAAATTAACGGCTTTTAACTAAGTTCACATGAAAGTATATACGGTACTTACATCAAAAACACAACTTGAAAAAATTTTGTCTGTTTGTCTGCTTGTTCCGGCTAATCTCTGGAACGACTAGACCGATTTTGACGGGACTTTTAGTGGCAAATAGCTAATGTATAAGGAGTAACTAAGGTTACTTGTAAAAAAATCATGATGCGATTTCGCGTCATGATCATGTATTTTGGTCGTAAGTAATATGAAAACCGTTGTTTCAAATTCCACAAACTTTATTTCAGAAGAATAAGAGAGAACAAAGAAGAAGAAGAATTGGCGTGAAACTCAATTTTTCTCGAAATTAAAATTTTGCGACATTACATCTATTGATATCTTCAATTTATTTCTGTAAAACAACAAAATTATAGAGAAAAATCTATACGGACTCCAGTTTCTTCTGAGGAAAAATTCGGCTTTACATTGTGGAAAAATTCTTTGTAAATAAAATCTTTTTCTAAAATCGTTGCATACTGGCATCTAATAAGCAAACAATATGATTTTTTTACTTGATATATTAATAAATCCTAATATTTACATCTTTATTGCATTATCATTAGTTGTCCATAAAAGCAATCGCAATCAGATTCAAAACCAGTTCACATTCGGCACTATACTTATTGTAAACAATATGTCAAATGCTATTAATCATAAGTTAAAACATAATGGGCTATCCGCGCGGCATATTGTTATGTGCGCGGGCGCAGTGCGCGGCAAGTTTAGTTGGTATTTGCACACGAATAGGTATACATCAATATGATTGAACCGTATCCTTTATTAAGTAGGTTACTAGTAGATAGAATAAGTATGTTGTTATTATTTTGTTCTCATTGTAATTACACTTTACAAACGATAACATTTTTTTACATTTTTTAATAAAACACATGATTTTAATGAAATAGAACTAACTTCAAAAGCAAAATACATAATTTCCTTTACTTGAATGACATGCTTATTCCAGTGATTTGCATTTTATAACGTCACTGAACAGATTTTGATGGAAATTTTGATGAGATCAATCTTGAAGTATACCAACTCTTCTAAAATAATGACCAAATCGATTTAGCCATTTTTGAGTTATCGTTGAATATACATAAAAAAGTCCCCATTGAGTTGAGAACCTTCTCTATATTTGAAGTCGGTTAAAATACTCTTATACAAAATATTTTTAGTATCAGTTATATAAAAGATAATACTGTATGCTGCGTATGCGTAAACAGTTTACAAAAAAAAAAAAAACATAAAGTATCGTAAAATTCCTCTAGTCTATGTTTATCGTACAATTAACAAGAAAGATATTGTCAAAAGACTGAATTTATGCGTTATTTTTTCAATACAGAGCGGCGCATACGCAAAATTACGAGGCGGCAAAGTAAAAATATGAAAAGAACAATTCAAATTTTAACAGGATATTTTTTTTTAAATCATTGCTTAAGTAGTCACAAGCGAGTATTCAACTGTCTTATTAACGACAAATATACCGAATGTCATGCCTCTGTGATGTCACCTCTCATTGAAGGCTACAACCGAATTATATAACCTGTTAGAGATTTTTTTGTGCATATAATGTATTATTCTCATGTTTGTTTATCTTTATGAACTCATGTGTTTTTGTTATATATTTGTTATATTACGTAAAGGTTATTTAAGTTTATCTTTTCAGACGACTGCGCTACGCAAGGAAGAGTACTGTGTTTATTATTCTATGTGGGTTTGCACCTTTGTGGCTCTATTTAGACCAAACGCGTAGGTCGATTTTGATAAATGAAACGTCGTTTCACTCATCATAACGGCGCGAATGTCATAGGAAATATAATAATTTGGAATAATCAAAATGGCTGATTATGGGCGCCATAATACATTAAAAATTTCACATATAGTCAGAAATAAATACAAAAACATTAATAAATATATTTAAATAATATTAAAAATAAGCTGGCTATACTAAACAATTTTAAACTCTCGATTAACTCAAGTGTTAAATAAATAGTCATTATACGAAGTCGTTTAAGCGATAAACCAGATTATACGCTTTTCTAGAGCTTATTGTGGGAGCTTTTAACTTTTTACCATGCCTGCGCTTGTGTACTGCGCATATATTAAGCTCTGTGTCGATCTTCATAATAACTACTCTACACACGACGGTTTTTAGGTTGTATATATATATAAATAAAAAAAATTCAATCTACTTCAAAAAAGTCCATTAATTATTAACCGATTTTAAAAATTCTTTTTTTTTATTCAAATTATTTCTTTCAAAAATTTTTAAGCGATGCGATCTGAAATTGGTATCCTTTCAGATTATTCTCTTACAATTTCTGTCAAACCCGATGCAATCGTTGGGTTTTTAAATCAAAATAACTGGAATCTAAGCAAACGAAATAGCGTATATTGCATTTGAAGATGTTTTTAAAAAGTTATTTGTCTACTCATATTACAAGTATATTTATAGCATTCCTAGGATAAGTTGATTGGTTTTGACAATGTTTAAAAAAGTATTGCTTGTTTTTTAGTCCCTACATTTTTAAGAAATACTGTAAAATTTCTTTACCTTTTTTACTATTTAAATTAATATAACAAAATAAACATATGCAATAAAATTGTCGAAAAGTAAAGGTGTAGTTGAAAAAATGAAAATGAATGAAAAATTCGTGTCGGACCCACGTGGGGATGCACCTTTACCTGTCGTAAATTATGACGTGCGTGCGGCCCGCGCTTGACTTGTCGATATGATGGCTAGACAGTTGACTTCATGGGTGGTAGTTGCGAGTTAAAAGACAAATAAAAAAAATAAAATGGATGCTTTAAATGTAATTATACTGTTGTTGTTTTTTCATTTCGTGTTGTTGTTGTTTTAAATTGCTACCAATATTATCTGTTATTTATTTTGGTTGAGTTAAATTTTTAATTGAAAAATGTATACTTTTAAAATGTAAGTACTTACTTTTTTTGTAAGTTGCAATATTCATACCCACTTTTATTGTAAGATAAAATGGTATGTCTATAATATAATTACGTATATCTTTTAAATAAATATAGTGTGCTATTCTATCTTATTGTTACTGACTTTTATTGTAGAAAAACAATAGTAAGAACTGCCCTAATTGAACTTTTTTAGACTTGTGTCATTACCCTTTATTATGGAAAAATTATACTAAAAAGAATCTTAAAGATAAAACTCCTTCATTATAAAGATTAAAGATAATTGAATCAATACTCTTCAGAAGTGTATTTCATAAATTAGTCTGTGTATTGTACGACCGATCTCCATATGACAATAGAATTTCATTAAAATCGGTTAATAATAAAATGAAACAAACATACAGATAGACAGAATTACTTTTGCATTCACTATAAGTAGGATATAATATAAGCTACCTACTAACATAAAGACACTTTGAACTTAAAACAGACAATACTATAAACGCTGAAAGAGAATTTTATATCTAACGATTTCATAGTATTTTAGTCTTTATTTAAATAATTATAAGGGCTTTAATCCCGCGAATGCATTTTAGGGTTACTTACTTAATTTGTTTGGTCACGGTCCAGATAGTAACGGAGCCGGAGATCAAGATAACCAGAACAGTTAAGCTAAACTATGGGGTTATGTCGAGTTTTTGTTTTTGATACGTACTTTATTGGCGTTGCGATAACTTTTTTTTTAATTTTAACTTCTGAATGAAGTAATACTTATTATTAAAATCAATAATCAATAAAATATTATGAATTAAAATCAATAATGACTATACTAATATTATAAAAAGGTACAATTTGTTAGTAAGTTTGGAGGTAATCTCTGAAACTACTGATCCAATGTAAAAAATTAGTTTTGTGTTGGATAGCCCGTTTATTGAGGAAGGATATAGCTTATTACATCATGCTATGTCCCATAGGAGTGAAGATAAACGCGAATGGAAGCTAGTTATAAATAATACTATAATATACGTTAATGCTGTTTTAAATTAAGCGTATACGTTGTTTTAAAAGATGATTTTGTGTCAAAATATAGTAACGATTTTTAATTGGACGCTTATTTGCAATACTGTGTCAAGCCACACGGACTTCATTTTGAGATAATGGCGTCTAAAGATGTCAAACCTTTTCTTAATAAATATGTTTGAAGAAGTATATATCCAACTTTTCTTTTATTTTTTGATTAAAGGTATAATGAAGTAAAGCAGATTGATATAATTAATATATTATCTAGTGAAAAGTTTTTCGAATATTTGAGATTATTATAAATTGCAAAATATGGAACGCACTTGAAATCCGAAATAATTAATTAGGAAACTTTTTTCCGTACTTTTTTAGTTTATATGACCTTTATTTTATTTTGAATAATGTTAAATAGGTGATGCAGTATTAAAATACATCAATACCTCAGAATTTGACTTTTTGTGGGTAGACACATTATTGCTTATCAGCATCCAATTTATAGTGCAGTTTCGCACCATCTTTTCATTTTACTTATATTCATTATAATACATGTTTATCTAAAAAAAATATCAATTCTATTTGAAATAAACCTTTCTTTGTAACCCATCGTAGAGACTTCGAGGCCTACCTCAAGGCATTGGCAATAATAGAAATCATCTATAAAAATTTTCGAAATATTGAATTACACCATAACATTTTTAGAATCCAATATATTATTTTATAGCTAGTATATGGGTTCATTAACCCATTCACCCCCTTTCTCCTCTTTTACACACCATAATAATCAGCATGTTCACGCGTCCGCATAAACTTTGTTATAATTAATCGCTTAACGAAGTCCGCGAGTTATCATGTTTATAACGGTTTAAATTTGTTGTAAAATTATTTATGTAGATTAAACATTTACTACGCCTGTTTTTCCTGAGAATAATTAAATGCGACATTGTAAGTGAATACTGAGGAATTTAAGGATAAAATACGCTGAAGGGACTAAGGATCGATTAGGGTTGCCAGACGGGCGATTAATTCGACTTTGTCCCGTGTCCCAGAATTATATTATACTGTCCCGGATTCCGAATACCTACTAATTATATTTTTTTTGGTTTTTTCATTTTCTTTAAAACCATAAACTGAATATAAGTTATTCTTTTTTTAAAAACTTTGAAAATTTTGTTTTAAATTAAATATAATAAAATATTCATCACTCCGGGATAATTATAATTTTTTTAATCTTTTTCGAGAATTAATGTCGGAGCATTTATTTTTGACAGTTACAACCCGCGATCAATAGGGGCCCATAGTTCTTGCCAAATTATAGAGAAGCGTTTGACCATTTTGTCCATCCACAAATTATAAGTATACCTCTTTTCTTAAATCTAGAATTTTGTCTTTTTACTCTTTACAGATATTTAAAAAATAGTCTTGTATGAAAGGGGCCTCATCATGTCACATGGGCTCCAGTATGCCCAGGGCCTCCAGTAGGTTAAAGACGATCGAGGTAACTGTTACAGAGTTACACGGTACAGAGTTGTTTGTCAATTACGAAAGTAAAACTTACAAATGTAATTCTCGCCTTACGTCGTGGGAGAAACTCCACCAGAGGCGATCGAAGGCTGGATGCTGCGTGATCCCACTGACACAGATACGATCCGTTACTAAGTATAGTGTTTAGGATAAATTATATATTCCTTATAACGATTACATGGTAATGTACCGTTTTATTTTCTTTAAGTTAAATGGCGCTGTGGCTTTCTTTTTACTGTATTTTTAACCGACTTCCAAAAAAGGAGGAGGTTCTCAATTCGTCGGGGACTTTTTTTTATGGATGTTCACTGATTACTTCGCGGTTTGTGAACCAATTTTCAAAAATCTTTTTTGTTTGAAAGGAATAAAACATTTATTTTATGCCTTTTAGTTCATTTGTATCTCTTAGGTTCGTTTTTGAACTCGGTTCAAATTTTTGAAAAAAAAAAAAAAAATTCATTCGTAACATTTTTTTTTTTCATAATAGTCAATCCAGAAAGGCTTTTTGGTGGAATAGGTGTATCATCCAAGCAAACGAAATTGCGTCTTGCTTTTGAAATTGAAGTAAATTGAGTATTTTAATAAAGCCAGTTATATTCATATTAAACAAACTACTGAACCTATTCAAAAATCTATTAAGGAACCATTCTGAAAATATATGCTATAAAAATAAAAATAATTTTTGAAATCGATTAAGAGATAACGGAATTCCTGAAAAATTAAACACTGTACCTCCTCCTTTCTTGAAGTCGGTTGAAATCTTTCTCACCGTCACTACTATTACTGGAAAGGTAAATAATGTACAGCGTGATCGACATAAATGTAAATAGAGTCGTATTAATAGCTACTATGAAAACGCCAATAACCTGTATGTATGTACGGGTGTTATTTTGTCACGGAGTACGACGGATGTATAACACGGAGCTCGATGTCGGTTTATTATTAACTGCATGCGGATAAGCAATAACGTGTTAACCCACAAAAAGTCAAATTCGATATTGATGTATTCTGATACTGTGTTACGTATTTAACAATAGTCAAATTTCAAAAGTCAAAGTCGTCTAAATTGGTTAATACGAAAAAAAGCTTAAGTTAAAATTTCGAATGTTGAAGAGTGGTTTATGTTTTGCAATATGAAATAATCTGATGTATTTGAAAAACTTTTTTTGAATACCAATCTGCTTTTAATTATTTATAGCTTTTATCAAAATAGAAAAGTACCAATAGATATATATTTCTTCAAACAAATTTATCAAGAATAGGTTTGATATCTTTAGACACCATTTTCAAAATGAAGTCCGCGTAGTTTGACACAGCATTGTTTATTCAGTTATTAGCGTTTAACTATTCTACTATTAGGAATTATTAGATCGTTTACTTATGAGTTGTTTGATTAGGTCTCATAAAATATTCGATATATGACCATACTATATAGTCTATGTTCTTCTAGAATAGTGTATTTTTCTATTATTAAAATAATTTTTATGTATAGACCAGTGATCCGTCCCGGTTTCGCACAGGTCCAGTTTCCTAATCCAGGGTCTTCTAACAAATTCAATTGCATTTTAACCGACTTCAAAATAGGAGGTTCTATGTTCCAGTAAATTAATAATTGTCACTGACTTCAAAATATTATGTAAAATATTTATTTTATATACATATTTAGTTTACTCGTTTCGTTTTAAAGTCGTTTTATTTGTTTTTAAGTTTTTATTTTATCCTTTTAAATTAGGAATATAGTAAGGCAGTAGACAGTTTTTGATTTATCTAAGTTGCAATAGCTTAATGTCACCTGTTTATCATCATTTACAAAACGGTATCGGCAGAACTGTGAAATATTGTGGAGTTCTCCTGGTGTTGATCCATTAGCTTTACTTTGCCATATCGAAGTAATCGAATCGCTGCCCCTGAAGTACTTGTTATTGAGTAATTCCAGTGGACATCTGTGGTCATCATCATCAGTTCCATTTCATTAAATGTGGCTCCTCGAGAGTAAATGAACGAGTTACTAACAAAAATACCTAAATCGGTATAGGTGTGATTATAATATTTGAAGAGTTACTTCGATTTCTTCAGGATCCAGGTATGAATGTTTGTTATTAAACATATTAATTGGCTTTAGTATTTAACCGTCAGCCGATTTGGCGTGTCGTGTTATATGTACATGTGTCATATTGTGACACGATCTGGGCCAAGGTGTGTGTCATAACGAATGCAAGATTAGTAACAATGATTTTATCGTTTAAAAAGTATACTATTTTTATCCGACTTCAAAAAAGTAAGTTCTGTATTTGATCTATCTGTATGTTTGTACGTTAAAAAATAGATTCAATTTGTACGGGATTTTCGTTATTTAAATGCTTATATTTTAGTTAAGGTTTTAGTGTTTAATATGTTAGGATCTGATGATTATCTTCGGATACAAATAAAGGAATTCTTCAATGGCTAATGGCAAATGACCCGCTATTGTTGTGACCGTCTATGTATATGTATACAAGTACACTGTGTCTATGTGTATGTATACGAAAACAATTATTTCGTTTTGTCGTTAAAAGGGAATAGTCAGAATTGCTTTCGTATTTAAGATATTAGTATGATACTTGTTTTTTTCAAAAGAAATTACCTATTTTTAACCGACTGCGAAAAAGTAGGAGGTCCTGTATTCGGCTGTATGTATATATTGTTTTCATTTTTGTTTAGCGTTTGTGAACCGATTTTGAATTTTTTTTCATATTTAGATTCGTCTCTTATTTTAGGTACTCTCTTAAGCTTTATTCATGATCGTTTTAAATGATATTAATCGTTTATACATTTTTTAAATAATAATCGTAGGGATATTATCTTTATAGATGTTCTTATAAAGATAACGTTACAATAGACAGACAATTAATAATGAGAATACCTGACGAGATGACGAGATCGATTTCTATAAAGATGTCGATATAATAAAACGTGCATTTTATAAGATAGATAGATAAGGTTTGATCTTATCCTGATGTGTAATTAAAGTATCTTTTTATAGATAGTAAAAAGAAAGATGAGAGCCCTGATCAGTACTAAAGAAAACGGATTTGCGTAGTTTTTGTAAATACCGAAGAGTTACCATATCTACCTTGATTTAACTCTAATTTAATGTTTGAATATTTAGCAAGTCTAAAAAGATTCTACTTTAAAATATAGCACGATGGTCTACCTCTACCTACTAATATTATAACAGTTAAAAGTTTGTTAGCACGTTCGTATATCGGGTAATCTCTAACCGATTAAAAATTAATTTTTGTCTTAGATAGCCCGTTTATTGGGGAAAGTTATAGGCAATATTACATCACGCTGCGACTCATGGGAGCGAACAAGTAACCATAATCACTAACTGAGTAACAGCCAGGGGTAGTTAGTTAAATACAATAATTGTATATTAAGAATTTCGGCATACGGCCCACAGCTCAACTGGAAGAGTACCTAACACGATATGCAGGAAGATGCGGCTTCAAATCCCGCTGTGTAAATTTGATTCTATATTTAAAGTTTAAGGCGAAAATTATATTTGGATCTGATCTGATAAGCAAGAATGTGTCAACCCACAAAAAGTCAAATTCGGAGATATTGATGTATTTTGATACTGCATCACCTATTTAACGTTATTAAAAAACTTGAAGTCATATAAACTAAATAAGTACTGAAAAAAGGTTCTTATTTAATTGGTTCAAATTTCAAGTGCGTTCCATATCTTGCAATTTATACAATAACCTCAAATATTTGAAAAACTTTTTATTAGATAATATATTAAATATATTATACTGAATTTAACTCATTATACCTTTTATCAAAAATAAAAGAAAAGATGGATATATACTTCTTCAAACATATTTATCAAAAATGAGTTCGAATTTTTTAGAAGCCATTTTCTCAAAATGAAGTCTGTGTGGCTTGACACAGTATTGCATATCAGCGTCCATTTGTGAATTTCACTCTCGAGAGAGATATAAACTCTGTAACCTAGTAACAGATACGTCGTAGATACAAAAGCTGTGAATATCAAAAATAAGGTTCTGCCAGTAAATCTTTTCAGTCGTAAAGCAATGACAAATGATTTATGTGAATCTTTATGAAAGTCTGACGGCAAAACTTATTAGTGTAATTCTCGCCTAACAATTAAAACGTCATCACATAAAACGCCATTCGCTTATGATTTGGATGCTGATAAGCAATAATGTGTCAACCCACATAAAGTTAGATTAGGAGATATTGATGTATTTTTATAATGCGTTACCCAAGCACAATATAAAACAATAAATAGCAAAGAAAAGATATATATAAACTTCTTAAAACAAATTTATTACGAATAGGTTTGACATCTTTAGACGTTATTTTCTCAAAATTAACTCAGTGTGGCTTGATATAGTATTGGTTATCGGCGTCCATTTGTCAACTTCCGCTGTTACCTACAATTTGAACCACGTATCTTGTTAACCCGTGTTTACGGTGAGCGTCATGGCGTGTTAAGTTAATACCAGCACGCGACTCCCATCGACGCCCCGTTAAACTAACTGTACTCATGGTGACATATTCAGACCATAACTTAACACCTCGTTACTGAGCAATTCACTGTATCACTGTTTAACTTTATCATGACAACCATTAAATGTAATGATTGATGTGAATTACTAATTTTAAGTGGTTCACGGTATAATGTACATAGTTAATGTAAATAATGAACAGTTTAAATTGCTTTTATATGGTCGCTGATAAGCAATACTGTGTCAAGCCACACGGACTTCATTTTGAGGAAATGGCGTCTATACATGTCAAAGCTATTTTTAATAAATGTGTTTGAAGAAATATATTTTTTCTTTTCTATTTTGATAAAAACTATAAGGAACTAAAAGCGGATTGGTATTGTAAAGAGTTTTATCTTTTTGTTTTTTTTACGCAGGGTAAATCTTCATAAATACCCGACTCCTGGGGGGGAGTCCGGGTTATGTGAGATTGTACTCACTAAAACCCCCTGCGATGGCCGCCACAGCACGGAAAACGGAGAGGCTACGGGATCGCTTTCGCAGGCACGTCGTGCGTTGCTCCGCTCGTGGCTTGCGGAGCCTTTCTCAGGAGGGCAAAGATGGTCTCGCCCTCCACGCACCCCTCGCTGGTGCGTACACCGGCAGTCCGGGGCCATACCGGACTGCGGTCCTCCTCTTGGCCGTATGAAAACGGATGCGTGAGACCCCTATCTCACGCACCCACGGCCGGAGGGAGTGCCCCACTTATTCCGCCCCGGGCACTGGGGCTTGGAGGCCGTGAAAGAATTTTATCTAATAATATTTTCTTCGAATATATGATATTGCATAATCAAAAATATGAAACACACTTTAATATTCCAAACATTAGATTAAGAGACTTTTTTCGTACTTATTTAGTTCAGATGACTTGAAAATTTTTTGTATTATCATAAATACGTGATACACTTTTGGACTAAATCGGTATCTGTAAATTTGACTTTTTGTGGGTGAACACATTATTGCTTATCAGCATCCATGTATACTCGCATATATATTTTTGCTAATGTAAGTATAACTTAAGAAAGAACTGAATTTAGAATGACATATTTACTAATATTTTATTGTCAACGCAATGGTTTTTATGTGTGGATGTATGGTTACTCTTTCATGTAAAAATTACTAAACAGGTTTTGATGAAACTTAACATGAATATAGAATATGCTTATTTTTTAACAGTGTACCACGGGCGGAGTTACGAGCGAATGCTATTGTATACGCTAGAAAAAAACAGTTAAAAGATTAGTTTTCGATAAAAAATGTAATTTTTTTTGTAAAAATTTATCTGACTTTTAGAAAGTATAAATAAATTTTCCCTTCAAATAAAAAAAAAATATAAATCTGTTAAGAATTAACGGAGTTTCAGTAAAAGGTAAAAAACATAAAAAAAAACATTCACTACGAATTAAGAACCATCTTTTTCTTATAGTCGGTTACAAAAGCATAACTAAACACAAATCACGACAGCGTGGAATTGTCGCAAGAATGCCAACAGCATTTCCTTGTTGAATCGCAATTCTAGTTCTCCGGATGAAAAATGAAATGTCACAAGCAGTCAGCAAACACATACCATTATATAATTATAAACCATGACTGTACATTTCGTATGGTGTCATATCTACTTAATAGTCTAATATTGACTGATCAAATTACTTTGGAGCATATATTTTACTTAGTTCAACACACATAAGTACGATAAGTACCAAATTTTTATTTGATTATTGGTAAGTAATTCACAATTACTAGAATTAATATTAGAAGAGCCGAGATGGCGTAGTGGTTCGGACACGTCGATCTCAACCGATGATCGTGAGTTCATACCTCGGCTAGCACCGCTGTGTTTTCACGAGCTAAATTTGTGTTTAAATTCATCTCGTGCTCGGCGGTGAAGGAAAACATCGTGAGGAAACTTGCATGTGCCGGGAGAAATTCTGACACATGTATATCCGCCAACCCGCAGTTAAGAAACGTGGTGGATTAAGCTCTAAACCTTCTTCTTAATAGGAGTGGAGTCTTTTGCCCAGCAGTGGGACATTTACAGACTGTTATTTTAATTCACTATAGAGTTTTTAATCATAAACTATACGGGTATTGTCTGAGGTGTTTATTTCAATCATTTCTTTAACGGTACTGAAAATTTAAGTATTTTACTATTTTAATTTTTTTTTTACTAAATAAAAGTGATTTAGTTAGAATCCCTTTTATGCAGAATTGATTACTAATAAATTATTCTATTAAAGAGTAATTATAATCCATTTTATTGCTGCGTCCATAATGTATAGTTAGTTAATGTTATTGCTAATCACATTTATAAATTAAGTACATTAAAGATCGATATCAGTAAAATAATTTAAGCATCTATCTTCTAGATATATTAATTTTCTTCTTATTATTTTATATGATATATCTTCATTAATGCTGCGTCAAAATTAATGTTTGATACGCCATTTTGAAAATAATTTTTCACTCGAATGGCGAAACTTAGCAAATATATATAAATTTTGAAATAAAACTATTTTAAACGGATTTAAATCGCGTATATTTACTATTTTCATCATCCCGACGTTTCGAGCACTTTGCAGTGTTCGTGGTCACGGGTAGACTAAGGTGACACTTGTCTATTTGAGGTTTTAGAAAAAATATTATTTACAACTACCGCCAACGGTTTCTTAGTTGGTACCTTGAATAACGTTCCGGTTGCACGCAGATAAAATCCGTTTAAAATAGTTTTATTTCAATGAGTATCAATAATCGTGAAAATCTAAGATAAATTTATGTTTTTAATAAAAAAATACTATTTATAACTACAGCATAACTAAATAGTAATAAGTATTCGCACGCGTCACCCAATGTCAATAAAAACTGATGCCTAACTGTTAAAAATTGTAAATTAAGAACTAGCTTTCGCAATGAATGTCCTTCTACCTGATGTGAATTTTAAGAGACATTAAAGTCGAATTCTTTTGTTTTCAATGCAGAATATGTCATGCATTTTATATAGCATCCATTTAATTCTATCAAGCATCGTTTGACATGCTGTTATGATATTATCCATAAACCAAAGAGTTGAATTGAATGATATCATGACATTGTTGGTTATAATTAACCAATTTTTGTATTACATCTTAGGCGAGAATTGCACTCGTAAGTTTTGCTTGACGGATATGATTTAAATAAATTATTTATCATTGTTTTACACCTGAAAAACTTACCGTCGGTGACTTATTTATTGAAAAGGCATAAAAATACAAGGTATATAATATATATATATATATATATATATATATATATATATATATATATATATATATATATATAAACTAATATTATTATACTATATTATTAAATTTATTATTTATTCGCTCAATACTTTCGATTATAAACTAATAAACAACATAGAAGTATTAGGCGTGTATTGATACCATTAATTAAAGGTCAGGCCACAATGATAGCATGAGTTTTCATTGGCCTTTAACATTTACTCAGTGTGAAGGTTTCATTAGAAGCCATTCAGTATATCTCCAACCTCGAACAGACAGGCAAGCCTTTTTTGTTAATATTTTGTTTATTATAAGCAAAACGAAATTAGCATTCTATTTAAAGTGTTATACAAAATGTTTCTAAATTCAACGGTACACTTTAAGATTAAGATCTGAAATATCAAAATGACAAAAAAAATGTTTTAATAAACATTCTTTGACTTTCTCTAAAAACTGTGATAAATCACTATTTAAGTAATTTTTGTTAATGTTTCTGCATCACCTCACTTTCTTTACAATGTAGTAAAAACAAACTGTATGAAAATTGTTACTAAACTTTTAAACTTTTTTATATTAAAATTAACATATCTTTTGTAGAATCTGGAAAAAAAAATAACTATTACATTCCTTTTTTTATTGAATGTACACTTGTGTAATAAATTGATGAAATGAATTCAATTAATTAAATTTTAATTCATTTATAAAAACAATGAATGCTTTAAACAAGTATATATTGGGGATACAAAAAGTTAGGTCATCGGGTTCTTAGGTTCATACCAACGTGTAATGGCCTTAATTGCCCTTAATCCCTTTACAATATGATAATGTTCTGGACCAGTATAACTACTTTCTCGTATTCAAGTATACTAGTCGAACTACTTGTTAGTCAACAAATAGAAGTACCCTAAACCCTAAAGAGAACGCCAATGTAAAAAAGTTATTATAACTATATAACCTATAACCTTGTAGGTAGCTGGTTTGATTTTGGGTTATATCATTAACAAAAAAACAGTTATGGAAAATGCCGATAAGAAACTTTAAACTATGAAATAATGGTAAATAATAAATATTAAAATTCTAATCCTCGATATTAAAATTGCAATACGGTGCGCTGGTTTGGATGCGCCTTTAGTGTGATGTTGACGCGAATCTTATGAAAGATTTTGCTCGAACAAAAATATAACAACGTGCCTAAAGAAATTAAACTAAAACAATAATAAGCGATCGTAAAAATTCTATCCTAAATTCAGAAACTTGAAACCACGAAGTCTAGGCTAGATTCTAGTCCTTTAACGACCTTTGTTTAAATCACACCAGTGAGCGTGACAGAAAAGTAATAAAATCAACCATTATCTTGCTACTTCCCACTTGAACCGTTTCTAAGGCGAGAATTACACTTGTAAGTTTTGCTCAGGCTTTCATAAAGATTTAGATAAGTTGTTTATTATTGCATTAGATCTAAATATATATAACTGAAATGTGATTGACTGACATAGTGATCTATCAACGCACAACCTAAACCACTGGACGAATCAGGCTGAAATTTGCAGGTAGATGTTATGACGTAGACTACTAAGAAAGTATTTTGATTAATACTATCACCAAGGGAATAAAATTGGCGATGAAAGATTATAAGAAACTTTGTCAATTTTAAACAGATTTGACCGTTTTGAGATTTTGTATGCATAAAGCCATTTCGTGGTCTTAGATTTTTGAGATTATTATTTATTGAAATAAAACTATTTTAAACGGATTTAAATCGCGTATATTAACTATTTTATCATCCCGACGTTTCGACCATATTGCTCTAAAGTCTAGATCTATAGAGGTCTAACACCTCAAATAGACAAATGTCACCTTAGTCTACCCGTGACCACGAACGCTGCAAAGTGCTCGAAACGTCGGAATACTAAAAATAGTTAATATACGCGATTTAAATCCGTTTAAAATAGTTTTATTTCAATGCATAAAGCCACTATGACGTAGACATCACGAACATCGCTGACGAAGTCGCGAGCACCAGCTAGTCTGAAATAATTTTCTACCCATATTTTCGACAAACACAGCTTTAACTTTAAGTGTAACTTCTAACGATGTATCTGTTATCAGGTTACAGCATTATTTTACATCAGTTACGAAAGTAAGACTTAGAAATATAATTTTCGCGTAATGTTCTTTAAATGTCAAATCGTTGGAACTGCAGTGGTACTAAATAAAGGTACATTTAGTACCACTGCAGTTCCAACGAACTGCAATGGTACTAAATGTACCTTTATCGCTGTTGTGGGCTCGATTCCCGCTCGGTGTTGGTATTTGTAACAGTAGTACACTCATATTCGTTTCTAGGTGTTTGTCCTTGTGGGTCTCCCACCTCGGAGAGCACGTAAAGTTAATGGTTCTTTTTGTTAACATGTTTATGTTATGATAATGTATGTTCAATATGACATAACGTCAGTTTAGTTCTAACAGTCCGTCTGTCAAAATTGGCAGCTTAAAGTAAGCGCGAAAAACAAAATGCATTTAAAACAATTATAACTCAATACTAAATCTAATTTTAAGGAAACGATTATGAAAAATGTGGATTTTTCGCTCTTCTTTAAAGTTGCTCCGTTGAACTTACGGGGTGTTAGAACTCTATACCGACGATAATAAATTCCTATGTATGTAAACATACATTACTTTATTTTCATGACCACTGCTATCTTAACAGTTCATAAAAACCTTAACATTGTTTTTTATTTAATAACATCAAACGAGTACAAACTCCTTCGAGCCTACACAAAGTTTTTGAATGCATAATGTGCGCCCACGCACCTTCTGTTGCGAATAGCAAAATATTATTATGTAGTACACGGAAATAGAGCAAATAGATTTCATTGATTTAGTTTGGAGTCGTTAAAATATTAATTACTATGTCATAAAGTTTGTTTAATATTATATTTGTATAAGTTCTAAGGAAAAGTTATTTCTGTATAACTGCTGACTATATGGAAATTTTTGTGGAATGTTGGCAGGATCATACCTATCATTTTATGCGCCCGGTAAGTTCTATAACTGTGCCCTTAAAATTTTGTAATGTTATCTCGCCTTGATAGAATGGAAAATGGGGCCCGACCCTGTGCCAGGACACCGCTGCCATCCTATCTGCGGCCTTTGTTGGTAGAATTTCCTCGTGCCATTTTTATTTTGTGGACGAAAATGTAAAAAACCTTTCACATAAATAAAACGGGAATCTGTACTAATTTTAAAGTATAACAACTGCTTTAGTACAAAAGTTTAAATAAAACCATGTTCAACACGTGTCTAGCTAAACAGTGTTTAAAAATTAGACATTGTTTAAAATGTCAAAATTGCTATACTGCGTGTAAAAATTACAAAGAAACTTATTAATAAAATGTCACACGTTATATTTAATAGCTTAATTAGATTTTAAGCATATATTAATAACATCTAAGCGTAAATTTTTATACATAATTAATCTATGTCTAAACCACGTTTAACTAAAACTTTTCTGGACGCGGATTTGTAGTACGGGATTTTATAGACACGCGTTCAACGTATGTTTAATTTTTTTTTAGTAAGGCGGTAAATGTTTCCACACAATAATGCTCTTTAGTCACCAGTGAAGGAAAGAAACTGTAATAGTTATTATCTTGTAAAAACGTGTTACGTATATGACATTTTATATAATTGTTCTGTTTATATACTTTATCTTTGTAGAAACTTAGTGTACCTGTTGAGAAACGTATATTAAAAAGCTAAACATTGCTAAAGGTTTTTTCAAGAACGCCCTTAAAAATATTTTTCTTGCAAATATTTAATATAATTTTTCAAGCAATGACTCATTTTAAAAGATTGCTAATTCCGTAAATGTAATATTGATTATTTTTCATGTATTCTCAAAAATATTAAAAATATTTTTTTTTTTTGTAAATCTAATCAATACTTAACAATCCATCTAATAAAAATTTTATTAAAATAGAAACATGAGTAAATCCGTAGTCTATCCCTAGTTTCAAAGTACAGGTGTTCAAAATAAATATAGCGTGCGTGTGCGCAGCTTTTCCAGTGACTGACAAGCCTTGACATATTTATGATAATGATGAGTTAGGTATGTCACATTAGTTAGTCACCGCTTCTACCTCACGGAAACTGCGGTTACAATAAATAATCGAATTAGAATCGATTTTTTTTAGAAATTTGAAATTCGATTTTTTCTGATGATTTTTTTTATTAATAAGTTACTCATATAATTAATTGTATTACTTTGTAATTTATACAATCAGTTTTAAAATTGGAATTTATTAATGTTTACACTTTCGGAATTATAAATTTGGTTTTTTGTAACGTATTAACGTTCATTATTTTTTTTATATTATTAATAAAATTACAAAATTAATATTCATTTTCTAATAGCACTATAACATATTTAATAATTATATATCCGTGTTAAAATATGTTTAATAACAATCGAATTGAATTCAATTTTACGATAATTAGAAACATTTTTACAAAATTAAAAACTACATGTAATCAACTTGCTTTTCCTTATATAGAAAAAAATATGCAAAAGATAGTTAAATTACTAGTAGAAAAATATTTTATGCATATACACAGTTTATATACTTATGCACGCATAGACTCGTACGTGCATATGCTTTAAGTATAGGCAAAAAGAACGAAGACGAACTAATGAACCCGTTACGAAAATTTATTTCTATTTATTCGTGTGTGTATAAACATTATACTTGATTATATATGATTCTTATTTATTTGTTTTTACCTATTTAAACAGTTGTATGATGATCATAAATATAACGATTTGAAAATATATTCAACTCTAAACTGTCGCATAATTGTTGAAAACGGTCGCTATGAAAAACACTTTTTTTTTTAAAGTAATGTTAAAATAACTGAAACTGACATTTTAAAAGGATTAAATAATTATTTTTAATACAATGTAGGTATGTTCAACTCCATTAGGACGATGAGGGCACCGCAAGTAGTGGGTAGCCTGGAGCAGTCGTCACCTGAAGTGTCCCATGTTCGCTTGAATTGGCGGGATGTCGGTAATGCGTTTCCCAGCGAGGAAAAAGTTTATATACAACGTTTATATGATTAATATATGATAGAAAGACGTTAATTAAACTTTATGTTTAATTATAATTAATTTAAGGATTTAGAAGTCAATATAATAATCGAAAAACAATTATTGAAATAAAACTATTTTAAACGGATTTAAATCGCGTATATTAATTATTTTTATCATCCGGACGTCTCGAGCACTTTGCAGCGTTCGTGGTCACGGGTAGAAGTTTTACTTTAATGAATAATAATCGCGAAAATCTAAGAAAACGATTTGAAAAACAATTATATTTACAAAATCTAAGCTATATTTTTAATTTGAAGACAATTTAAGCCTTAACAGCATAACAGCATATAGGTCGACGACGTGAAAGTCGGAGGTACGATCTTGACCCTTTGGGTTATTGTCGTACCCACTTACAAGCTTAACTATCACTTAGTAGAAAGGGAAAATAGGTATGTATTTTGTAAATATAATAACATTATGTTGCTAGTATTAATATTAAACTAACTTCCATAAAAAAAACTACATTTAAAACTAATTAGCAATTTCGTGTAAAATGGGAAAAGGAACGTGTGAACAATGAAGTTACGAATTAATAGTAAACAGAATCAAAATATATTTTATTTAAGTAAGTTTTTAAAAGCACTTTAATTATAATATATTAATATTCATAATCACACACTTCTTGCAACGATATCTATCTAGAACCTCAAACAAATAATTCTATTTAAAAAAAAGAAGAAAGAGAAATTAAAAATAACTGTATTAAGCCAAAGTAACGAATCGATGTCGATATCATATATACATAATCGATGTCACAGTGAGGCCATGTAACCAAAACACTGGTGGTATTACCTCTTTGAATGGCCAGACTGATATGCGGACTTAATATTTTAAATAATAAACATAATTATTTTAATAAGCACATAATATTTAATAATAAACTTCAGAAAAAACATCGTAAAAACTTTTTAATATTAATTGAATAGCAAGGTGTATATGACATAAAAAATAAATCTATTGTTTCGGCTTACAATAGATTTATTTTTAGGTTATACAGCCTACACTAAAATCGACCATAACTCGTTACAAACACGCCTTCGACAGGATTAGTGCTTGATTTACTCCACCATAAATTTATGTTATAATTCTAACATTCCTTGTACCTCGATGGGAACTCGGAGAACGGAATTTGCTTATAAACTTTGATGGATTGACAATTTTAGTTCTGCGTTCTGTATAAATAATATATGACTGAATCACAATTTATGTAATAAATTACATGGAAATAATACGTATATTATTAAATTTATTAAATTTGTTAAATTCAACAATTAATACGTTACTACAAATGTTTAAAGTATTTGTTAAAGAAACATTCTTAGATTGAAATAAATAAGTAATGATGACATCATTAAAACAAACTTGGTAGTCGCCATACTTGAAAGAATGTTAATTATCTGTCAATTATTTATATGTTTAAATAACTACAATTTGTACATCCATAAAAAAAATTCCGACGAATAGAGAACCTCCTCCTTTTTGGAAGTTGGTTAAAAAAAGATAATGACCGAGACAGAAAAATTCGAAGAAATGTCCGGTAAAAATGGAAGAAAATTAAAAACTAATTCGCGAAAATACCGTTACGTATGTATAATATTTAAATATGAACGAATATTTAATAAGATACTAAGAAATCTTTGTACCAAAAGCTAAAAATTAATCAGCACAACAAACGATGAGCTTAATCTTGCCTAAAAAGTCTTTTATAAAAAAAAAAAAAAAACTAGGTTTCGTTTACGGAAATTATTTTTTTATGCCTGACAGGTACAACACGCGCGCCACTTTTAGGAAGTTAATTGTACTATATCTAAAACAATAAGTTGGCAAAGTTTTAACACGATACGATAAACGATATGGCAGCGCATAAGTTATCAACATCATGTATGTTATATTGTTTATATATTAGATAAAAAAAGAAAGAATGAAGAGAATCAGGGCGCGCGATACACCAGTCAGCACGTGACAACGACGAATGCAACTTCGTCGAAACGTCGGCCAATAAAAAGGTATTATTATCATTAATTATCGCGATAAGACCCGTTACATTAAATACGAATAGTATAAATCGCGAAAGTATAAAATATATATGTAATGAAGTTCTATATCCTTCATTATGGTACTGGCAGTTTTAATATTCGAAATACTTTTAAATATGATGGGAATGACAGAGGAAGATATGAAGTGAAAGTCGGTGTAAAATATAAAATAATAATATAGAAAGATTTGTTATATTAAGCTTACAGAAGGGAAATAATATCCTAAATGTTGTTTCTCTTTCAGGTAAAGTTATTTTAATGCATGTTTGTTAAAATAATATAAAAAAAATATAAATAATATATTGTTAAAAACTTAGAAGAATATTAATAAAAATGTACATTATATATATAAACAAAGAAATCTACACTTGTTCATAAACAAACAGTGCCCAGTACATTCTTATACGCACTAGGACGGAATTAATTTGATTATTAAGCAGTTAGCGTTTACTGGCTGCGTGAGACGGCATAAAGTACAGGCAAATCCGGGAGCGATGGTCGCCATATCTTTGTCGAGATTAATGTCGTGAGCACGGTAGAGTGTACGCCAAGTTTTGTGGGCGAACTATAATGTGATTCCGTAGTGTAAATGTGTACTCAAGTTTTTGTTTTATTAAAATATTATATTTGCGAATTATTTAAAATGTCACTATAATTATTATACAATATCAGTGTAATAGGTGCACATTTTGCAGGCAAATTTTAAGTTGGTTCTTTCATCGAATTTTGCAGTTTTGTATCACCGTAATTCCCAAACGAGTTGACAGGTGGCTATTTTTAAAATCGTCGGCTTAATCGTTGACCATTCAATCAGCCTTGTTTCTATCTGATGTTTGTTTTTTCTTTGTCGTAAAAAAGATAATACCAATAAATTTAGTGGAATTATAGTGCAAAGCGTAAGGTTAAACAACAAATAATAAAATTCAGCCATAAGTGGGTACGTTTCAAAATCCTAAAATTAGTAAAAAAATAGTACCAAACTCCCGTTACTTTCCTTATTATTTAATCTGGTAACGCTTTGTGGTACCTTTGTTTGTCTGCTATGTGTATAAAAATCACATTTATTTTTGCTAAACACAACACAAAACCTCCTTCCGATATGGCATAATAGCACAGAACCCTCGACACGAGAAACCGACTCGCACTGTACAATTTTGATTTAACATCAATGCAAACGCGATAATTCATACGTTTAACAAGTAATTCATGAATTTACGATGATCTTAAAAGATATTTTTAGATGTAAATGCAGATTATGGAGCGTAGGAGTTTTATAGTTAACTCTGGAATTTAGGAGCATTTCAGTTATGTATAAACACTTTTATGTTGTTGTTCTTCCGTTTTAATACATTCATACATGTTTTACGATCATTTTTCAGATATTTGTATAAGATATGTTGAAATGAAATTTACTTTGAAAATGTTGTGTGCATAAAATTTTTTATTTGCAATTACATAAAACACAGTAATGAAAAAATAAGATTCATTCTTAATAATGAAAAACTAATATTGATTTTTATTTCAAAATATTTTTGCAAGATACATTTCGAGAGACTTTCCAAAAGAACATTTAATCAGATTGACTTTTTTGATGTATTTCTACTTTAAAATATGGCTTGTGATTGATTAAAATTATGCTTTTGGTATTTTAAACGTCTTTATTTTAGCAATTTTAGCCATTTAAAGGCCGAGATTTGATGGAAATTGCTCGATATAATTAAACGAAAAAGAGTCATTAGAAGATATTCACAGTTAGCGAAGCTGTTACGAAACTTATAAAAAATAGGTAATCACGGAGGCTTCCAATGGAGGTAAACATTTCTAAGTATGAAATAACAGTAATATAATATAATTATAATAATAATCCTCGGGGTCCGCTTAATAGCCTGACAAAGACGCAAAACCATAAGATTTCACCCCTACCAAAACACGCTCAACGAGCTAAAAGAAGTTTTCACTTCCAAAATAGCCAGGCTAAAAGTTCTTACTTCATAAGTAGGTTAAAAAAGTATCAATATTTCTTATAATCTCGACAAGTTATAAAATTGCATGTATTTGATCATATAGAGGCAAAAGCGATATGAGACAGCCCACGCGTCACCCAGTGATACTAAATCCGATATTCACCGATGATGTCATCGTACGACCTTCCCAATAAGGTAAAGCCTTTGAAAGTGTATACGTAATACCTGAATGTATAATGATTAATTTCGTGTTTTAATTGACGGTCTTCGAGGATAAGTTGAAAAGATTTCTTTAGTCGAGATGCGGATTTTATTGTTGGAACGAATTATTTGTTTCTTTTAAACTTTGTTTTTTCTTGTTCACTTCTAGTTGGTTATGTTACGTGTTTTTGAAGTGGTTTGTTTTTATGCTTTGTTTGTAGCCTTTTATTTTTCTTTTCAAATATAATATGTATTTATAATTCTTAGGGTATTTTGCGTTTAATAATATATTTTCATAAATAAGACATTTGTTGACTGATTTAACTTGTGTATTTCATGTTTGTTTAACATTAAATGTTCATGTTCAAGATAATATATTTTATTCTTTTAAAACATAAAAAAATGACTTCACTTGTGACTAAACAGGTATAAAATAATTTGTAAGCGTAAAACAAACTTTATTTTGAACTTCAAGGTTGATAAATGATGCCTTAAAGACAAATGACCACTTTTCACCATCGGACACTACAATCTGTCTAGTAAACATAATCTACCGTGGGAAATCCCTACATTACCTTCAACACACGGCCTTAAACTTTCATAATTGCTATGTATTTAGACTATGTGATAATAGTGTCACGTATTTACAACGTTACATCTGTTACGACGTTGAGTTATCGCCGCAGGAATCTTTGACGATTTTTTTTTTCTACTTAAAAAATAAACGACAAAGCGTTGTGTCTACCTAGAAAATGTTTAAATGTAATCATACAATTATATTTTGTTGACATAGTCTGTTCTTCAATATCGATGATTTATAACTGACTTCTAAACAAATTAAAAAAAACTTGATTTCAAGAAAAAAATACGTAAATTTCATACTTGTATTACATACCTACTCCAGTTATTTTGATTTTAAAACCATACTCAATATTTTTGATAATAATTCTATGGAACTAATCGAAAAGTAGCTCTCCGATTATTTAACAAAAAAATACTAAACCAAATCGGTCAAGCCTTTTTCGACTAATCGGAGTACATGACACAAACTATGAATAAACCTTCTCGGTTTTAAGTTGGCGTTTGTATGTTGCACGGCTATGTATATTCCTTATTTTATTCAGCGCATGAAGCGGAAAAAATATTCGTAAGTTTTTGCATTCACATTAAGTTACAGTGACGCTTTCCCTCATCTAGGGACTTTGTCGGCGACACCTTTTTCCGTCACAAGAAAAAAAACCTATTTTTCGATAGACATTTGACGAGGTTCTTTTTATAGATGCAATTTTACATGTTCTATCATGGTAGAAAAAAAATAATCCAAGACATTGTCTCTCGTCTTCGCCAGCGTTACATTTTATTATTATTTTTGCGTGAATTTACTCTTTGCGTCTGTATAACGGATCCCTATGAAGTAACTGTAACGCATACCGATAATTGTGATTGCGATTTCGTTAACGCTAAATTAACGGTTTTATCACAAGAAAATGCCATTTTTACTTTTATTGTTGTCTAAAGTAAGTACGATACGATGTCGTAGCGTGATGTAATATAGCTTATAGCCTTTCGCAATAAATAAACTATTTAACACAATTTTTTTTTTCAATTCGAACCTATAATTAATTTTGATGCATCATTTTTCGTTTTAATAACAATAAAATTAATTGAACACCTCAAAATATTATTAAATAACTTTACATAATTACTAAGGATGCGTAGTACCCGCATGCGTCACCTTGTGAAATAAATTTACGAATTCACGTACATATATCAACATCATTTGAAGATCAATTAAAACATAAAGCCGTCGGACGTTTACGTAAGCTTGCGTAAAACGTTTTTGTGACATAAACTGGTTATAACGCCTTGCAAAACTGCCACTGACTCGAATCGACTAATTTAAATGAGATATCGTTTACAAAACTAGCTGTGCCACGTGGTTTCCCTCGCGTTAATTTGAGGAAAAATTATATTTATATAATATTTACTACGGACGTAGCTGTAGCTTTGATATGGAAGGATTTTCTAAGGGAAGGCTCCGAAGGGAAAGTTGTGAGTCCGAAATGTAGAAAGATAAATTAATTTTATCCGGGCATTTCGTAGCAAGATAATATGATTCTAAATGCTAATTTTCGTTCGTTAGAAATTATATAAACAATTGTCATTGTTATTAGTTTAATGTACTAAGTATAAGTAAGTCGTATACTAAGGAAGGGGGGGGGGGGGGGTCCCAACAAAAATTGCGTTTTTAATTTAAGTACCGTGTATACTTTCATATGAATTCTGTTACTTTGAAATTACAAACAGTTCAATTTTATTTATTCGTATACATGTGAAAAAATGTTTAAGAAACTTTTTGATATGGTGTGATCGTCACGTTTGCATCATCGTACCCTTCGCTGCAGAACTCGATATCATCCATAATGTCAATTCCTACTATTTATGTCTGATCTGCATCCAGTGTTCTTGGTGGTTTTACGAGCCTTTTCCCTGCAGGCCGTGGATTAATCTTCTTTCTGAGGTTTTCACTGAGCGTATTAGTTTAAGGGGTTTTCAAGCGTCATGTGAATACATTTTCCCATAAGCTCGCCAACGCAACTTACCTAACATTACAGATCTCCATGGGCTCATGGCGATTAATCACTTAACGTTTATAACTGTGTGCTTATTTGCCCCATATTTTTATAAAAATATGTATATAATCTGTTTGGATAAAGGTCGTGATTAAAGCTAGCATTAAAATATATTCAATTTTTTAATACTTGGTTTAATCACGAGGAATTATTATGTCATTCGTTAAGGTGTTTAATTTTATACGGAACACCTTAGTTTCTATCTATAATATAATAGCCAAATAGATATTACAATTGATTTCGAAATTCTTGACCGAATTTAAAAAACAGAAGAGGTACATCCTTTTTCCAAAAAGACTTTGGGATTCAGTAACGAATTATCTGTAGCCATTACTACGGTTGATCTTTTATGAATTAAAAAATAATATTTAATTCTTTGATTTATTTCTAAAATAATATTTATAGGTAATTTAAATGACTTTTTTAAAGAACTCCTTCATAACACGAAACTGACAGCTGTAAGTCGCATACTAAACATTTTTACCGCCTAATGGTTTTGTCGCTACTATGAGTGGTAAGTGTTACTTTGAATTAAGTGTTACTTAAACGTGATATGTACGTGACGCACGCTTGACCTTGTTGTTTTCCCAAATATTTAATTCCAGAAATTCTGTATTCATCGTAGCATGTACTTAAATGTTTTTAAAGAATATAAGAAGTCGATATATATATCCGCCACTTCATGGGCTTGGACGTGTATTTATTTACATACTAATATCAGAAATGCGAAAGTCAGAAAGAAAAATATAAATAGCTGGCACACGAGCAGACGGGACATCTGATGTTAAGTGATTAGCGCTGCCCATGGTCATTTACAGCACCAGGCGAGCAACAAATGCTTTATCGTTGTCTTAGATTTTCGCGATTATTATTCATTGAAATGAAACTATTTTAAACGGATTTAAATCGCGTATATTAATTATTTTTATCATCCCGACGTTTCGAGCACTTTGCAGCGTTCGTGGTCACGGGTAGACTAAGGTGACATTTGTCTATTTGAGATTTTAGAAAATATTATTTACAACTACCGCCAACGGTTTCTTAAATGATATCTTGAATAACGTTCCGGTTGCACGCAGAAGGCACTAACTGTATCTTTTGGTCTGGCAGTCTGTTGGACTTGGGATTTTAAATTTTTAATAAGTGGATCCCAGGTGTTTGAAAGTCTCCAACCATCTTCTCTATTGAAGTTCGGATGTTTTTGAATTTCAATAGCCTCGCGTATCATTCTAGGAATGAATCTGTGTTCTCTAGCGAGGATCTGTGGTTTATCAAATCGGATAAAATGGTTAGGTTTATCCAAGGCATGTTCACAAACTGCAGACTTTGAAGAACGCCTATTCTTGACATCTCCTATGTGTTCCTTGACCCTAGTACCGATACTTCTTTTTGTTTGGCCTATGTAAGATAAACCACACTCACATTCGAGTTTGTATACTCCCGCAGTCTGTAAAGGAATATTACTCTTGATAGGTCTCAAGAACTGGCTCACTTTCTTATGAGGCTTGTAGATAGTTTTAATCGAAGCTCGCTTCAAGATGTTGCCAATTCTGTCTGTAACTCCCTTCACATATGGTAGAAATGCAGGTTGTCGCTCAACTGTGGGTGGCTTGATACGGCTTCTACGATGCTGGCGAGGCACGGGCAGCTTGTTCTGGTGGAGTGCAAGCTTGACGTGGTGTAGCTCGTCCTCTAGGTGTTCAGCATCGCAGAGATGGTGGGCTCTCTGAAACAAAGATTTGCCAACGGTAGCTAACTGGCTAGGGTGGTGGTGTGAGTCACCATTGAGGTATTTATTAGTGTGTGTGGGTTTCCTATAAACTGTGTGACTTAATGTGTTGTCAGGATTCTTGATAATAAGAATGTCAAGAAAAGCTAAAACATTATTTGCCTCTAATTCCATAGTAAACTAAGCTAAAACATTATTTGCCTCTAATTCCATAGTAAACTATGGAATTAGAGGCAAATAATGTTTTAGCTTTTCTTGACATTCTTATTATCAAGAATCCTGACAACACATTAAGTCACACAGTTTATAGGAAACCCACACACACTAATAAATACCTCAATGGTGACTCACACCACCACCCTAGCCAGTTAGCTACCGTTGGCAAATCTTTGTTTCAGAGAGCCCACCATCTCTGCGATGCTGAACACCTAGAGGACGAGCTACACCACGTCAAGCTTGCACTCCACCAGAACAAGCTGCCCGTGCCTCGCCAGCATCGTAGAAGCCGTATCAAGCCACCCACAGTTGAGCGACAACCTGCATTTCTACCATATGTGAAGGGAGTTACAGACAGAATTGGCAACATCTTGAAGCGAGCTTCGATTAAAACTATCTACAAGCCTCATAAGAAAGTGAGCCAGTTCTTGAGACCTATCAAGAGTAATATTCCTTTACAGACTGCGGGAGTATACAAACTCGAATGTGAGTGTGGTTTATCTTACATAGGCCAAACAAAAAGAAGTATCGGTACTAGGGTCAAGGAACACATAGGAGATGTCAAGAATAGGCGTTCTTCAAAGTCTGCAGTTTGTGAACATGCCTTGGATAAACCTAACCATTTTATCCGATTTGATAAACCACAGATCCTCGCTAGAGAACACAGATTCATTCCTAGAATGATACGCGAGGCTATTGAAATTCAAAAACATCCGAACTTCAATAGAGAAGATGGTTGGAGACTTTCAAACACCTGGGATCCACTTATTAAAAATTTAAAATCCCAAGTCCAACAGACTGCCAGACCAAAAGATACAGTTAGTGCCTTCTGCGTGCAACCGGAACGTTATTCAAGATATCATTTAAGAAACCGTTGGCGGTAGTTGTAAATAATATTTTCTAAAATCTCAAATAGACAAATGTCACCTTAGTCTACCCGTGACCACGAACGCTGCAAAGTGCTCGAAACGTCGGGATGATAAAAATAATTAATATACGCGATTTAAATCCGTTTAAAATAGTTTCATTTCAACAAATGCTTTACCAGCTCAAAAAGGAATGTGGAATGAAAAGAAATAGGATGAAAGGAAACGAGAGGATCTGGGAAGGGGATTAGGATTAGGTTTTCGGTTCTCTCGCCGTACGAAACAAAGCTATTTTAGCTATTTTACGCCGATCTTCTGTAAGAATGAGGTACTGCCTCGGTCGAGCCAGCCTGTATACCTACGAGCTGTATATATGTATACATGTATGTTAGCGATTTTCTCAAAAACAACTGATCCGGTTTGGATGGAGTTTTTGCTTCTTAAATGTATATGTTTCATTTAATATAAAATATGTTAGGGTCTGTTAAATATCTTCGGAGATAATCAATGGATCTCTTCAATAATAAATAGTAAATGACCCGCGATTGCGATCGTTTGTCCATTTATAAATATAATAACACTTCTATATGAAGTAGGTTTTTCTATGAATACAATTATATTTTAATTTGTCGTACGTAATACAATACTTAAACTAAATAAAGTCGTTAAAATTTTTTTGTTCCATACAATCTATCTACTTATTTAAGTACCATACATATTTTATTTCATTTAAAGGAATTTTTTGTCAGAACGAAATATCTCAAGTAAAACGCTTTTAAAATTAATGTTTATAATACGCCATTTTGAAGATCATTTTTCGCTTTAATGACGAATTAAGTTAATATCCCCAAATTAACGCTTTCATTAATATTACCGTTTAAAAATGTCACGTAACTAATTACTAACGGTGCCAAGTTTTCGCACTGGTCACCTGGTTACCTCAATATTCAGTGCCGTCGTTAACCTGTTGGAGGTCCTAGGCATAATATGATAATTGGGTCCCTATGACATGATGGGGCCTCACTAGCGTAAGAGTAAAAACGCTAAATTCTTGATTTAAGAAAAGCGGTACCCTTATAATTTTAAGAGAGGCAAAATTATCAACTACGTCTCCATTATCTGCAGGAACTATGGGGTATCGAGTGTGGAGTCCTGGGCACTTGTTCAGTGCTAGTCCTTAGTGGAAAAGAGGGGTTTGTCCATGTTTTGAACATAGCCTGTTCCAATTCAAATTCAGCATGCAAAAATCATTCTTTTTTAAATTAGGAATTCAGGTAAATTCTTTTTTTGAACGTCAAGTAAATGTATCTACCACGGTTTCGGTAAAGTTATACTTCGGCCCTAAGAAGAAACCGCTAATGAAACTCAGCGGGACTTACTTTTTTTATCCCCGACCCAAATAGAGGAGTATTATACGTTTTACCTGTGTGTCTGTGTACTGTATAAACTTAATATGATGCAACAGTACCATTTGGAATTCGCTGGAAACCCAACTTTGAGCAATTTACAGCAGAAGTACCGTGTTGGGGCTCGTTGAAATGCTCTCAATGAATAGATTGTCGGGGATTTTTGAAATATTTTCAATTTCATGATATTGTTGATTTTTAATTAACAACGGTAATTATACCCTTTACTCAAATAAATATTTTCTGTAATGAGGAATTCTTCAAAATCGTGTTTCCAGTATTTAGTTGACTGCAGCATTCCATGAGATAAGTGTATCAGGGTTCGAAGCCTTGAGCGTTTTGTATGAAAATTGTTTCTAAACACGCGAACATTAGATATTACACGAAGGATACTTGAGGGTAATGCTACATCTGTCTGAACAATAAAATAGGAATATTTATGGTCTAATTTAAGTGACGATCCACATACATTTTTTTAACCGACTTCCAAAAAGGGATACATTGGGGACCTGTTGTATCTATGTTACCTGATTACTCGAAAACGGCATGACCAATTTAATTAGCAATTCTTTGTTATTTTAAAGGTGATGCTATAACATTAGTGCCATGGAATTTTGCATCAACGTCGGTTGAGTAGTTTAGTATTATTTAGTTTAGTATAAATCAAAATAACTTGTCTAAATTAGATACTTAAGTAACGAAATTACGTATTTTTCTTTAAAGTCGGTTTCTTTTTTTGAAAGTATGATAATAACTCATCACAACTTTATCGTTTATAATACGAGTAGCAAGATATGAATTAGGAATACAAATTAAGCACTTTCAAAGATGCCTCTCTCGATATGAACCCACGAACTCTACGACGACAAGATAAGATAATTTTATTTTAAAAAATTATAACTTTTTCCAATTAACTTAACATCATTATGTGGAAGCGCCTTAAGTTCATTTTATACAGAGTAGCGAAGATTTACATATAAATGATTATAATTATAATCGTTAAAACCCAAATATGAATATATGGAATGCATTTGATTGCTCATAATCTATACATATGTTAGAATAAATTTATTTTATATTTTTGTAAGTCTATTTTTCGTGGATATTTTAAACGAAGTAAATACAAAATTTTTCAAAATCTGCTAGTAATTGGCACTGTATTTTTTATATTATAGCTTCTGGTTGAATTTTTACTTTTACAAGATTTCCATAAATTCAAATTCAAAATATACTTTATTAAAATAGGCTTTAAAGCTCTCTAGAATTTCGAAAGCTAGAGGTTTATAGATTGTTTTTAAGCTACCACCGGTTCAGAATGTCGTTTCTACCGAGAAGAACCGGCAAGAAATTCGATAGGTGTTCTTTTAAAATCATTCATACATAATTTTTATTACAATTTATTTTTGATATCCTGTTAGAAAAACGATCCACGTTTCTTTATCGTCCAAATAATCTTGTACAGTATTATCTATTAAAGATTTTTTAATATAGGCCTTAAACTTATTAAGTGGCTAATGTAAAATAAATGAATTTACCGTCATATTTTTTAACACTTATGGTTTATCTATGGTTACCCAGGTAATTGTTAACAGGATACAGTGATGTTTTATATCAGTTACGAGAGTAAAACTTACAAGAGTAATTCTCACTTTTGGAATGGGTATTACAAACGATTACACACACAAACTTTCGAATTGTTAACATTAGTAAAATTATTAATTTTCATTTAAGCTACTTTATTATAATCTATATATACGCATATATAAATCTGTGAGTACGCGTTTCATATACTAAAAACGATTTTGATAAAACTTTAAGTCAATTTTCAAGTTAGCCCAGCGGATGATCATGTGAAATTTTGAAGTTTAATATAATTTTTATTCGGTGTCCTAACAAACGTGGCGTTGTACGTAAAATAAATATCGATTTACATATCGTTTCTTTTTCTTAATCGTTTTTATTTAAATTTAGTATAAAAAGTATATTATGTTTGCGTAATAATACACTATTCTATAAAATTAAAAGCTACTAAAAATTATCGTGAATTGCGAAAATTATCTTCTTATATTTCTAATATAGGTGATTTATATTATATTAACATTGCGAAAGAAATAAATTAACTATAAACAACATAAAAACCTAATGATACACATTTTAATATATACACTTCTTAATTTTTTGTCTGTGTTTATGTCAGTCCGAAATGGTTAGACTGATTTTGATGTAATATTTTGCGTATGCTTGAGTTGGTCCCTTGAAGATTTAGACTTACGATTGGACCCGGTAAGTGGCGCTGCTGTTGAGCAGAACGTCTGTTGCGTCCGCTAGCATGCATATATGGATGCTGATAAGCAATAATGTGTCAACCCACAAAAAATCAAATTTGGAGATATTGATGTATTTTGATACTGCGTCACCTATTTAATATTATTAAATAAAATTTCAAGTCATCTAAACAAAATAAATACAGAAAAAAGTTTCTTAATTCAATGTTTCGAATTTAATGTGCGTGCCATATTTTGCAATTTATAAAATATTCTCAAATATTTAAAGAACTTGTTATTAAAAAACTCATTAAATATATCAATCTGCTTTTAATCCCTTATACCTTTTATCAAAATAGAAAAAAAAAAGATTGATATATATGTACGTCTTTAAACAAGTTTTTTAAGAATAAATAGGTTCGACATCTTTAGACGCCATTTTCTCAAAATTAAGTCAGTGTGGCTTGACACAGTATTGCTTATCAGCATCCATATATGAAACCATTGTCGATTATAGCTTCGTTAATAAAGGAAGTCGATTGATTTGATTTTATTTTTTAAGAAAACTTCTTTTCAGGAAATAATGGAACAAAATACAATAATTTGTTATAAAAGTTTTAGATTTCTATATCTAAAAATTCACGTGGTCTTGCTCATATCTCGTTTCAAATAAGGTCGTATTAATTATCTGGTATGCAGTGTTTATGATCTCGTGTAAAGTACGTAATTTATATACAATGACCATACACGTTGCATATTACGTACACGACAGTCTTATTGATATATAAATAAAATAATATTACGCAAATCGAAGTAAATCGAATTTTATCAAATAACTGAAAAATAGAAATCTATACTAATTCAGTGAAAGCGAATTTTGTATGTGCGAAGTAAACTCCACTGTACCTATTTTAAAAACTGTGGTACCACTTGAAAGGTATATTATTCCAGATGATTATGTGCTATATTTTATGTATTATTCTGAAACAAAATTTTCATTCATGCGAGAGAATCCGCGAGCAAACGCAGTTTCTTGTTAAAAATCGTAATTCTATTTAATGTGAATTGACCTTAAGCCGAAAATAACTTATCAGATTTGAGAAGGTCAATTTTGAAAATTCAATTAAATTTAACTTTCTTAATTTCCAATACCGTTTACCTTTGTCAGTCGATAAAATTAGACGGTCGTCCGGAATAACAAAATGTACATTGTTCCAAGCGAAGACGCGAGTAAAAGCTAGTACTTTTGTACTCGCAGCCAAAAAAGAAGTTTAATTGACCGTTTAATTAACAGCCTAGCCACTTTACTATATGGCGCCGTTCAACTAGCGGTCTGAATGATATTTAGCCGGTAGCGTCTATTATAATATTTAATAAACTGGCTAGGCCAAAATTTACGCTAGTTCTGTTACGATTGGTAAAAAAATAAGAAAAAAAAATTCAAAAAACCAAGTCCGATTCCCGAGCCATGTATATTTTTACCGCAAATCTTTAAATGCAGTTTCACATAACTTCAAAATTGTTGACATGGTTCCCTTTGATTTATTTCTCTAACTCTCATAGTTTCAGATTTTTCCCTATTGACTTATCTGATTGAGTCATTCTGTATATAAATAAGAGTACACGTTCTTAAAGCGGTACACTTGTGCACAGCGGTGCACAAGTGTACACGGATGTGCTAGACTCGACAATGAAAACATTTGCGCAGTGCGTGCACGGGTGGTTGTTAAGCTAGGTGTCCTTCAACCCACAGCGTGTGTCATTGTGGGTTGACGATTTAATTCAATATTCATAGTGACAAGTTCGATGAACGAACAATATTATAATATTTTACATAAATTCTAATGTTTTTATTAAGAAGCCGACTTTTTTATTGTCAATATTTATATTAATACTAGCAGTTTCTCGCGGCGTTGCCCGCGTATACTTTAATACCTCCTAGCACAACTATAAGGGATGATATTTGTACGTTTTATGGTTAACATTTTATTACTATCATCCAGCAGTATGTGTATTCAATTTAAAGTTAATATGACGACAAATAAGATTTTCCATACAAATGTTTTCACCCCTTTTAACCCTCTTGGGGTGGAAAATCAAAAAACCCTTTCTTAATGGTTGCTTACACACTAAAAGGCACCTACAGCCAAAATTTCAAGTTTGTAACCCCAGCGGTTTAGGCTCTGCGTTGATGAATCAATTAGGACAACTAATTTTATATGTATAGATTATGTAATTCTATCTATTTGTCTGCCTGTTTGTTACGTATTCATGTATAAATTGTTTGATCAATTTTGATGAATTCCGATATAGATTGGTCCTTGGAGAAGGATATAGGTGACTTTGAGTCGTGGTAACAAAACGTAAAGCGGGTAAAATACGCAGTAAAAGTTTTTATGAAGACAAAGTTGCTAGGACATTTTATACTAGCTGAATCTCGCGGGTTCACTTGCGTTTATGGTTACTACTTCGATACTATGAGTCATAGCGTGATGTATTATAGCCTATAACCTTCCTCTATAAACGATTTATTGCACGAATTTTTAAATCGGATAAATAGTTTCAGAGTGTACCGTTTACATATAATCTTGCAAATAAATTTTATCTCTTTGTAATATTAGCATTGATGTATGTGTTTATTAAAACCAAAAATAACTAATTACTTAGTATATAAATAGGATAGCTCTTTTTTAATATAATTTCTTATTAAAATGCAAAAGGTTTATTTTCAAGTTCACATTGATAAAATTGTAGATATTTATAGTTATTTTTACTTAATAGGAGATATTAAGGATGACGGAACTTTATTTACTTTAGCTATTCTCTTGAATTACAATAATAATTAATTGTATTATTCAATATTTTTATATTAAAAACGTTTAAGCAAACAACTCAGATACTGTTTTTCTAATTTACATTTTTTCTATGCAAGAAATATTCATCAATCTTAATATCTTCGTGGAAAATATTATGAGGGCTCGTAAAAAATAATGAGCACGAGGTATTACACGAATAAATATATACATATATAAAAACAAAGTCACTTCCCGCGGTCTGTACGCTTAGATCTTTTAAACTACGCAACGGAATTTCATACAATTTTTATCAATACACGGACTTATTCAAGAAGAATATTTGTACATTAATACGTGCATATTATGAAGAGAAAAGCTGAGAATTTCAAAGATGTGTAATGTGTTGTAAAAATTACATTGCAAAACACAGACGTGTGCGTACATAATATTTAGAAAAGACGGATTCTTATAAACATTATAATTATACTAGTAAGCAATATAATTATAGTAACTGTCTTGGATTTAGGGTGTGTACCAAAAGCCCAACACTCCCTGCATTTCCTTGTTTCCTAGTACTTTTCTTTTCTTATTCCTGTTTAAGCTGATAACGTATTTGTGGCTTCTCTTGTGGTTGTGGTGCTGGAAATGTCTATGAGCGGTGAAGATCACTTAAAATCAGGTAACCTACCCGCTCGTTTGTCTGCTATTTTTATAATATTTAAAAAAAATATAATCCTTTTCTTCAATAACTTCAAAAACAATTTCTTTTACATAGATGACATACTTATTCCAGTAACCTACATTGATTTTAAAACAAAACTATTAAAACGATTTTGGTAAAAATTCTATGGAACTAAAAGAAGAAAACTTTCAAACAAAATATATTCGTAATTAAATCATCGTAATTAGATAATCTTACTTTAAGCAAAAATAATCCTCCTCATTTTTGACGGTATCAAATCAACTTACATCTGTGATTGACATTTTTTTACGTGAATGATGACGTCATCAAGTGCATGTCAAAAGTACCATTGCCATTAAGACTAACATCATAGATTGTATTTCAAAGCACACTCTTTTATCTATCATAAAAGATCTACATAAACTTACCACCGGCTCGGAATTAATCTCAGTAAAGCCATATTTAAATAAACGTAATCGTAATGGAAGATATTCCATACACAATAAAAACAATGCATTTCTAATTAATATAATAATAAGTTATAATAACAAGGAACGAAGTCACTGACATTTACTAATTGTACGTAATAAAACATGAATATTATACATAAACAACAAAATTATATGAATGTTAAACTTAACTTCCTCGCCGACTTTAGTTATGATTATTTTGTAGTAATTAGAAGACTAGTTAATGTTCTAAAATAAAACTACGAGAGTCCATTTACACCACACGATACGGGACTAATGGTGCTTCCAGATCAACTAACAGGTTAGAAAAAATCTATGTAATGCGTCCACTTTGTTTAATATATTTTAATAAAACTGTCATATATAATATAATATATAATATATTATACTAGCTAATAAAACTATTTTATAACATATTTAGTTTTATGGTCTGGAAATATCGTAACAAATATGATTATTCAATTCTAACTTTTTAAAATTTATGTTTAGTAAAATAATACATATGTATACGTTAAAGTAAAAATGTGATGTTTTATTAATTAAAAAAAAATGCTTGTTTATTTCGTCTCTTATTTCGTGATGTTTAATCATACACAGTGATTTTATAAATAATTAAAATTATTTATTTTGTTTTCCTCGTATATATTCATTATCAATCTTTCGATTATTAGTTTTATTTTTTCATTCTGACATAAAAAAAAAAAACAATTTGTCGTAAGATATTTATAAATCGTATCGTATAGTATGAATTAACTGCTTAATGTTCATCTTGGGAGGTTCTTAGACGAGATATGATCAACTCTTTTGTTTTTTTTCTAAACATAATTTTCGGAATACATGTGGAATTTAAATGTATTTAAATAAATTATGTTATTATTTTTTATTTTAAAATTGTAAAAGAGATACTAACGAATGTTCGGATTTCCGTTTTTTTTTGCTCTCTCCGTATAGTAATGATATATTTTATTTAATAATTAGTGTTTTATAGCTTATATTAAAGTTAATTTTACTGTGCTTTCGTGTGCTTTATTGCAAAAAAACTAAAATAGTATAAATAATTATGCACGGGTGTTATTTTCTAAAAAAAAAAAAATAGAAAAAAAATTACAATTTTACAAAAAACGTAATAATAACCATTCGGTAATATGAAACGTTTTATATATTTATATATTTTTCAAATGAAATTTAGAATAACATACATAACTTATATTCGAGATTAATATATGGTTGCTTTTCACTTGCGTGTGAAATCACGGGGCACAATTAATTAGTATTATATACACGTATTATATACGGACCACAGTTCTGTACACAAGCGGCTAGATTAGTCCCAAAGTAATTTGTATAATAAAATAAGCTTGTGATGAAAAGATAGAAAAAGTCACTAGTCGACCTTCAGAGTGTAATGTCAACATGTAATCTAGAGTATCGCACACATCAATACTGGATCATGTTGCCCTGCCCAGGTTTATTTGCTAGAATACAAAAATAAAATAAAAATACTTAAGAATGTTTTATTTTAAGAACTATTCCACAGATTATAATCAAGTGTAATATATTTAAGTTTCGTTGTAGAAATTCTACGAATACTTTGTTAATTTAGTTATTTTTAATTTATTTATACGTTTAGTTGATTTTTATCAGTATTTCGTAAATTAGTACAGACATTTTTTTACAGATCATCTTCTACCTAGTATTTTTCCTAGGCTCTGCTTAATACTCTAGTCCAGTTATTCGCAAGTTACGATTTATTTTTAATTTATTAAGTGCTTTATTATCCTCTATAATAAATAATGGCATTAAATACAAAATCGCACAGTCTAATTGTCTCATTTTAAAATAGGATAAAAAGTCTTATGGTGTAATTAATATAGCGTAACTTCTGATGTTATTTTTTTCTGCTTACTGAATTTCCATACTTGTAATCATATGCCTTGTTATAATAGCAAGGAAGTTGTTTTTTCCCGACGCGACGGATACGTAACGATTACGTAACGACATGAGTTCATGCGCCTACGCCTATAACATGATTATTGAAGGAAGGCGTTTGCTAAGGCTTCATTACGGAGATTTATGATAGCTATATTATAAGTGGAATTACGTGAAGTAAGAGTTGGTTTCGATATTTCGAAACGGGAAATTAATTTGTTTCATTAGGTATCCAATTGATTAGTGTTTTATTTATTATTTTGATGTGTTAAAAGTTATTACCGATTATAATTTTAATCATTTATATATTTTTTACACAGCTCTACGTATCATAATAGCTAAATCGTTTTTTCGAAACTAGGTTACATTAATTATTTACCAAAGGCTATATAGAAGCGATATATGTACGAATTCTATAAATCAAAAAACAATTTACGGATATTATAGTAATTACAACAAAATAATGATACAGTTAACTCTACTCATTGATAGAGCATTTTTTCTTCTTAGCAATTTTCCCGAGATTTTATTTAAATTTTCTCTATCAATTATAGAATTAAAAATATTATGGACTAATGTTAACATAGACGGTATTAAACCTCTACTTATGGATCATTCAAAATGTATAAAAATTACTTAAGAATTTGATTAGTCTTACTAAGGAACGTATTTGATGATCATAAGACATATCAATTCATTTAAACCTTGTTTGTAGTCAAGTTTTTAAATTTGTCAACCTTATAATTTTATGTAATCTACAAATTGATGTATATATATAAAGTTAATTATTATTACTCTGATTATTATGTTACCGAAAAATGTAGAAAAATCTATGTAATAAGTGTTGCAACTTGTAACCAAGAGACGCTCATTGGCAACCACGGTTCCTTTCCGGGTCGGCGGTCACGAGGAATTACAACCACCTGCCATTTTACTGTTAAATAATTATATTATATAATGGTAATTGCTTTTATATTTTAAATCAGATGATAAGATGTTTCATTTGTTAAAGGACTTTTTTTTACTTTCTTTTTATCGAGACTCTAGAATTTTTTTGTGTATTATATTTGTAGCACATATTGTACTAGAATCTTTGAGTCTTTTAGATTAGGAAACTTTTTTATGAGATTTCAATAAAGTACAAACTGTATACAGCCTTATTTTAATGACCTTAGTTTAAAAATAATTTCATTCTGGCAAATAACGATTTATTGTAGTTCATGTAATATAGTTTGAGATAGATAGACTGATAAATAAAAAACATGATAATAATTAAAAAAATTCATGAACTTTATTCACAAAATTGTATTGCACGGAGTATAGTCATTCATTTAGAGTCAAAATAAATATTTGTGGTAATGAATGGCCAAAAAATTATGACAAAGAAAATGTCAATTTTTTCGTAATGTAGAGTCTACTTACTCAAAGCTATAGATTTGTAGACAACTTGAGCAAGATTAATGATAAACAGCGAACGGTCAGAGCAGGAAACAGTAGTTCATAATTGTAGAGATAGCTGAGACGAGTAAACAGTCACACAATGGTTACCGTTTGACGGCAACCACCGTTCCGGGTCGCTGGCGGCTGTGACCATCTGCCACTACCACCTGCTCCTTTACTGTCATTAAGAAATAAATACTATGGTTTTAACGGTGAGCTGAAGGAGAATTATATCGGCATTAGGCTTAAGTTGCAGAGAGAGAAATGTAGAGCTATCGTTTATCTTTTTCTTTATATAATTTAATATGAGTAATATCTGCGAATTGATCGAAATTCGAATATAACAAATATTGAAATGTTAAGGAAAATTGTTTTGTCTTCATCTACCTATACAAAAAAAAAAATCTTCAAATAATATCATTAAGGCTTGTCAATATCTACTAAGAAAAAAGTTTTTTTTTGCTTTATTTATTTCCTTCACATGCACATCATTTTTGAGTTACGCGAGACATACGCTTAGATAAATTGTGCCGAAACTAATTTAAATGGATTCACCAAAGATCAAAAGGGAAAAATTCATAAATAGGAGAACACTAGGAGTGGATCGTTTATCAAAATCAAAGACTGACTCTACAAATGTGTTTGGTATAAAATCTAAAGTATCTACATCAATATATATTTTTGATATAAAAGACTACAATTTTGTATATACGTGTATGGATTTTTGCACGAGCGAGAATTGAGATCGTATTATTTGTGAACTCTCCTAATTGTAACTTGCAACGCCAGTTGTTTGCTTAAGAAACACATGTCCTTGCGAGGAGAATGTATACAATTTAACTTTCGTCCGGAAAGCATCAAGTTCGTGACCTGAATATATTCAAACTTTTTATTATAAACACGCTACACATAAAACGCTTTTAACTTTAGCGCTTTTGTTTATTAAAAATATATATTTCATGTAATTATGGCGGTGCTATCTGTTTATAGAATTTGTTTTATAATATATTTCACTTATATTATTTTATGACTGATTTTTGATTAATGATGAAAGCTCATAAGTTTAGTGGTCATTGCTTTTGCAATAACGTTTGTAGCTACGATTGTTATTCATGGCGAATATTTGTAGAGTTCATCACTTTATACTACTGTCTGTCATAGAAGTATCAAGAGTATATTTTTCATATTGTCATTTCCACATTTTGAGAAAGTTTTCAATTCGTCGGGGATTCTTTTTGTGTTTTTTCTCGGATTATTAGATAACAGCTTGACCGATTTGATTAATTCATTTTTGTTTGAAATACTATCTCTTCTTATGTTTCATTAGTACCGTAGAAAGTTTATCAAAATCGGTAAGTAGTTTTGTTTTTAACTGGAAATACTAAAATAAGTATGCTATCCAACTAAATTTAAATCTTGTGTTTATTACGTTTGTGCGTTAACATAATATATGGACGTTGATAAGCAATAATGTGTCAACCCACACGGACTTCATTTTGAGAAAATGGCGTCTAAAGATGTCAAACCAATTCGTAACAAATTTGTTTGAAGACGTATAAATCCAACTTTTTTTGTCAAAAATGTTTTTTGTTTGTAAAATCTATCGTGAATTAAAAGTAGATTGGTATAATGAAAAGTTTTATCAAATAATAATTTTTTCTAATACAGGAGATTATTTTATATAGCAAAATATGGCCTGCACTTCCATATTCGAAAGGTTTCATTAAATAACTTTTTTCCGTATTTATTGACTATAGATGACTTGAAAATATTTTGAATAATGTTAATTACATGATGCACTATCAGAATACGTCAATATCTCCAAATTCAACATTTTGTGGGTTGACACATTATTGCTTATCAGCTTCCATATGATGTTAAAATTTAGTATGGATTTCAATATAACACAGTTAAATTATTGATAAGTAGTGACCCGCCGCGGCTTCAGGCGTGCATAAAAAAAATTGCATTAAAATCCGTTGCGTAGTTTAACAGACATAAGTATACAGATGCCAGGAAGTGACTTTGTTTTACACTATGTAAAGATTTATATATCATTTTTATCTGCTATGAAATATTTATAAAGCAAAGTGAATGGTAGCAATTTGATAACTAAAATTTCACATACATAGTCACAGAATTAACATTGTTAATAATCAAAATATTGTTATACTAACACGCATAAGTAATAAATAGTGTGAACAGATATTATTAACGTATTTTTCATTTCATTTGTACACTTTAATAGTGTTTTTTATGAGTAAGCGAAAATACAAACGTAATTAAATCGAGGTGATTATGTTTTAGTTTTGTTTGGTTCACATGGTTTTTATTAGATTTTCTGAACTACTTACAATTAAAAGCTATGTTTTTAGCTATTTACGCAGCCATGAGCATTCAATAATGTAAAAGATTTGTATTATAATCCATTTATATAAATCGCTATGTGTATGTGTGTTTGTTTTCCATGGACTCCACAATGACTGTAGGGATTTCGATGAAATTTTAGGCAATCTTTAGGTTAACCCATCGTATCCTGTTAAACATGGAAATGATTTCATCATTTTTTTTTGGCTTTGCAAAGGTTCGTTACCACATTTTAAGTATACTTACAAACCGTGCTAATTATTTTAGATACTTTTAATTACAATTTTTAGAGCAGAATCATATTCTTACTACTTTTTTTAGTGCTTAACCTATCCAAAATATATACAGATGCATCAGATCATTACCTCATGGCATCACACCAAAACAAATACTGAATCAGCGACCGTATAATTTGTTACAATATTTTATTGCAACTTCGTCTTCAGTTCTACTTTACTAAAAGTAGCGGCTCTACATTTAATACTATGATTCATGTAAACAATAACCTGGCAAGTAAAAATAGAAAATAATGAATTGTAATTAATATTGAAAATGTGAATGTGGCTTTTTTATTTATTATAACTAGTGGTCGCTTAACGGTCGGAATTCAACCATCGTGCATTAAATTTTTAACCAATTTTAAGATTAACCACAGATAATCTATTCACAATTTGACCACAGAATTTAACAATAAACAAAAGAGTATATATGCGTCTGTGTCAAATACATGTAGTGTATGTAATGTATTGTTAACATTCCACTCTCTTTCTCTATATAAATAATATGTGTGCGAAATTTCACACTCCTTCGTCCGCACAATTTTCGTAAAAAGAGGTACAAATTTTTGCTTCATGTATATACTCTTTTATATAGATTACATTTTCAGGCCTCAACTTTTTGCATACACGATACCAGGGCTACAGTAAAACGTACAAAGGATATAAGGATACAAAATAACTTTTAGATGTTCATCCGACGTATTCAGCGCATTTTAAATCACGCTAATAGACAACATTTTAAATGTAAAAAAGAAAATATTTATTGTAAACAAAACTTTGAGAAATTATTAGTAATATCGCATAGAAATAGCTTCATCTAAACAATCGATAACCAATATCGATATTTTAGACGCACACAAATAAATGTGTTCAATAATGTATACTTAATATTCTTCTTTATTAGAAAAACAAATTCGATGCAAAAATAAAATTAATCGATTTTCTCTCACGAAATAATGGCAAAGATCCTAGTTACGTTATCTTATTTGAGGTCTGTTCAATATTTTGGAATAGTTTTCTATGTCGACAAAAATATAGCCTTTTTAATATCTTATGTCTTGAAATAGGTAACGAATGGACTTACCTTGATAAAGTGAAAAATATTTTGACAGCTGTTTCACGTCAACAAAGCAAACGATACACTTATTTCAAATACTAATTGTATTAGAAAAAAACAATTTTAATATCACTCAAACTGTCACTGCACAAATATGAAAAAAAAACGTATTCGCTTAAAAACTGTTCGGAAATTAACTTCGTAGATTTTCGTTTGTTGTTTGAATATCGAACGTGATAGCGACATGCGCGTGCGCTCGAACCTCGCGCAACACTGACACTAGTCGGCCATTTTCTCAGCGCGTGGTGGGAGCAGATATAGGAAATAAATGCTAAGAGAATTACGATAGCTTACAGTGCGAGGCTGTAGCGCTCGATACCATCAGAGGCAGTTAATAATAATAGTTCGATTTGTGTTTACAAGTATTCAATGTTATGGCTTTATATACCATTCAATGTATTATCTAGTTCTGACTGATCAAATAAACAACTGATTTAGCGGTGGAATTTTCTTTTTAAATTTAGAATATATCTAAAATTTCCAATTTAATGCAGTTAACAGTCACCGTATTGAGTTCTATATTGCTCTATATTTGATACCAGTAAAAAAATATATATGGATGAATGTATGAATCGAATCAATCAACGCCTGAAACGATAAATATAATTGATGTTAAAAATGCAATAATACAACACGAATAAAACTATCATGCATTTTATCCTTTTATTTTCCGACAGTTCTACATGTCACCGCTAATTTGACACATCTTTTTCAAATAAAAAATACATAGAAATATAAAATAGGTTGGACTCTAAGGAGTCCGTAACAATTTAGATATATATTCATACAATAGATGTAAGCTATATGAAATATATACTTACATTAAATTATTTGCATACTAATTAAATAATACAGTCTCTTGTTATACAAACGTGTACATTTAACGTTTATTATTTACCTAATACTTTATACTGTGTATACAAATGGGATAAAAGGTGGGATGGGGTTTAGGTAAAACGAAAATTTTCTAACTGAAAATATATTTGCACGACAAAATTATAATTTGGTCGAACCCGCACAGAACCGAACCGAAAATTAAGCACTCAAAAGTTTTGGAAGTTGTAAATTTTTGAAGAGTTTAAGAAAATGTAGTTTCGTATGGCTATATACGTAAATCTGAAATTGAGTCTCTTGATTCTGCCCGTTGCGTACAGAGGTTATAGTGTCATCATTTCTTTGCCCAGTAACTAGGAATTACGATTCGGAAACTGAATCTGGTAATTCAGCAGGTCCGGCATCAGGAAACATTTACCGGATCCAATATACCTAATCTGGTGATGTCAATTTTTACAATTACATTTTTATTATATCAACGCAGGTTATAAGTAAGAAATAAATTATGAATCGAATATTAAATAGAGCATCATACGCCAATTTTTTATTATATGTCCTTACCAATATTGACATAATTGTCTATGCGACGGTATGCGCGTTTTCTTCCTTTCCAATAATTCCCTATGAAAATATCAATTTGCAAAATATCGATTGAGCTAGGATTTGTCTTTTACGTTAAAACAATTTTTATTATTTGTAGAGGTCCTTTTTAATTATTGTACATTTGACCTTTGTATTGGATTAAGTTGACTATAATCAATTTGAAATCGTCTGTGAAGTTACTTCAAACAGTTCTATGTTTTAATATTGCGTAAGTCAAAATTACAAGCTTTAAGGGAGACCGAAATAAAATAGATAATTTACACAGGCACCTTTATGAATCTATAATAAATCAAATTTTAAGTACACGAAGTAAAAAATATATCATTTAAAATGAAATACTTTTGATTCAAATAATGGTGTCTATGATACATTATGTAGTTTCTACCTTAAACTGCCTAAATTGACTTACGCGGTGATAGAACTTCACTGGCGAAATGTATTTGTATATGTTGAAAGATAGTAAACATAATTATTTATTGCATTATCTATTTGTGACACTGGCTATTTTTATATGTATTAAAACCTTCTTTGTACAGTAGTTTTATATTTGATATTTATTATATTGTCATTCTTCCATCTGTCGTATTAAATAAACTCTTCAAACTATATATCCTATTATTTAATAGTATAATTGCATAGTATATAATAGCGGTATTTACCTAACTGTTACAATTTCATATGTATACAAAAGTAAACTACTTCGTACTAATCATACGACAATCTAAAGGTGAGTTTAATATCTTAACGATAGATAAGGTTGATATTTACTGCAGAGATATAGTAGATATTATATACTAATGGATTAATCAAAATGTTAGTAATTTGATCATTTTTCCTTCAAGGAAGTTTCAAAATCAATGTAACTACACAGTAAGATTGACGTTTCTGAGAAGGATCGATTTCTCAGAATCACGTGATTGATTAGACGTGTATAACCTAACATTACATAAAAACTGCTTGTGATCGAGATAAATCGATGTAAGTGCTTCTAATAAGAAAATGACTGCTCTACAGAAGTCAGTCTCGTTGGGGATTATATTTATTACAACGGCGACCCCATCTTCAGTTGTGATTATATTTCTCGTGTATTTACATTTACACAATATAAGGATAAAATATATACGTCGTGCTGCGAAGAAAATTATTCAATTTATGGTGTATATTTTACTTACATACACGTTAATGGCGCAAAAAATGATTTAGAGTAAAAAGGGATATTTTTTGTATCTTCAATAATATGGTATGTAATAATAAGGAAACTAACATCAAAGGCGAAGAATACGTAATTTCGTTTACTTCAATGACATTAAAATTATTTTGATTTTATAACCAAATTTTTGAACCAATTTTGATTAAAATTTTACGTGATTATTGGGAAATAATATTCTTGCTAACAAAAAAACCTAAACAAAGCAGTCAGTTTGAGTAATGGTGTAATATACATAAAAAAGGCCCCAAAACCTCTGCCTTTTTTGAAAGTCGGTTAAAGAGTGATTTTTTATAATTATTTCATTATTCGTTTTTTATTGAAGTGTTATTTTTTGTACGTTGAAAAGAATAAGCGGTTTAAGGATCTTTTTCATAGAGCCTAACCTACCCATCTAACTTACAATTAATAATAATATTATTTTTGTGGTTGCCTAATTAAGAAAAGTATCAAGTGATAAAATATGATATCAAATGCAATCGTCTTTGTTTATTTTGAACTGAATGAAAACAACCTACAGCTCTCACAGCTAGGCCATATTTATGTATGTAGATATTGAAAGGAAATGTCTGTCTGTAACTGTTAATAGATTGATGTAATATATGTCCTGAGAAACTGACTTAAATACAAGTGACGGACGCTTTATGGTACAAGATATGATACGAGCTATTTATCAGACCACGATCTAGGCTGCCATCTTTGTTCGATGTTTTGCAAGTACATTGGTATAAGTGCTATAAATTTAAAATGATTTATTTTTCGTATCACAATTCAAATTTTCTCAGAATAACTACTGAAATTGGTTATATGTTTGGGGACTATTAGCTCTACTATGCAAAAAACATTATTTGTGGCCGAAGTGACATAAAAGTATTACTTCAAGTTGTTAATTTTATTAGGTAATTGATTTATTAAGAGTTTTTATCAGATATAAACAAATTTTAACAAGTTATAGTTTTTAAATGTCCCATACAATGCTGACTAGTTTAAAGTTTGAATTTTTTTTTTAACTAACGCACATAGATCTTGAATTTTATTCAGGAAGAGCTAAAAATAATTCAACGCCTATAAAAATAAAATAGCAATGGTAGGCACTGTGATAATTGCTACTATATCAGTAAAGCCTGAAAGTGGTAGAGCTCGGGATATTATTAAAAGAGTAATTAAATAAAATGACGTTTTAAACGAAAACTTTTATGCATTACTTGTGTATCTTAATTATCTATGGGTAAATAGGCAAAGACAAAACAGTGCAATGTCTTCTTCCTAAAACATTTAATAATGATTCTGGTCGAAGTTTTACCAATGGGTGAACAGTAGTTTTAAAACAAATAGTTCCTGGGGGCTAATTATGTTAAACTATTGCTATAAAATCATGCTATGTTCTGACAGTTGGTTTCTGATGTTTGCCCCCGACCAAAAATATTAGTTTGACGTGTATATCTGTGTTTCTTTGTATCTGTCAACAGTCAGTTGTTTTATACATAATTAGCCTTCTGTTTAAATTTCGATTTGCTTAAGAAACATTTTTTTACATCATAGGACCTGTAGTTTTGCAACCTGCATGCAGTTCGTCCTAAAATTTACCTAAAATAAATTCCTTCAAAGTTTAATTATGTAAATGTAACAGACAGAGAATTTCTATTAAAAATATTACTTCTGATTTGTATAAATAACGTTTTTACATTCGTAACGTTATGTAATTATGTAAATTTGTAAACGTTTTTAGAAATATTAAAGCGTAATAATCTAATGCGGGTGATTACATCTACATAAACTGCACTATGGTAAAGCAAACTACCGTGCTCCCGCCTTTGCTCGTAAGAATTAATGTTTACTACAAGATATGTATCCAAATAAAAACAGACAATACTAAAAAAATGACATTGATATTATTGTGTGATATATTTTGAAATTGAAGTGAAAAATCTTAAAGATTTGCGTCACTTAAAAGCTAAAGACGCAATCAAAAAATTAAAAAAAAACTAGCTAAAAATTTTTAACTATCTGTCGCCTAGCGATCGGAATTTGACAGCAGTTTATTTCATTTTTAACTGATTAAAAGATTGACCACAGATATTCTTTTTTCAACTTGAATAGAAGTTAACTATAAACAAGATAGTGTGAGAGAAATGTTTGTGTGTGTCAAATATATGGTAGTGTGTGTAATGTTTTTTTTTATTGATTGAATGTGTTTTGTATGCATAATTAAAAAAAATAATAAAATAATTAGCATTCCCATCTTCTTATCTATATAAACAATAAGTGTGCGAAATTTCATACTCCTCCGTGCACGCATTTTTCGGAGAAAGGGGTTTAAAGTTTTTGCTTTATGTATTAATATATACATACAATATTTATCATTACTATACTATAGACATAAACTAGTTTTTATGCAATAATTTAAATTTAAAATTATGACAGTTGACAAAAGTTGACAGTTTACTTAAAAGACTTATCTCTACGTAGTTGTTGTATACACTAGAACCTATATCAATAATCTAAGAACAAAATTTTTGTGCCAAAGTTTCTATTACGTTGAGATAAGTATCAAAAACGAATTTATTTCAATCAAGAATGATAATAGAAACCGGTCATTGGTTTAGTCCTTAAGGCGAAATAAGACCTTGAATTTATTAGCAATCTCAAAATGTATCCATTACGAAATGTTAGAAAACTATTTTAAAAGTAAAAAGTAGAGTCGAATTTGACGTTTTATAAATGTTAAAATCCTAAGGTCAAATTTATATAAACATTTAAATAATATAGAGTGTTCCAATTCGAGCTAACTTTATTGGCAATACTGTAAATTAAAAATGTTAGTTTAATATATGACATTCCTGATGTGAATATTTTTACAACCGCGCAACTCTACCCCAAAATTTAACATCTTGCGTGCTGTTTTGTTAGGAAACTTTAAATTGGATCACTCCTTAGAAATATTTATATTTGTAACTTTATGCTTCGTTTGGCTGTATTAATTAAGTTTTACTCAATGATTATATGGTGACTTTTTAACCAAAATTTTTCATTTCTCTGTGCAACTTTTCTCTTTTCTGTTAAATTTTTTAAATTGAAAAATTGTATGAAAATACAAACATTGTCATGATAATTAGAAACAACAACAAAAGATTAGCCAAAGCAGCCATTCTGAAGTGATGCGCTTTCATGCATTCGGTAATTGATTTTATCTATATCTATATATATGTCAGACTAATATGGCGTATTTCTAGCCATACATAAGAATTAAAGACAAGTAAAAAAAAATAGACTATACATATAAAGTAAAGTAAAGTAACAGCCTTTAAATATCCTACTGCTGGGCAAAGGCTCTCCTATTGAGGAGAAGTTTTTGAGCTCAATCCACCACGCTGCTCCACTGCGGGTTGACGGATATACATGGGCCAGAAATGCAGGTTTCCTTTTCGATGTTTTCCTTCACCGCCGAGCTCGAGATGAATTTTAACACTAATTTAACACTTGAAAAATCAGCGGTGCTAGCCGGGGTTTGAACCCATGATCATCGGTTGAGATCGACGTGTTCTAACCACTATGCCATCTCGGCTATCCATATAACCTATAGATAACCATGATGATAAATTTTTTGGTGTAAATTTTCGTCTTACTGTTTTTTTAATTATTATTTAGTAAAGGTTGTTTATTTTATTTATTAACATTTATTGTAAAGAGAGAATAGCTCTTAGTAAAAACAGGATAAAAATATATAATTTCAAATGTGAAAATATTCTAGACAGACAGACACAGTCACTCACGGAAATTTAATTTATACTCTGTGCAAATGACTATCATTACTCTGTAGACAATAAACATACTTTGTGATTTATCTATGCTAAATTTTCCTCGAGTTTTAAGGAAAAAAATATTTAACTAGGTAAAAACAGTCGTTAAAAAATATTACTTCGAAAACAATACTTAACAAAGGTGTGTTCGTGATTTAAAATGATAAAAATATTAGTAGTATTTAATATTATCTATATAATAATTATTATAAATGCCGATATAATGGAACTCGATTCTTATAACAGTGAAGCTATCGTTATGGATTCGATTTTAAATTTAATAATCGGTAACGCAACGGAGTGTAAGTAAGAAATGCTGATAAAACTTATTTTTATTATTAAAATGTACGAAGGACTTTTTATTATAAAGTAATATAGATTTTAACGTTCATTATTTTTTTTGCAACTTTTTTTTTAAACCTGATGTTATGTGATCATCGCCGCCGCCCATCAACAGTACTACAGAGGCGACAGATATCTTGCCATTATAATGGATACGAACGGGAATGGTATAGGAAGTTATGAAAGAATGTGAATGGGATAGGCTTCCGGCTCTGCCACACTCCGTACTATGCAGCCATATCAGTTATACCTCGTTTCACGTAAATGTGTCGGTCTGAACTATGCGCATTACCCTGCGCAGAACACAAAATTAGGCGCCAGGACAGTCGTTTCTTTAATTTTAATAATTAAATGGTTCTTATACAATTGTATTATGTTAAATTAATGTGTTTAATAGCTGTTTTTGTAAGTGCGATTCATATCGGATGTATGTCTCAAATAGTTGAATACATTAATACTAAACGAGTGTAATTATTCGGAAATACGTGATTTTTCGTTCCGGGATG